>JAVKLA010000027.1:49171189-49196420 GCA_034782735.1 Sagittarius serpentarius
ATCCCACTGGGTGGGGGGGGAGCGAGTGAGCGGCTGCGTGGTGCTGTGTTGCTGGCTGGGGTTAAACCACGACACTGGTAAAAACACATAGTAGGGGATACACATTCAAAAGACTCATTTCATGATTCTGCAGATAGCACTGATGATCGCTGTTAAGCAGCATCAGCAAGCTGTATTCTGTTCTTACTTTTTGGCACTGATGTGAAGCTTCCATTCGGTAATGCATCTGCCAGTGCCGGGGAGCTGTTGGAAAGGTGGGAGAGAGGGTAGTTTCCCTCTTCTAGCATACGCTGCAATTATTTAGTGATTTCAATATGTATTCCAACGTAGGGTTGTATGCAATCTCCAGCTATGGTCAACGGGACCTTCCGATTTGCGGTGTGATGTATTGCTGTGTGTATTGCAGGGGTTCATTAAAAATGCAGCTGAGTTCCCTGGAGGAACGTCATTGGTAGCTGGAAGTCGTGTTCAGGTATGCAGAGTTTTGCAAAACATGTATTTTACATCATCCACAGCATCTATGGTACTGTTAGCTGTATAACACACCTATCGACTCTTCTTTCTAATATTTAAGTGTTCTATATGGTCTTAATAGGCTAACTACTAGTAAACAGCATAGCAGTTACATACTATAAAAAATAGGTTAACTTTTAAAAAATCTTTAGCCCCAATCTGCTTTAGATGCTTTTGCTTCACTTTGTTTCTAAATGGGTAAAAATAAAACTTTATTCTTTCTCCTTTTGTACTAAATACTGTAGATAAATAGCGTGAGAACAAATAAAAAAAAGAAAAAAAAATAATTCATCCTGTGATCCTGGCTTCTGCTGACACCAAACTTCTAAGAATATGCATTTCCTACTCACAGCTCTGTTAATTCCTGCAGCACTCTTATGCTATGTTCATTAACTTCCTTTTAACACTACTGTAGATTATTTCCATGTAGTTGGGGAAAAAAAAAAGTTGCAAATGGAGCAGAAAACAGAGCAGGGACTACAGAAGTTTGTTAGTTTAACAACGAACCTCCAGGAGCAATAACATTTTCAAACAAATACCACACAAAATCCTCCTATACTGCAGTGTAACAATCAATTTGTTTGCCTAGAAAACTTCTAAAGCTCTTGTAAGGGAAGAAAAAAAGTAAGACAGACAACTCAACAATATCGGGAGATGCAAAATCTTCGCAAAAACATCCTACAGCAAATTGCTGGCGAAAAAGAAAGCTTCCAATGAAAAGATCACGCATTCAATTAAAAACAATAATCAGCATCCTCGTCCTTCCTTCAGCAACACTGACCCCTTTCGCATGAGTCTTCATCCAGGAAATTACCAAAAAGAAGTACCAAAGTTGGGGGGGTTTTGCAAGAACTGTACTCAAAGAGAAGACTTTCTGGTAAAAACTGGAAAGCCGTAGGAACTTGGAATGCTCCGACGGTACCTTACTTCAGAAGCAATCAAGTTAATCTCAACCTGAATGCATTAACTGCACAGTAAAACTATGAATAAGAGAATACATCTATGCATATGCCTACAGATTCAATCATCTTCACTGCAAGTATAAATGAGAACATAGACACATTTGAGAGGAAAAGGGAGAGAGGCGTTTATAGACATACAGAAATATATTATAAATAAGGCATGAAAAGTGAACACATCACCTCTGAAACTAGAACCTATGCCCTTGTTTCCCTAAAATAAGGTTCACTGCAAAGACGTATTTCATTATAAATGCTACAAGTTTAAAATAAATAGCTTCCCCAAAAAAGAAATCTTTAATAAAGACAGATGCTCTGCAGACGCATCAGTGCCTGTTCATTTTTCTCCCGTCTAATTAAAAGACCACTCTAACTTCTGGTATATTCCAGAGGGTTGCAATGACATGACTTTGCACATGCATCCGAACAGGGTATCACTTCTGCATAACGGTAACTTTGCCTCAGTTTCCAATTTACTCTATAATGTATTACACAGCAGAGGTTCATTCAGCTGATTTCCATAATGACAACAGTAGCTGAAAAAAAGTACTTGTCTACTAAACTGAAATGAGACGTCTATATCAAGGTAAACATCTGAGTCCTCTGAATACTTTATTGGCAGCCACACTATTTTAGCTTCAAAATAAATTTTCCCCAATAGCAGCTTTTATTTCATTTCAAATCCATCAGCTCTTCTAGCTTCTAATTCCCAGAGCTGTCCCTTCAAGTTTTTAATCTTATCTTCCTAGCGTGAAAGTGCTGTAGACCAGCACTTTTAAACACAATAATGCAACAGTTTTTGAAAGCTATATAAATCGTGTGAAAGACTATCCTATTAATTCTTTTCTCATTACCAATTTTTCTCTTTTATTTACAGGGCTTGGGGACTTTAAAATTCAGTTACTCCAAGGGAAGAACAACTTCAATTTCACTGGGACCTCCCCTCTGGCTCTTGACATTTTCAGAAACCTGTTGGACAATAACATTCGGGTCAGCCCAGACATGGAAATTATGCTAAGCCTAAAACAGATCAATTCTAGTTTGTAGCTCTCAGATAATGACTTTGTGCTCAAGGCACTTTACAGATACACTAGCAAAAAAAAAAAAAAATTATATCTTCCGAGTATCAGACTAGTAGTACTAAGAGAGCCCTGGCTGGAAAACAGGATGGTAAACTGATTAAAGAGCACCAGAGGGTAAAGAAGCAACTGGTGGTTTTATTCTGCTTACAAAGACCAGTATCTTTTTGCCAGGTAGGACAGAAGTTATTCTGTGAGCTGTAAATAGACAACTTTCCTCTTTTAGATGCAAACATCTACAAGCAACAGACACAGAGGAACTGAAAGCAAATATTTATTAGACTACCACTGTTGAATTCAGCTAATTAACTGAGCACAAGCCTAATGTTTTACAGGACTTTTTTTTTTTTTTTTAAATGAATTCTCAGAGGAGGAAAAGGATTAAGACGGTGCCAAACACCATTAATGAGCCACTGCTGAAATATTTTATTTGTCTTCTGCTCTGAGTTAGTAGGACTGACCTAAGCTATCTGGAAGTTATGAATATTAAAAATAAACTAAAAAAAATTGTCTCTAAGGCAGCAAGTTCTTGCTGATATTATAACCTTTTGCACCACTCTGATCTGGGCCACAGAACTCCTCCAACCATCTGGATAAGGATTTCCCTGGACCAACCTCCTTTTCCCTCTAGTGGTGCAGTGGCAGCTGGAAACCCTCTAAGAAAAGAAGGTTTGCATCTCTCCAAGCCCCCTTAAAAGAGAAGTCACACATAAAAACCCTGTGCTTGCCTACTTAAGATAAAAAACTGGGTTTGCTAGAATATACGATCTTACAAACACTAACATCTGCAAGGGCTAGTTACAACACCAAATAACCTCCGCCATCACGAATCATGACGCCCACCCAACCTTTCAGTTTCCCATTTGAGGCAGCGTCCCCATCTCACGCGTCTCCCTGATTTCAGACATTGATGGCATTCCGTGCCTTTGCGACTACTAGATACTTCTGAAATTTCACAGGCTCAAAAGTTTCTTGCCTGCGTCCCATCCAAAAATAAACCTTCAAAGATATGAGTACCCTTGGGCTGTGCTCAATTCCTCCCTGTCACACATTCTGGTTTGCTGAGAGAATTAATTGGCTTTGTGGAGCATGAAGAAACAGAAATGGCAATATGTACCTCAATTAGACTCTATTTTTAAAATAATTTTTAAACTTCATAAACTATGAGACATTAAGGACTTTAACAACTTTGCTTGATTCACTTCGATCAAACAAGGTTAGGGACTCATTATATTGTACATGCAGCAGTTTAACAATATTAAAATGTACCATTAAGTCAATCTTTCTGTAAGCGACTTCGAAGCACACAGTAAGCAGATCTAAAAAGCCCTGTAATTTGCAACCGGCGATCACCATTCTGGTTACGCTCTAAGAAGCTTTCTTAATTCCACTGGTGTTTAAATTAATGAGCCAAAACACATCATAAGTTGTCTTTTACTGCTGTCAAGAACAATGATACAGATTCTCTTATTTAGGCTTTTGTGACTTATTGGGATCCTCCGAGTATCTGAGAAGTATTTGCTACACTGAACAGTAGATTGGGACTCTTCCATTTTTATGGTAGAAAGACACAGAACATAAAGTAACAACCTTAAAGCCTGCAGTCAGAACCCACTGACTCTTTAAAACCAAACTTAGATCAGTTCTTAATTATTAGACATTTTTAGCATGGCAATGATAGAGGGTGAATGCTCCAACTCAGAAAGAAAATGCCACCTTCTGCCAGAAAACTGAGACTGCTTTCCCATGCTCTGCCAGTGCCTAAAGGAAATATAAATGGATTGAGGACGAAACACATAATGCGTCACTGATAAAATATTCTGCTGTCACAAAGGGACCAGTAGCTGCGGCTCCACCAAAAGATCAAGAAATGCGCAAATAGCAGCCTCTTCAGAAATCATTGCTTTCCCTCCAATATGTGGTGACAAACGCTGCGACACCATTTTCTTCATGCCACCAGCTTCATTGAATAAATCAGACTATCCTCATCCACCTACAAAGCCAACTCCAGAAGTCTATGGAAAATATCGATTTTTTTCTTCACTATTTTCAGGTCAAAGATGCAATGCAATAAAATAGCTTAAGACAACTACTCCCTTTCCAGCTTGTAATTAGAGCCTTGAAACCATGTTTCTAGGTCCTGGTTTGGGATCTATTGTCAATTCACTTTGACCTTAGGCAAGCAAATTTCAACACTCAGGAACTTGCTGCATGCTGTAAAACAAGCTCCGTTAACTTATGTCAGAAGCCTGGTTGTTTGGCTTTGAGACTTTTTGCTCTTTTAAGTTTTAATGACTGAATAAAATCCATTTCAGTTTGAGCTTGTTAGATAAAACACATCCGCAAGTAAAATCATTATATGTGAAAGATTATGTATCTGAGGATCCATGCTAGGAGTTGAGTCTCCCTGTACGCCAAGGGAGAGGAACAGGCTCTCCAGAGCGTGATTTGCAGAAACCACCCTGAACCATCAGTGGGAGGAGTTTTTCTTGCATTGCCTCTCCCGGGAGGACCCACATATTTTCCTGAAAATGGATAAAGCTTTGAACAGCAAAGAGACACAGTTAAGAAAGTTAAATCCAGAAAACAAGAACTAGTGATTTTGACTATTAGTTTTAGGCAAGATGCAGAATTATTTCCCTGCTATCGCAAGGCGCAAAATCAGCCAGAAAATTTTAGATACATAAATGGCAGTGAGCTGTGAGCCCATAAAAGGTACTCCTGCTGTCCAAACCAGAACAACTTCATCCCACTGTGATCCACAAAATGTTGTTTGGCATAAAGTGATACAACTGATTAGAAACAGAGTTCATAGTGAAATTTAATACTCTCAGATCTAATTTATATATTCAATACATAGCAGAGATATCAAAGCTCATTGTGCCAGACCTTCCATATAGCTTAGAACAATCTTTATGGAACAGATACAGAACTTAATTATTTTTTTTTCTTGTTGGATGAGTTGATCCTTCTTTGATTTTTTTATCATTAGCAGCAAGCACAGTACAAACACCACTCTTTCCGTCACTCCAGACTACAGCTGATAGCTGAGGTAGGTGCACCACACGACAGCTACAAGAACCCTTGATTCACACTCTATGCACACAAAAAGAACAAAAAATATTTATTCAGATTCTGAAAGATACTAATATGAAAAGAGTTCACTGTTTTACGAGGAGTTCAAGAAATAAAAATTTGCTCACCTCTTCAACAGAGTTGTATTTGGTCTTTTATTGCTCTGCAACTTCAGACAGTAACTTATGCGGAATTCCTGTCTGATTCCAAAATTTGGAGGAGAAACCCTTTCACTAAAATCATGCTCAGGTCAGCCTCGACAACAGCATCAGGTCTTCCTGTCTCTCCAGACTGGATGAAACAGGTCTCTCAAATGTTGTAGTAAGTCTTTCAAATTCAAACTGGCAGTTTGCACTTGGATCAAGCAAACATTAGCGATTCACATTATAAATTCAACCCTCTTTCCTCATGTTGTCCACTTTAATTTTTTGGACAAAAACCCTGAGTTTTGTGGCATTTCTATTATTACTGCTTTCTAGCTTAGGGGCTGAATATTTAAGGCATAGCAGTGTGCCTTTATGAAGTGTCAAGCATCCTTAACTACCTTGCACATAACAGATTCACAAATTCACACGAAGTCCTTGAAACATTTGGAGTTTGAGCCTCAGCTTTGAACCAAGGAGAGCTATCATCTTGTTTCCCACTTCTGAGAGTACAGCCCGTGACAGCAGTGTGCTGACTGTGCTTGCCTAACTCTTGTCATTTCAAGGTGATTTACTTTTTTGGGGGCACTGTACATCCACCTGCTGAGTTAAACAAAACTTCCACCTTTCATTACTGTTCTGCTAATCACACAGCTCTGGAAGGAACCATGGTTCACATGTACCAAAAATATCCAGCCTATCACATGGAAGTAAATGTTTTTTCCCCTCTCTTCCTTATGGAGAATAGAGGAATAAAGGGACAGTTCTTGAGTCCTAATGTTGGTGCCAGCTCTATGTATTTTTTTCAGTTTTGGGTTAATATTTTCCCAGCAGTACTCTACAGAGCAGCTGCATCCCAGACATTGTGAGCATCAGCTATGCAGAGTCTCAGGACTATTTTGAAAACAGAAATGCTATTCAAGAGCGAAATATCAAAAATACAGGATTTTAAATCTTCAGATCTCATTTTTGCTAGGTAGGATACAAGATGCACATTCAAGTCGTTAAACTGTCTCTCTTCAGAATATATTTACAGGAATTGTACGAGCAAAGAGTTCCCGCAGGGAGCTCGACTCCCATGGAAAAACACCTGCTCCTCCAGCCAGCAGAGCAAGCCCCTTACTTGAGCTCTTGTCAAACCACCTGGTTAACACTGGGCTGCCACTGCCCCATTTCATAGTTAAGGTCAACCCCACTATCTGAGAAGTGACAGGAGTGCAATATATAGGCATACATATGCATATATATAAAAATATATATACATACACACAGATATCTATATACACACACACTCCCCAAAGCTAGCTTTAATCTTGTTACCAGTGCCCAGGCTGGCCACAGTGGGGTGGCACCATGGGCTGATTCACCTCTGTCTCCCATAGCAGGATCGAAGCACAGCATCAGCAAGAGCACACAGACAAGAGCTCCTCTTCTATTTCCAAAGCAGAAGTGCTGCCCGAGTGTGGCCTTTCATACCATTAAAAAATCCTCTGACTGACCAACCACAGATACTTTTTTTCCAGTGGTAAGAAGACACAGTTTGATAACGCAACATTTCATGTGAGCAAAGTGCTTTTTGGCTTCTCACTTGACAGATACTTGACACCCACATGCTGTGCAAACCCTTTAAGTCCTGGTGTAAACAAGACCATTTCAATTTACAAAGGATGTATGATTTAAAATGGCTACCAGCAAAAAACAAGCAGAGAGAGACAAAATAATACTGCATCACCTAATGAAAGAGCAACTCTGAAATCTGTTCTTTTTGGGTTCTTTCACTGTAACTTGTCTTGAGCGCTCTAAACCCAGAACCTTGTTTTCATATCTACTGGAAAAAAACTGCATAAAGCACTACTCATAATGTAAGAATAATGTATTCAGCTTATTAAAACTTATTTTATTTAGCTTTATGAAATTGCAGGAAAATCAAGAGATCTTAAGTACAAACACAGGTTCAAGTTTACTACACTGCAAGTAGGCGAACTGCAGAAGGAAAAACAAGAACATGCTGAAACCTACATTTCTTTTCAAAACATCAAGATTTGAAACTGATTACTTAAAAAAACAAAAGTGTTGCTATCTGATAAAGTCTGAAGTCAACAGTAGAAGCTGTTGTATAAAAGGCTCGTATATAGCATCTCCTCATTATTTGCCTGCACAATGCAGTAGGAATTTGTGAATGCACCCTGGCACATTGCGCTGGAGGGATTTTTATCACTATCCTTTCCCTTATGGCTTGCTGTGTGTTATCGTACCTAGTGATGTTAAATGGATGTAAGACAGACATGTCTTCTGGTATATCTGGTGCAAGAGCACACGTAGAAAATGAGGAAAATAAGATTGTGTGAAGGTTGAGGTCAGGTTCTTCGCACCAACACAAAGTATTAGCTAAAAAATAACAGTAGCCTTAATTACAACATTCATCTTAAAATATGACATAGCTTGACAAAGACAACTAAGGGACAATCAAGGGGGTCAGCATCATGGCTGGAAGCAATCCTTCTAACAGGCTGCTGGACCAGGCTGCCTTGTGCACTGTACTCGCGGGGGATGCAGGAAGAGCTGAGACTCAGAGCTCACCAGGGAGCTGGTGTCGCTCCAGCAGCCGCCTGCCAGGAGCTTGTACCTTCTCCGGGTGCGCTGGGCACTCCAGCACCTCCCAATGAGATGGAGCCTCCCACTGCAATTAAAGAAAAAAAAAAAAAAAATCTGGACAACTTTTTGCAACTTTAAATCTGGTCCTGGTTGTGCTGAGGGAAATGTGAATAACAAATCTCTGACTTTCAGGAAAAACTAGTTTTCAGCTGAGGAATAGGTTTACACGAACTACACAGCCAGTCTTTGTAAGCAAAAGAGCTTACAACCTCTCTCTCTCTCCTTCTTTTTTAAAAAAGAAATGTGAGATTCCATTTGCTCTCTGTTTTTGAAACAAGAAGGATCGCAAAGCTTCAAATCAACAAGAAGAGAAAGGAAAAGCAATACTGAATGAAGCTACATTTTATTGGCTGTATAAATATACACACCCACACACATATATTAACATGGTTCAATAGGTTTATCTCAGTTTAAACTAACCAGCTATTCTTTAGCTCAGAAGAACTGAACAAACTCTTAGAATATCTGAAGAATTAATTTTACAAGTAATTTAAAATGAAACCCCCCCCCCCCCACATTCAAGCACCTATCCCTAACATTTCCAGAGTCGGTAAGCTCCACTCACTGATTCAAAGGGCCATTTTGCTGGTGCATACACACAAGGAATTAAACTGATGTTACTTTGGCGAGATGCTCCAATTCAACTAGGACTCCAAGTGTCAGCTTTGCAAGAAATACTTACAGAAACAGAAGAATAATCTCCATTTTCTGAAAAGTAAAACCTCAGTTTTTCTGATCCATAGGCAACAGGACTGTTCCCGTTCCTGTTCCCAAGGCTCACATGTACAGCCACCAATCCAGAAGACCTTGAGCTCTGGAGGCAGCTGCAGACTCCTGTTCATCACCATACACTTTGGTACTGGTAGCCTCCTCTCAGCCCCCTATTCTCTCTGGAATCCTCTCACTGCTTTGTCTTGGGTTTATAGTTTGGATATCGGTAGTTAGTTTACTTTAACTAAAAATATAAACAAGTGTTAACATGTAAACACAACTAAGACCATTAAACGCTAAGCGACCTTCTGTATTGTCATCTGTTACTCAAATGCAAGCTACCAGAGATGTGAGGTTTTGTTCTCAGCAAGTCTTAAACCATTATTTGAAGGAACTTTTAAAATCCAGAGCCTTCAGAAAATCTCTCAGGTTGCTAAATACCAACATGACCAGGCTTAGGAGTGCTTTGTTTTCCTGTTCTCTCATTTATCCTTAGATACTTTCCTGTAACCTCAGGGTGTGGTTTCTGAGGAAAGGGTAAAAATAAAAACTTTCTATTCCTCCTTCTCAAATTTTCTGCAGAACCTGAAACATAACTTCAACGCTTTCAAATTAGGTGTTAAATCTGTACAGTTTACTACACATCCTGCTTCCACTGTTAATTAACAGCTCGAAATAAAGACATTCATGTTCTGCAACTCTGCTGGAACATAATTATAAAACATAACGCTGTAGAAAAGCCAAAGGTACTGAGCTACTTGCCATTATGCACTGCCAGACTGGGTGTTACTAAAATGCGGTATTAAAATAAGCAGGAAAGCAACCAGCGGTTCCTGCTACTGATGTCAACTTGTCTATGAAGAAAGTATCTACTGGGTAACTGAACCTTAGCAGATATTTTGGGACCAATGTGAGGACATCTATTGGAAGGAGAGTAAAAAACAATTGGAAATCGCTAGTAAAATGAGTCAAAGCAAAGGAACAGCTCTCAACAGCATTAAACCCTTGTACTCTAGTTTATTTCTATCGTACATAGCAGCTACAAAAGGCAGATTGAATATTTATCAGTGGTCTAGAAAAGCAGCAGCTTTGCTGTGCCTCTTCCATTTCATGTCATCATGGTTCAAGAAGTGGCTGAAGGATGGAAGAAGTATTATAAGAAGACCTAAAATCTTGGGGGAAAAGATCAATTTGATCATCCTAATGGACAATGTCAAAACCAGCAACTTTCTGGCTGATATTTCTGCCAAATATTATTTATCTGCATAGAAGTAAAAGCCACATCCCTTTCTGTATGCAGCAGACATTGTTAACTTCTGCATATTTTTCGAAATATTTGAAGAAGATGGAAAAGCCAGCTATTTCCTAATAAGATGGTATTCTCTCAGAAGTACTGTAGTGAGGATTTTCATAACCATGTGACAAAATTCAAAAGTAATTCTTGTTCATTCAGTAACAAGGTACCTTGAGCACTCCAATTTATAACTTCATATTTCACTAATTCAACCAAACACGTCTTGATTTTTCTTGAATAAAGAATAAATAGAGGTATGGGAAGTTAAACAAATCCCATTTTGATTCCATCATCATCCAGAAAGTCATTAAATAAATTCATCATTGTAGACTCTATTTAGCAATGATTATTTCTAATCCCAAAAGAACAGGAACTGACATTCAGATCACAAGGGGAATTGAAAGCCAAACAGCAGCTGAGTGTTCTTGAGCTGCAGCTCACCAAGATGCAAACATTAAAATTCAGCACGATTTGGTGGGTCCATAATGCACATTTATGGAAAATCCTAAATAAGGTGTCTTTCAGAAAGGATATTTGTGTTTAAAGTAATGGAAACTACTTGTTCCTAATGGTTTATATGCAAGGAAGGAATCCCAGGGAAGTCCTGTCTGTGGTACTACCAATTGGCTGGTTTTGACAGCATGGTAATTTCCCCAATAATATGTTCTCCATCCTCCCTGTATTTCTCTGGCTTGAATTTTCATTTTCCTTCTATAGTAAGAGACAGCATTGCCTCATGTGCTGCATTTAGACCTTTCTGCATCTTTGCTCTCCAGGGTTTTTTGAACTAAATATCTACTTTCTCACTATTGTCTATGAAGAAGCTGTCCTTCAGGCAGAGGCATCAAGCACACTGGTCTTCAGCCTCCCACCAGCTGCTTTCCTCCTCCACTCCCAATTGTGCTGTTCTATCGGAAGAAATTTGTGCCATGAAACATTTCTCTAAACAAGAACTATCTGGAAAAACTTTCTCTACACATTCTTAGAATTGCATTGAGTTGAATTAAATGCTTTTAGAAAGAGATGGAGAATGGTCTTATTTCATGAGAAGCAAACTTTGTAACATGAAATACTTTACAATGTTTTTCTCAGTTGAGATTTCTTGTCAGGGTACATCTTGATCTTTTGGTGAGCAGAAGCTAAGAGCAGAAATGTTGTCAAGGCTCTGTCTCAATGAAATGGTAGCTGCGATGTGACCCTCTGCAGCCAACCTGGGACAAGTGCTCCAGAAGAGATGGCATTTGGCCAAGAAGAAACAGGTTACTGCCCTGCACTGGGCTTGGAGGAAAACCAGCTCTGACACACAGACTTTCTTATTTTGTAGTGCCTTTCATGGAATGCCACAAACAATTTATTGTCAGGGTTACACTTTATATGAGTTAGGATAGTACCAAATATCTTAATTGTGGGACTATCTGCCACTTGCCTCCTCGAAGTGAATCACAAAATGAATGGAAACAGCAAGTTATTTCACTGTCCTGTTTCAGCAGACTGCATAGGTAGTTAGGAAGACCAAAGAAGATGCAATTGCCTTGATGCTCTCACCATCCCCTGCTCCCACAGATCCTCCTCTCCCACAGATCCTCCTGATTTCAACTGTACTTTTCAGGAACCCCACACTTTCTAAAGTTAAACACTAGGAGACTGCCCAGGGTAACAGCCCAACAGTTATTGAGTGGGAGAGTGAGGAACAGAACCTAGAACTGGATTTTCCATCACTGCACTAGAGCACCAGCTCTACATTTAACCATGAACACTTCTCAGTCAAAGATTCAATAGCCTAAATGCTCTTTTATCCATTTGTTTACCCAGATAATCTCGGCATCTGTTCGCCACACATAAATGAGGCCAGATTAAAGGTCCGCATTGGGATTAATTCAAGCAAGGTGCTCCCAGAATAATGTTTTCACCTAAAAAATCAGAATTAATAAATCCAAATTTATTTTAATACCTGAGGAGGACAAGATTATGTTTCTGATCCTCCCAAATTCATTTTAGTCACTTAATATGTGCCTCACAAACAATATGGCATTCACTGACTTTGGGACATGGTGTTACTCTCAAGGATTTGTTAAGGACTAAGTCAACGACTCAGATCAAAGCAACATCTGGCAGCCCAGGACTCTGCTGAAGACAGAAGGCTGCCTCAGACAGGGGAACAAGCTGTTGCTACCGAAACTTAGCTGCATCCATGCACTCAGGGCTCAAATTCCGATTTGTCAGTTAATAGGACAATAATCAGAGGGCCAGATGTTACCATCAAGGGGAATTTAAACTTTAGCAGCATGCTTTGAATAGTAGAACTATTTAAGAAGCAAATCTATTTCTGAAAGGTAATATACAACACACAGTCAAGTTGTGAAAACAACTCTTAAATCCCCATGTTCTTCCTCTTTTCTAAATGATCTTTTTTTCCTTCCTCTTTAAAAGCATCTTCACTTGGCCCTTCTGTCCTATGTTGTTTCCTGCACCTTTTCCCTGATTCCTTGACAGGAGTATTTCTTGGCAAAATCTGTTACTTACAGGAAGGAGCGGTGAGGATAGAAGACAGGGATGCATCAGTGAGATATAACACAGAAGAGACAGACCCCGCCGTGCTGCCAGCACGCTCTGTAGTGGAGGCAGTCGCTGCCAAAGAGCAGAAGGAGCAAAACTCGACTGCTGCTCATTGTAGTGTTAAGTTTTGCGATGTACTTTATTTCGTCTTTTAAGCAATGCAAGCAAAGTTCTCGGAAACACTACTTATGCATAGCTACGGTTATCTAGCATTGCTACGTGTCCTTCTGGAGCCCCTCAGTTATAAATAAGCCTATGAATACTAGGGAGCTTGGACTAGGGTTGACGCTGCCTTAAAGGACCAATTTCATTCTGGTTTCTGTGGCTCCCAGCTGACAGTGGGAAAGAAGAATTACAGGAAAACAGATTTCTCCTGTTCTTGAAGCTCAAGTGTAACTCTGGAACCTTTTTAATCAAATATAATATTACATCTCCTATAGAAGTGACCTGGAACAAGTCTACTCTGACTTTCTGTATTATATAGATGACCATGCTGTCCTTTAGACTGCTCAAACCACAAGTCTACCAAAACAGTACGATTAAGATAGCTCCAGTATTTTTCTTTTATTCCACAGGTCTGAAACCCAGCTACCTCCTCTGCTATACAAATGAATGATGGCGAGTAGCTAAGCTGTAACTGCAACGAAAAGGCAAGCGTTTGTTTTGGCAATTAATGCTCTACACAAGAGCTGGGCAAAAGAAACCCTCTAAGACCAAGCTTAATGTTTCAATATAGGCCATTGTTTTTTAGCTTTACCTGGTTTGAATGCTCAGGTGCAGCAGGGCAAAGGTGATGCTCTTGGGTTGCCCGTACAGGCAACTCCCTAATTTCTGGAAAGCTGAAAGACACCACTGGGCTACTTTAAGCCTAATTCAAAGATGGACTTCTGTTATTTTTTCTGAAAGTATTGAGGCACATACACAGACATAAAAATAATGTGCTGTTCAGCTTCTTACATAAATTAAATAAAAACAGCTAAATTATTTCTAATTTATCCATTAAAACACTCCATTGACTTTCAAGGGAGTTTTGTAAAATGACTGAGCATTATTAAATATCTCAGCACCTGCTTTTTCCTGTGGATTTTTAGATTTCAAAAGAAAGCTGCTAGTAATGTTTTGTCGATATGTCGAAAAGTTCTATGTGTTGTTTTATAATTAAGCAAAATTTAATACTGCGTAGTTAAAGTATTAGGCTATTGAATGTTAAGCTTCTCCCAGAACCTTATTTTCAAATAAACTGAAATTCTAAATAAATTCTACATTCAAGAGAAAGCAGCAAGGGAAGCCAATTTTCCTTATTTAGCACTTACAGTTATTTTTCCAAAGTTTTGCGAAACCAATGCCAACCTCATTTTGAGGCTGATGATACACTTCCAGTATAAACACTGCATCCTCTCTTACAGCTTTCAAATGTTAGCAAGTACATATAATCATTAAAAACCAGACTACTGAAGCTGAGGTACAACACAAACCCATGACAAATCAATGGTTTCTGGTATTCTGCCTCCATCCCTTTTGTCAACCGTGACTACTCAATCACACACAAAGTAATATGCCTAATCCTGCCAAAAGATAGATGTATCTTTTACATTTTACCTATTTTCATGACCTTTTGCTTCTAGCAGAAAGATAGAAAGGTAAACACTTGAAAAAAAAGTCATTCAGTACTCAACATGTTTTCATATATGTGAAGCCAGTGTTTTAGATATTTTTATTTTAAATGTTGTCTCCCAGCTCTGCCGATGAAACCAACAGCAACGTGTCATGATTGTGACAGATTTTTAAACAAGTGGGTATTCACTTTTTTTTATGCAATTCTTCTACATTTAAGAAAGAATACTAAAGAAAAGGAATACTAAAAAACAATTTGAATACACTATTATGAAAGCTAACTTAAATTTGAGAGTGAGCTACTAAACTTACAGGAAGCCAAGGAAGAAGTTTTAGCGTTAAAAAAAATCAAATATTATAAGGAATAACTATGTTATCCTCTGTACCACACTGGAATAATGCTCTATCAGCAGTAAATAAAACAGGAACTCTGAAATGTACAGGCTTCTGCTTGCACAGCTTCAGTTAGACACAGAAACCAAGGTGTGGGCTGAATTTCACTGAATCAGTGGATTTATACTGACATAAAAATGCAGTGAGACAGAGTTGAACGGAAAATATATTCCTGCAGGCTCAGCTATTTCACCTTCTCTAGTAACTCCTATTATAGACCATTGAGTTGTTGATGTATTTTTTCTCATTATTAAGAAATACTGACAAAAAGTATATGTGTATATATACATTTCTTGATGATAAAAATTTTAATTTCCCCCACCTATATCACTTCCTTACATATTTTTCCTACATCACATTATGACACATCTCCGTCGATTTTTAAAATTTTTTTAAAAGCTCATTTTTCACTCAGATTGTACCTCTTTTCAAAATAATTTTTTGCAATGGCAAATCTCCAACGTGAATATTGTTAGGGCTTGAGTCCACTGAGTTATCTAACTTTAATACTTGATTTTAATCATATGAATAGTCTCCCTGAAATGTAATAGTTATGTATGCTTAATGCTGATCATAGTTATTAATAGCTTTTATATTGGGCACTGCCTGGAAACATTAAGAGTAAAGCTTCATTCTTCAGAGATACATATAGGACTAAGAGATGACCTATGCTTTGCAGCACACTCACTATATCACAGACTAATTAAAATAGCATCAGAGGAATAACAACCACCTCATCTTTTGTTTTTCATTATTATTCACTACATGTTCAGGGAATCCAATTGTTTCAGACTCTTTACGAATTAGACTCAATATACTGTAAAACAGCCCTGAAAAAGCCTCTAGTTAATTTGCCTAAGGTAAACAAAGAAAAGCAAACTACTTTAAATCCTTCACCTCTAAACTTACAGCAAAAAAGGCAAGCTAGTAGGTTGTGTCTATTGCCTAGCATCTTTTCATGGCAACTTTTCACGATAATCAGTTTCACAGAAATTGGAGATAAAAAAGATTAGCAGACTCCTGCATCCACTCCCTTGAAATATGAACAACTTCTGCATATCCTCCAATGTTTTCCACCAGAGGAGCAAGTCCCATACATGTGGGCACGGAGACCACTGCTAAAGGTGACTTTTCATGGACCAGCTGGTGCCTTCTTACCAACGTGCTTAATCAAAAACACCTGGGGGTAGGATTCAGCTCAAGATGAAGATGTCTAAACTTGGTCATCTGCACGTAGGTACGTTCACATGCAGTTGGTGTTTCCAGTTCCATGCTAGTGAATGGAGATCAAGCTGCCATAGTCGATGGCACGCAGGAGGAGGAGGAGCTGGGCGGCCAGTACGGTATCGCTTCTAGGATCCAGGGAATTGCTCTACCAGCTCCAACCTTTTACTGTCTAATATGGTTCAGCAGACATGTGACCATGCTAAACAGTCCTTTTAAGATACATTGTGTAAGGTACGTATCATGCATACGGTAACTTTTTACATACATAACAGTATAACCTATCACACCATGTATTTGAGAATTTTCATTGATAACACAGTTTTTATATATTTTCATATGCTCCAAATGTATTATATTTCTGGTAACCACTCTCGCTATTAAGTCTGTAGATTGATCAATATCTGATAATAAATCAGGACAGCACACACGAAACATATGAGCATGTCCAACCTATTTGGATTCTGAGCTGGTTATTCTCTTGCTATTAAATGTAATACTCAACTTAGCACCTTCTTTTAAAGACATAAATGTACCCCGTGTTTCATGTTGCATGCTTGATAAAGCCATTTCACTTCTCACACTTCCGCTTGTATAAGAAGCCACAATTTAATACCTTCAAAGAGCAGCTGACACCCTGTGGAAAACTTTAAAAAAACATTTCATTTGGAAGGAGTTTTCATAATATCGGGTATGTTTTCTGTTGGCTTATTCGTGATATATAACAACAAAATACTTTTTAAGGCAACACTTCTTTCAAAGGCCTTGTCCCCAAAGACAACAGCAGTTTCTACAGCAACCAGTTGTGAAATCTTAAGTCGAGGATTAGCACATAAATAAAGCAAAGTGTGAAGAAAAAGGTTTTTTTCTACTAAAATTCTTCTGTAGTGAAGAACCAGAGAAAAACAGCCTCCACAAGTAAGTCCAGTGGAACAGCTATACATAAATACAAAGTTTCGGGAACTTTATCAGCTACATCACTTTACCACAAATGTCTTCAGTAGTTATCTTGCATCTGAAACATCCGCACCCTGTGTGCCATAAAAATGCATAATTCTCAGTCTGTTCGTATATCACATTTACCTCATGGATTTTCATTCCACAATATTTTAATGCCTTTCTTCCTGATTCTCCCCTTTTCGTTTTGGCATAATTAATCAGAGTTAAATCTCTCTTGAGGTTCAAGTGCATGAGCAGGGTGTCACACTGAAAAAAACACCTTTGGAGGAAGATCGGAGATATAAGGACCATCACTGGGGTTATAGAGATGGCTTCACTGGAAGGATACACGTAAGCCCAAAAGGTCTGTGTGTGTCTGCACAGTAAGTTGAGCATCCAGATGCGGATGAGATGATAGCACTGAATGAGAAGAGAACGGGGAAGGGTGCTAGAACATTTGCAAGGCAATCATGGGGTTGTACTTTTAAACAGAGATTAAGCAGCTAATTAATTGATTAATCATAACAATTAACTAGATGTCAAATCAGCACAGGAGCAAATTTTAACAGTCAATTAATTCATATATTCAAAAGAACAGTAAATAATTAATAAGGAATTAAAGAGTTTGGTAATTATGTGGCAGTAGATTAGTTACGCAGAAAACTAAGTGAGAAGCAATTAATTAATTATGCAGAGAATCAAATGAGCCACAAAATATTTATGCAAAGAAACCATACAAATGGGCAGTATAAAAGCAGATGGGTGGCAAAAACGCTGAGATATGTTAAAAAAAAAATTTTAATAAAGATCAATTACTGGCAACTGTAGTTAGCTAAGCTATTAAGAAAACCATTTGAATTAAGAATGAAAGTCAGGTCAGAAATCAACTGAGTGAGGAGAATTAGGTTATCAAGTAGATCCTAAAATAAAGACTTGTCCAGACATTGGGAGTTATTGACAGTTCCAAGGGGCAGGTCTGGTTTAGAAACACAGGTCAGTGAAATTGAAACAGACACCGAAAATACACCTTTGCTACAGTATTTTACCATCATAACCGCATCATCTGCTTTGCCATCTCTCTTTGCTTACTGCCTTACTGCTGTACCCTGCATTGTATTCAGTTTAGGTTATAAAGGCCTTCAGATTCACGTCTTACATTCGTCTGTAAATTGTCATGCATACAATTGTAGCATTAGACAAAAATAATACTCTGCATGAACATTATCTCCAAAGTTTAACTCCCCCAACATGCCTTCATTAAAATTGTAAATGAGCTGCACAACGGATCTGAGAAAAAGGCTCCGTTTACATTAGTAAAAGGGAGTGAGATGTACATTATGGCATCAATGTAACTAGAAGGTAAGTTGAACAGCTGTGATGCTACAAACTTGTCCAAGCAGCGCCTCCGTCGTCACCTGCAGATAATACTAGGGCTCAATAAGATATAGTATAGTGTCTACCCGTAAGAGATATTTGATTTGAAATGCTGTTTGTCCTGGGTTTGGCTGGGACAGAGTTAATTGTCTTCCTAGTAGCTGGTACAGTGCTGTGTTTTGGGTTAGTATGAGAAGAATGTTGATAACACACGGATGGTTTCGGCTGTTGCTCAGTCGTGTTTAGACTAAGTCAAGGATTTTTCAGCTTCTCAGGCCCAGCCAGCAAGAAGGCTGGAGGGGCACAGGAAAGTTGGGAGGGGACACAGCCAGGACAGCTGACTCACACTGGCCAAAGAGGTATTCCATACCATGGGATGTCATGCCCAGTATATAAACTGGGGGGAGCTGGCCTGTGGGGATCACTGCTTGGGAAGTAACTGGGCATCAGTCAGCGAGTGGTGAGCAATTGCACTGTGCATCACTTGTCTTTTGTATTCCAGTCCTTTTATTATCATTGTCACTTTATTGTTGTTATTAGTGTCATTGTTAGTTTCTTCCTTTCTGTCCTCTTAAACTGTTCTTATCTCAACCCATGAGTTTTACCTTTTTCCGATTCTCTCCCCCATCCCACTGGGTTGGGGGGAAGTGAGTGACCAGCTGCATGGTGCTGAGTTGGTGGCTGGGGTTAAACCAGAACACTATTTTATTACTCAGGTGACTGAGATGAATTTTTAACACATCAACTAATGCTAACTTATGAAAAAACGCCGCACAGGCTATTTCTGTGTTATGAAGTAACGCAAATTTTAAAAGAGAAGGTGATGAAGATTGGATGCACTAGGTACGGTTAAAATCAGCTGAAATTCACCCATGTTTAATGTTCGTGCTGCCACTGGCTATCCTAGAGGAGGGAAGCACAAAGGCTTCCTTCATTTTCAAATCCAAAAGGCAGTCTGGAGATTTGAGAGTGTGTCTACGTATAGAAATGCAGGAAAACTCTTTGTGCTTCAATGAAAAAAATAAAAACATCACCCTCAGTAGCTGAAATGGATTAAAGCTGCAAATAGATTGAGGCAGCACTGGTTCGAGGCTTCTCAACAGAGTATGCCTCAGAGTACGGCTGCTCTAAGGATGACAGGACAAGGTTTATCTGCTTCCAGGACAGGAAAGACAGATGAAGGACTGTGACACAAACTGCTGTTTTTGGAAAGCCCCTAAGTGTCCTCGTTCACAGTACGGCTGCTGTTCCACATCCCATGGGTGATGGTGACATCAGCTGGCCTGGCAAAGGATGGAGTGGAGCCATGGTTGGGTTTTTTGGTGCCCTTGGCTTCACTCCCCTAAACAACTGACTCTACCACCTACGCCTACACCTACAGTCAATCACAGATAGTGCCATTCAGGGCTGAAATGGCATTAGTCCTTTCTAGCTTCACTTTTGCACATGCTCTTAATTATAGAAACAGGATTTAGAAGCAGTGCATACAAACAGCCATAGCAATGTATCTCGAAGTGGTCTGCACACTGAAAAAGGGTGAGAACTGCTGCTGCCACTGATGATATCCAAAATCATCAATGTTAACTCCCAGCCAGAATAACCTGGGAAAACTCTTTTCTAGAGACGGTCCAAATTTCCATATGCAATGTAAATACTTTTCACTCTTCAGGCTCTACCAAGATCATTGTCCATCATTGCGCTGCAGCCTAGGAAAGTCAGTCTCAACTTGTCTTAGGCTCCATGAAGCTTCATTTTAGCTTCTTTAGTTCATCAGCAAATTTCCTAATGAGCAGGTGGCTAGGCCTAATTTGTTTTACTTATCTTTGTATTTTGTAACGCTAATTATATATATATACAACAGCACTAACAAGTAATTATTTTGGGTAAAATGAAGTATTTAGGAGTATGCAGTAGTCTTTATGATAATGATATAGCACAGAACAATACAAGCCTGGTATGACAGCAGAGGCCTCTGAAAGCTGGGACACAGGGGATGGTGTGGAGGACAACAGGCATGGGAGGAAAAAGGCCACAGGCTGACACTGGAGACCCAGAGCCATAAACAACTTATCAATGGTAGTTCAAAGAAATGCAGACCTGGGAGTGGGAAAAGCAGTTTTAGGAGCAACAAAGAGATCAAAAAACATACCCAACACATGTAGCTAATATATGTAAAATATATCACATATAGTGAATACAGTTGTACCATGCAGTTGCACACCAGTTAAGAAACAGCGAGGAGAAAAAGCGTATCTGAAAACACAATAAAAGCCTCAAGTGGCCTGAAGAACTGGAGGATGATACTAACTTGCTGCAACCCCTGGCTTCTTCTTCAGGAATATGGGTACCATCAGCCTTAGGACCCGGAACAGCAAGAAACGGATGAGCATAACAGCAAATATTCTATTTATACATATACAAAGAATATGGGTATAACAATTCAAACTATGTTATTATTATTGAGATTGATACTCTTTAAATAAACTGTTAAGATTTCAGTCATTCCAGCAATAAATTCTTGACTTCATAAGTAAGGGCTGGTTTTTTACTTTTGTCCACAGGGAAGATTCGTACTGTACCATTCCCTCGGAAATTCATGTCTTCACCTAACTACAACTTCAGATTATGGAGAACTGGATCCAAGCTCGGGTTTCATCAGCCTCCACGGAGGGAAAATCAAGTGAAAAATGTGAGTGCTCATGCTCCCATGGAGGGGTTTCCAAGCACTCTCCAAGCTCCCCTTTTCTATCCCTTCCTTCTTTCCTACACAGAAAGGAAATCCATTAGAAGTAGATGAACTGCTTCTCTTTTTGCCCCTTTCCATACACCAAGATACAAACTTTTGTAATGGAAAAAAGAACTGCTAGTATTTTTCCATAATTACGGAATTTCTCCTGAAAATTTTTGTTCAGAATTTTTAAAGAAAGAAAGATTTTCATGAAAAACTCTTAACCTCTTCCCCTTGCACACACACAGCTTCAGAGAAGATGCCATAACAGCCTGACCTGAGGTCTGAAGCTTTCCTCCAAAATGAAACGCTTCAACAGTTGTGTGAAATTTGGGATAGAAGCACTATTTATTAAAGAAACATTTCATTGTCAGAAACAACTGAGAGCTTTGCGAATCTGTACAGAGCAAAAGTGAAACAAATATACGGTGACAATAAACCACCATATTAACCTCTTTTGATTGAAAAACTAACCTCCCACTATTATTTCAAGAAAAATCTCAACAGAAACAGATAATTACCATAGCTGAAAAGGCCACTGTGCTCCCTTAATAGCTGCAACGAAAACCACTGTTAGAAACCACAGCTTTTTACCACCCAGCTGTTTTCTGTACCTCATTCTCCTCGGCATGGTTTACTGCTCAGCACAGGTTTCCAACTCAGGATAAAACCACAAGAACGTTGTGGTAGGCTCTAAGATGCTTTAACAACATCTGTAGCATTAAGTGGGACCTCCACTTCAAAGAAAATTTTTATTACCCCCTAGTGAAGGACATCTATCCTTTCCCCAGAACCTTCATATGCCACACAAAGACAATTCAGAAAAGGTCACTTTTGATAGATGGACCCACATTTTATGATGAAGTGAAAAACACCTAAATGTGTGCATTTATTGTGAAAGATATTAGAAATGGACAGGTCTTCTTGTATCCTCTTGGTGGCCCTTGGGGGTCCAGGAAGCACATTTCCTGGAAGTTGATTTGTCAAAACACCCTTTTAGGGTGACTACCTGATAGGTTACATATACTGCAGTGAAAATCAAAACAATTGTTATTTTCCTGAGGCAAGTATGCAAACCTACTATTTAATGGTGTCATAAGAACATAATACGCAAATTCATCTTCTTGTTATCTCAAGGCAGTTAGCATCAGAACTGGAATGTATAGTCCTGTGAGCATCCTCTCTCAGGACTTCTCTCCAGGCACTGCGATGGCCCCTTGCTCTACAAGATGCCAAGTCGTAAATAAGAAAGAAAATAAAACCAGTAAACTATACTTAAAATAGTATTAGAGACAGAGTAAAATAAAATGCTTGCCAAGTGGGGAAAAAAAGAAATCAATATTATTTAACACATTTCTAGATTGCCAACCACCACAGCACATAGGAGCTTACAACAATAAAAATACAACTTCAATACAGTACCAACAGTGAGCAGCAACTAAATCGATCAAAAGCTAAGTGAAATGCATGAAGCTTTGGTTCTAGCCGAGAAAGCTCTCCTGTCCTCCCAGAGCAGACTGCAAAAAAACGAGAGTGGGCTCTGGCTAGAAGTCTTAAAGGTTACAGCAAAACTAAGGAAAACAAGGTTACAGCCAAAGTTTTATATCCATTGTTAATACTGAGGAGAAAAAACATTATTAAGTGGAAGAAAAAAATAATTAAATGTACAGTATTTCAAAGTGATTCAAAGATAAGTGATCTATTATATGCAAATACTCCATAGTATTATTTTTCAAAGGCCTCTCTGAATTCATCACAAGACCCCACATTAAGAGCTAGAAATATACACAAGAGTCAGGGACAGTCATGAGAGATTTTCTTCCAGGAATATAAACCTAAAATATACAATGGAAAAGCCTACTGCCATCAAAGATCTTACTGTATCACCTCACTCTGCCTAAGGAGTTACTTGGAGCAATAAGAATTTCCTATATTTACAACTGAAAGAAGTTAACTAACTGAATTTTAAGTGAAGAATTATTTTCTTCCAAGTGTTCATTCATTAGTAAATAAGAGATAAGAAAAAAAATCATTGGATGCCTTTCCATACAGTATGCCTTATCTGACTGGGAAATCTTTTTTGTTTTCAGAGCAAATATAGCTTTCTACACATACACTTAGTATCCCCCACAAAAAAATACATGTCTACATTGGTGTAACTCTTAGCAGCTCTGAGCATGTAAGAAAAAGGGGGAGGCAATCTTAATCTTCTGATTTAGATAAGGGCTGACTAGGTTTCCCCAGATATCTCTGTTAGGAAATGATGTTTAGACAAGTTCTGAGGACTTTTGGTATTTTCCACACAGTTGAGCGGCAAGTCTGAGCTACTGACTCAAGTGGCTGTCCAGAAATTCAACCCACAGTGCATGTGCACATCAACTACATGGGCAGCAATTCCAAAGCACCCGTTGAGCACACACAAATGACGTCCACATGTGTGTGTTGATATTCCGATGAGTCCAGAGCATGTGTCAGTCAATAAGCAAATGCTATATAATGTACAATGACATTTCTCTCCAAAAAATCCTGGATAGGAGTATGTAGACATGTACTATACATCTGATACATATATTCCAGCTGTTTCCTGTCTTCTATGCTGCCAGAGGCTCTGCTGCTCTCCTTTCTGCCTCTGGCAGTTACAGAAGTGAGAGAAAATGCAGGACAAACACAACTACCAAAGGGCATAGATCCATACGGTGCAGAGAAATATGGGAGTGCACCAGCATCACCGCAAAACAAACTCAAAGCACTGCAGAAGACTGATACCTCCAGAAAGAGTAAGGAGAGAGGCACAGTGAGAAGGCTTGTAGCCAGGGGAATCTGCAAGTGGAGGTTCATAAACCAGGAAACTGAGATCCAGGCAAAAAGGGCCCTAATCCTGTTTTACCTAGTCACAGCAGTGTTTTAACCAAATTTAAGCTTCTCAGCTCAGTATCTGTTTCACTGGATGAAATGTAATGCTTTCAGCCGTTAAGCTAAACAAATCTGTGAAAATGATGAATTTTAATATTGGGCCTGGCAGTGTGACCCAACTTATGGCAGTGTCGTCTTCTCGCAAACCAAAACTTCACTTTGTAACGTACAGAAGCAGAGCATCTAACTCTCCGGACCTCCAACTGGCCTCAAGATTTTTCCAGTTAGGCAGCCTTTATTAATGCAAAGGAACATAAGAGCCAAATGCTTTTATTGCTTTACTAATCACCTTTATTGATATTTGCATGAAACCTGACTATTTTCTCAGTCCATCTGTTCCTGCTGCTCATTTATAATGTGAACTTTTAATTCGGCCTTGTTAGAACTGGCTCATATGGAGGTAATTATGTCAGCAGAAACAAAGGATCATGATTTCTAATGGAGAATGGGAAACAGAAACTACTAGATTTGCTATTAATGTCATTTCTAATAATCCTTAAATAGAACTGCTTGTACATACAGACCTTTTCAGGATGTATTGACTGCATTAAAAAGTCAAATAAACGTTATGTTAAACTAAAAAGCAAATCTTTTTAAGAAAGAGTAAAAATATTATCTCTTCTAACCTTTCTTGAATGCAACCAGAGCAGTAAGCAATGATTTAAGGTGTTTAGAAGCCACCAAGCTCGTTTAACTACCTATGCATGCACTTCACAACAGCCACAGAGACATTAGACAACTCCTCATCCATGTACTTAAGATATAAATACAGTAACCAGAGCTCTTCACAGATACTGTCTCTGCAGATGTACAATAGAGTTCCTCACTGATGTTATAAACAGACTGGGCACAAACAGAAGGTCCCATTCCTTTCGAGGATGGGTCCCATCTACTCAATATCATAGAATCATACAATCATAGAATTGCCTAGACTGGAAGAGACCTGTAAGATCATCTAGTCTAATCGTTAACCTAGCACTGACAACAAGTCCCCCACTAAACCACGTCCCTAAGCACTACATCTACACGACTTTTAAAAACATCCAGGGATGGGGACTCCA
>JAVKLA010000027.1:49203544-49244468 GCA_034782735.1 Sagittarius serpentarius
AGCAGTCTGTGCCTGAAGGACTGCAGCCCGTGGGAGGGACCCACGCTGGAGCAGTTCATGAAGAACTGCAGCCCATGAGAAGGACTCACGTCGGAGAAGTTTGTGGAGAACTGTCTCCCATGGGAGGGCCCCCACGCTGGAGCAGGGGAAGAGTGTGAGGGGTCCTGCCCCTGAGGAGGAAGGAGCGGCAGAGACAGCGTGTGATGAACTAACCACAACCCCATTTCCCGTCTCCCTGTGCCGCTGGCAGGGAGGAGGTAGAGAATTCAGGAGTAAAGTTAAGTCGGGAAAGAAGGGAGGGGTGGGGGGAAAGTGTTTTTAAGATTTAGTTTTTATTTCGCATTATCCTACTCTTATTTGATTGCTAATAATTTTTTTTTTTTCCCCCAAATCGAGTCTCTTTGCCCAGGATGGTAATTGATGAATGATCTCTCCCTGTCCTTATCTCGACCCACAAGCCTTTTGTTATATTTTCTCTCCCCTGTCCAGCTGAGGAGGGGGAGTGAGAGAGCGGCTTTGGTGGGCAACTGGCATCCAGCCAGGGTCAGCCCACCACAATAAACCACCTAAGTGACAGGGTGATAAAATGCCGTAGACAGCTCTATGAGAACTGTAAGAAATACAAATGCTCAGCAGACAACACAAAAGAAAACAGCACCTAAGACATTAATAAGGAATCTGATTGACAGTAAGAGTGAAAACACTAGTGTGCTACTGTACAGGAATCCATGGTGTGCCCATATCTCAGGCACTACAGGCAAAGCAATGTCAGAGAGAGCAGAACAAGAAAAAAACAGGATGACAAAAAAAAGATGAAATATGGCACTCTTAACATGAGAAAAAACTAGCATTTTGATTCTACAGCTGGTAAAATAGGATCTGATAGAGATGTATAAAATCACTAATTATAAAATAAAGATGACAAGGGAGCAATTCTTTCACAGTTCTGTGTGACACAACTGGGACACAAACGAAGTTACCGAGTGACAAAGGTAAAACAAACACTAGAAAATACATTGCAGACAGTGCAGGTGAACTGTAGGACTTCACCACCACAGGATACTATACGGGCTAAGAGTATGGAGGGTCATAAAGAGATTAGGCTAATTTGTGTAGTGTAACACCATCAGCAGCTATTAAGTTCATTGTAGCTGCAGATGAGAAAGTCTTGAACCTGCTTGTTCCCAGAAGCTAGGAATGTAAATCCCCGACATGTATATATGGGAAGGGAAGGATCACCTTGTATTGTCCCCGCTCCTTACACTCCCTTCTGAGCCACCAGCCACTGGGTAGGATTAGAAGGCAACTGGGGGCCATTTGAAGACAACTTGTGGGGCAGATAAATCTGTGTCCTCCGCCTGCATGGCTGCTCCCATCGGTTACCTGGGCAGGTGAACAAATGCCTGGTGAAGGGCCCAACCGCTCAGAAGATGAACTACAGTGTCCCAAGGGGAACACAATTTAACTGGAAAACTGAAAAGACACATTACACAAATGCCCATCCTCCTCCTTCCTCCTTTTGTCTGCAAAGGAGAATCTGACTTTTGATTTACTAGGTACTTATCTCACAGTTCCTCCTAGTTTAAGTACACAATGGCTGTGCGATCTTTTTACTTTCCTATTCAATTTACTGAACTTCAGATATCACGGGTATCTCTTCCTGCTCCTGGAGAACTTCAGATGGTCACTTCTTCATTCCCAACAGAATATTTCAGTGCAGAAATATAGTTTATGATACCAAATTGTCTAACGCTTACAATCTGTTTCTGTGTAAAGGGGATCATTTTTCCATGCAATATTACAGGAGAAATACAACAAATAGCAAGGACTGGATAAATAGTCTCCTCTCCCAATTTAAAATCTACAGTATTTTACACCAAAGTAACTTTAACTGAAAGGAAAATCTAAGTGGTCATTCATCACTGGGAAGAAACGCTGTTATTAGTCTCCAAGTCTAACAGCTGATGCCTGCGAAAGAATATCACTTTTCCCAACAAGTCAAAAATACTTTCTAAAGTACTGGTATAAAATTCTGGTGCTTTGTACTTCCTCTTTGACAATTTCCAAGAAAATTTTAAATCTGTGATACACATTTAAGAACATGGATACCTTACACATCATTAACTTCTGTTGACACTTTATCTTTTCCCCTCTCTTCTTTTAATATTATTTTAATTACAGAGGCTGATCTTAAAGTATCATTTTTCAAATTTTGGAGTACTTCTAATGCCTAATAGGTCTGCAACAGTCCTCTAAAGAAGATTTTGGGGGTTGTTCCTACTGTTGCAGTCACGCTTAGACGCTTTAACAATTTGTAAGTAATTTTTAGGTAACTACTTCAGAACGATGACAATTTAAAGACAGTTACTTGGAGACTATTCGAATTCCCATTTTTTCCTTTTTTGTAATCAATGTGCAAATGTAGGAATTTAAAACCAGAAGAGAATTAGAGAGAATGGTACATGTATAAATAAAACAGGCAGTGTGGTTATGCTCCCTTTTTTAACAAATGCCTTTAGAATAAATAAATGCCTTTAAAATGCACCATTATGATTCGTCTACGGTTTTGTCAGCATCGTAATGGAAATATACCTTCTGAGGGGATCTGAATGTCACAAGGAAAGCAGGCATTGGCCTGACTAGAGGAGAAAAATAGGGCAGATTGCTAGGCAGGGAAAAAAGGCAAGAAGTTTGAGGTAACAAAGGGGATGGACACTGCCTAAAAAGCTAGAAACATAGGGACTATGAAAAAAATCAAAGTACATGTAGAATAGTCTGTTTCAAACTACAAGAGGAAAAGAACTTTTCAAAGCCAAGAAAAGATAAATTATGAGGCAGTAAAATGAAAAGCAGGCACTTCAGAGGCACACCTAAAGCCTCTCCTCTGATGATTCAAGCTGACATCCTCTTTGAAAGTCCAAGTTCATTATGAAAGAATTCCAGTAAGTATTTGAAAGAGTGAAATTTGTAGTATTTCCCTCTAGTAACATAGCAAACATTTCTGTTCATAAAACCCACACTATTCAGTACCAGTTTATTTATATGGTAAGAATAAGCTCAACCAATTTATAACGTGGATAAGAAAAAGACCTTTTTGAAGTACGTTATCCATTACTACAACAATTCTGAGTATAGTTTCCAACTTGAACAGTTACTTGTTTCAACACTGTTCGTCATACAACTTCAGAATTCATTTTATCAGCAGTCTTTAACAAGAGAACATCAATCGAGATGCAAACTTCATTGCAACCACTAATAATTATGTATTAAAGGACTAGAGAAGGAGGAACTGGGGTACACCAGATAAGAGGAAGGTAGTGTCTCTCAGAAGACTTAAAAAGCACTTAAATGTCTACAATAAAATTGGTGACTTCAAAAGTTTTTATATTACTAAAAGATTTTAAATGACAAGTCTTAAAGTTTTATGCATACCTTTGATGGCAGAAGGTTAAATGTATTTGCAAACTCTCGTGGATTTATACTCTCTCAAATGCAAAACAGCCAGCTATGTAGAGACTGCTCTGGAGGATTACTACCTAACATCTACATCCTAACAAAAAATGAGAAGGCCTCTTATATGTGATTATCATAAGTAATGAGCCAAAAAAAGAAATAAAATTTTTAAAAATAGGCTGTCAAATCACCTCCAGCTGCAGTTTTATCACACTGCATATTCTGAGTTAGCATAAAGACCAAGTCAGTCCTTAGGAGGGTGAAGAAAAGCCCTGATGTACAAGAAAAGACTGACTGATTGATTGATTCATTGATCGCTTGGAGTTTATGCTGTTCAAAAAAAGAGCGTTCATAAGTAATGTCCATGTCACTTGGAAAATGCTGAAGTGCAAATTCTCCATTTCGAAACAGCCCTAAAGAGGCACATTTCAGAAGTCAAGTCTTACCTCAAGAGACTGTACACAGATATATTTTAAACACTTAACGCAGAGAGCAGAGCTTTTCACAGCAACCAAATTATGCCTGTTAATGAAGAAATCCTCAAAATCCCGAACATCATTTGAAAAGTACTATAGTTTTCAGAACAATCAGGCTATAGCTTGTAGTCATTTTAGACCTGATAGTTGTACATCACTTCCCAATTTCATAAACCAAAATTTCAGAGAAAAATGTGGTATTGTCAGTATAGTTCAGAGCAACTCCAACATTATAAGAATAAGCAAGTTTTACACGTTTTCTGTACAGTACTTTTCAACAGTATAACACTGTAATAATTTTAAATGTCAATTAAGAAAAAATACTAAAGACATCTTATTCCCTAAATCCAGGAAACATCATTCACTACATGAGCTGATGGCAAGGCCATTTTAACATGTGACATCAAAGGTGAAATCCTTGTTGTCACTCAAAATCAAATTCTTACCAACTAAAGGAAAACCAGGATTTCATCTCTGAGAAGATCAAACCACACCATGGGATGGTTGACATATTCCAGTACACGGAAACACTCAATACCTGAGGAAGCACTTAGAAATACTGTCTGACATTCAAAAGAAATTAAAATGGTTTCAAGAAAATAATTCTCATTTTTTATTCATATGAAGGATGGTGGACTGAAAGCTCAGCAGAGTGTTAGTTGCTGCATTTTTGCAGAGATAATTGAAAACAGGAGCAGCAGGGTCAAGTTCCCCTTCGCCACAGCTACAGTTGAGTGTCTCCCAGGAGTACAAACATTCAGTAATTAAGAGGGTCTAATCAGCTCCCAGGGCCCACCTCACCATTTCATTTTCTTAAGACTGCCAATAAAGATGCCAATTACAGCTAAATATAACAGAACAAGATATGCTGTTGTGAAGTACAAAGAAAGATCACAGTTGATTTCAAATTGGTCATCAAATAGCTAATACATTGTAGAGGGCTTTCATCACTTTGATTTTGAATACAAAAGAGTAAAGTGCATAAAAAAGCTTTCAGAGCAGTTCTACCACAACTCAGCCAACTCTGCAAAGTTTGGAAATGTGGTAAGTACATTATTTATTCAAAGAATCAAATAATATATTCAAAGGTAAGTATACTAAATTTCTTAATTCTCCCCCAGAGTATCAATAGTGGAATTGCTAACCCATACCATCCTAAATGATATTATGAAAATTGAAATGAGATGATAACCACAGCATTTCACTTTGTCTCCTCCAATCAGCCTGGTCTGTTCTGAAAAATAAAAAATAACACCCCCCATGTCTTACCTGCTCTACTTATTGCCAAAAGTAATCTGTCTTTACACACTGGACAATTAAATATTGAAAATAAAAGGTACTGACACTATTAGAGTTTCATCCTCCTGGCTGAGTAGCAGTACAAGTAATGTACAGAGCCTGCAATTTTGCTTTTACAGAAGGAAGTCATATACCCCTTAAGGCTGCCACAGCACAGCTTCTAATTTTGAACACCTCTCTTACAACTGGATCAGTAAACTCCAAGTGGGGATGAATAAATAAGGTAGGAGGTGGATTTTAAAAGGCAAGTGAAACAAAAATAGAAGGATCTTTTTATAGTAAGAAAAGCCTGGGGGAGATCTCACCACCTCTTTTCCCTGCTGAAAAATGCTATTTGCTTTTTAATTAAAGCTTTTTCAGTTTCTTTTTGTGGCCCAGTTTCCTCTGAGCACTAGCATGTCTGTGGAGATGAAAAATGCACACAGTAATGAATTTTAGATTTGGAAGAAGTCAGCTCTAGAAATATAAAAGGCTTCCACACGTAGCCAAGATTTGAAGGTGAAGTGATTTAATGGCTGACTCGACTCATTATAATTATCATTATTCATGTTGTGGTGCCACCCAGAGGCTCCGTGTTAGGCATGGTACTAATAATATACTTTCAACAATAAATCTGTTTGCAAAACTATGCAAAGATTTCAGAGAGCAAGCAGACTTTAAGCAAGAGGAAGAGCAAATACATGGCAAGAAGATGGGAAATGAAGCTTCAGTACACAACTACCAACACTTTAGCCAATATGGCTTTGCTTGTTTAAACAGGAAAGTAAACTCTTCTGGGGAAAATAATCTGGCATAAGTCACTGTCCAAGGGAGCAAGGGAGAGAAGGCACCAAGAGCGACGCATCCCTCAAATATTGCAGCAAGGCACCCATAGTAGTGTGGGATGAATTGATCTCTTACTCCTGTGTTATGTACCTTAACATTTAAATTAGTATGGCGGAAAAAGCACAGAAAGAAGGAAATACAGTATACATCAGCAAGTTGAGCAGTTGTGGGATGTTCAAGGATGAGTAGTTATGAGCAAGAGGCAAAAAAAAAAACCAGAGAGGGCATGATGAAAGGCACTTGGAGCAAGTGAGGTTGCTGTGGAGCAAATGTGAAAGGCTGGTATTAAACTGCCAGTCAGCAACGTGGATAGTTTATAACAAGTCAAAACAAAAGAAAGATCTATGATAATGCTGGTATAATGGAATGACAAAAGGCAATTTGGTGCTTCAAGTCAAAATCTTTAGGCTTTTAATTTGTTTTAGATTGTTCCTTGCCAAGAGACTATGCTAGGCTTTCTTCACAGCAAATTTAGCAAAACTCTTTGCTGACAGCTGCCGATAACCCTTCTTATCCAAGAACACCCACTCTTTACATAACTTTCTAAATTAATAATTAAAAATAATTACATACGAATTCTGATTAGACATACCCAAACAAGATACGTGCATCAGAGTAGTAGGATGGGCCATAGCTCAAAAATGTGTATAAAGGAGGGGGAGGTATCTAGTTATTGTCAGCAAGAAGTGGTTTTTGTGATGTCTCAAATTCTCCAGGTCATATCCTTCACTACATCAATCACAGAGCTCATGTAATCTTCTCACCAAAATTTAGCTGCGATACAACCGACATGCAACACGATTTTGTTGACAGAAATCTGACCCTATGTGGCTATGTCCTTGGGAGCTTCACAAGGCTTACTTATGTTCAGTAGTTATCCTCAGACTCTCTTCAAAGGATATTCACATCTGTGATGTAAACAACAGCAATTAAGTTGTTTTAACTTTTGTAGTAATCAGATCCAACTGAAGGAAACAATAATTACACTAAAATAACTCTAATTATTACACCAAAAAGCACATTATTTCACAAGTACTGTGGGGCTCAGTTGGAGGACAGTAAAGCAAAATATTCTATATTTGCCATGAGAACCTGAACTCAGCAGTAGTGATATTAATGTATATTTTCTGCTTCATTTCCCTTGAATTTATCTCTGTTCATCATTCACATGGTTTTTTCTGTCTTCATTTGCGGAATCAGAAGGCTATCAAGTACCAAAAATCTTTAAGAGGACATTTAACCAGACCATCCTCTATGTTTATTAAAGACACACATCCATTTATTCTCAATGGCACAGTGCTACTGGTTAAATGAAACATAACTGCAGTCAGTAATTCCCAGTCAGCCCTGTAAGGATACAAGGTCAATTATTTCATCCTTGTAAATTAAAGGCTGGAAACAGCATACCAAATAACTAAAAGCCTAACAACAGACAGGCTGTTTTCATTACACTTCATATCAATAACAGTTGTCAAAATGAAAAGAACTGTATTCAAGCTTCATTTGCTTCCTACAACCCATTAGTAAATGTGTAAGTTTCTGTTTTGATAGGCGAGGGAAGCCTTTATAGTCTCATAAATGTAAAAATAAAAGATCTAATTTATTCACTCATCAACAATGGAGGATACAGCTTGACAAGTTTATATGCCTGAACACACACCCACCAATTAAAATGGTGAGGATGGATGATCACATAAATTTCTGGTGTACCACGTACGGCAACCTTGCGAGATTGTCAGGAAAATGCGAAGATCTTGATCTCGAAGAAGACATCTGCTCCGTCTCCTTTTCCCACAAGAGGATCTTGTTACACCTAATCATTCATGAAACATTTCTCTCTAGTCAGATCTCAGAGGCTTCTTCCATGATAAAGCCACCAGAGACTCCCAAGAATCTCTTCCATAACTTTGTGATAACTTACTGGTTTTTTTCAAATACCCTGTACAAATCTCTTTTCCTGCAACTTTGTTTCAACATTTGTTTTAACCAGAAACACTTATAATCTGTTATTTTTGTTCTTCTCTTCTTTGTTACAGCACCAGTGGCGTTATTAACCCCAGGAGGCAGGTAAACACCACACAGCCGCTCGCTCACTCCCCCGTCAGTGGGATAGGGGGAGAATTGGAAGGGTGAAAGTGAGAAAATTTGCAGGTTGAGATAAAGACAGCTTAATAGGTAAAGCAAAAGCTTGTGCACGACCAAAGCAAAATAAGGAATTAATTCATTACTTCTCATTGGCAGGCAGATGTTCAGCCATTTCCAGGAAAGCAGGGCTCCCTCACATGTAATGGTTACTTGGGAAGACAAACGCCATCCCTCCCAGCATCCCCCCTCCCTCCTTCTTCCCCCACCTTTTATTGCTACGCACAATGTTACATGGTCTGGGATATCCCTTTGGTCAGCTGGGGTCTGCTGTCCCAGCTGTGTCCCCTCCCAGCTCCTTGTGTAGTGCCAGCCTACTCACTGGTGGGGTGGGGTGAGAAGCAGAAAAGGCCTTGACTCTGTGTAAGCACTGCTCAGCAGTAACAGAAACATCCCTGTGTTATCAACACTTCTAATCACAAATCCAAACCATAGCACCATACAAGCTACTATGAAGAAAATTAACTTTACCACAGCCAAAATCAGTACAAGAGGTAACATATTAGAGGGCTGTTACGTACCTCCCGGTCTTCTGTCAAGTTAAACAACGCAAATTCTCTCATTCTTCCCTCACTCAGATCATGCTGTGTGTATGTCTTATCATAACCATGACTATACTCTGAATTCTCTGTAATTCGTCTGTACCCTACTGGAAAGACACACTGGAGAATCAACGAAGTGCTCCCACCTAAACTTAGTAGTTTGTCCCTGTTCCTATAAGAATTATATTTTTCAGTCCAGTTCTTCAAGTAATTCTGAATTTTAATTCTGAATTCTGATACACTTGCAATCTCTCCCAGCTTCCTTGCGTCTACAAATGTAACAAGAATGCCTTCTAGTCCACCATCTGGGTTGGTAATGAAAATACTAATCAGAAACAGTCTTTGCTGAGCTCCATTCAACATATCCTTCCAGTCTCACAATGAACCACTCGTAACTGTTTTCTATAGGTAGTCTTCCAACGAGTTCAGCATTTGCTATACAGCAGAGTAATCTAAACCATGTTTCTTCAGCCTAAAGTGTCATAAGAAGGAATGTCAAAAACCTTACTAAGCCCTTCAAATACATCATCTACTAATTCTTCTCTCTCCGTAAGGCTTGCCACTTCCTCCTGAAAAATTAGACATTTCTTTTTGACTGCTTCTTGCTCTTTGATCTTTATCCCTTCGTTTGTGGGTATTCATGCCTTTAATTATTCTTTTTTTAATTCAAAAGAATAACAATGGTTTTACTCTGTATAATAGTTCCAAATGATGAGGTGGACAGACCAATATATGAGTACCTGTATTACTATCAGCTGGATGAGAAGCCACATACAAAATTCACTAGAAGTGCCAAACAATTCTACCAGGAAAATTTAGCTGTTTGAAAGAGCAGACAAATGGCACACATTATATTCTTTACTACCCAATCATGGCAAATAGGTTGTTGACCACTCTAAAGTATGAGTGCAGAGCTCATTCTTGGTGGACTTCAGGTTTATGTGTCCTTTTGTGCAGTGCATTATGGCTCTGCCATATGAGACTATTTTAAAAAGACAGTAATAAATGGCTTTGTAGGAACATTGATATTTTTGTGAGTCAATGTTTCTTGTCTTGCAATGACTGTAGATCAAACTGGCTGAGCATACAATTATGTCATGGTTTAACCCCAGACAGCAAATCAGCACCACGCAATCACCCACTCACTTCCCCCCGCCCAGTAAGATGGGGGAGAGAATTGGAAAATAAAGTAAAGCTCGTGGACTGAGATAAGAACAGTTTAATAGAACAGAAAGGAAGAAACTAGCAACGACAATAATAACAACAATAAAGTGACAATAAGAATAAAAGGACTGTAATACACAAAACAAGTGATGCACACTGCAGTTGCTCACCACTTGCCAACCAATGCCTGAGCAGCGCTCCTTCCCCAGACAACTCACCCCCAGTTTATATACTGGGCATGACGTCCCATGGTATGGAATACCCCTTTGGCCAGTTTGGGTCAGGTGTCCCAGTTGTGTCCCCTCCCAACCTTCTTGTGCCCCTCCAGCCTTCTTGCTGGCTGGGCCTGAGAAGCTGAATAGTCCTTGACTTAGTCTAAACACGACTTAGCAAGAACTGAGAACATCAGGGTGTTATCAACATTCTTCTCATGCTAACCCAAAACACAGCGCTGTACCAGCTACTAGGAAGACAATTAACTCTGTCCCAGCTGAAACCAGGACAAATTAACAACCTACTTTTCCAAATACGTACCCTCACAAAAACTCAAGTTGATATAGCTGTCATAAAGAACGAACACGATACACCATACCTAAACAAAGTACTACATAAAAAGATACAGATTTACATTTTCTAAATAAACATTAGCAAAATACAGCTACCTTATCTGAAAGCAAATATGCACCAGGACAGCTGCTAAGTATTACTGAAATACTATTTCTTTTTAATGACATACCTTAACCAGATTCTTAGTAAAAAGGACCAAATGTCTTTTAGCTGGTTGGTTTGAAACAGAAAATCAAAGAAAATGAGAAGCAGGAGTATAGCAAACAGGTAGCCATATCCTAGTTAAAAAAACTGGGATTCCCTAGGTGAGTGTAGCTCTACATTCATTGTAGAGAAAAATTAGCATGAGAACATTAAGGAGAAACGGGGAATGTTACTGTAGAATTATTTAAGAACTTCCTTTTTCCTGCCTCTACACACATCATCTCTATGAGCAGAGCTTTATGAAAGTGCAGGGATTTTAGAAAGCATAGGGATTTTAGAAACTGCAGACTCCTTCCTGAGACAGAAATTCAGATGAAAGTGAGAAGAAAGGAAAATATTTTGTCCTGCTTTTGTAAAATACAATTCACACTTTTAAGAACTGAGCCAACAAAAATTCTTACAGTTTTTCATCACAAGCACAGGTTTCCTGTAACACAGCTCACTCAGTGGAGCTTGCAAACCCAAAAGGAAAGGAAACTAGCTTTTTGTTAGTGAATACTGACCAGTGTGCTAATAAAGTCTGTCTTCAAGGGAAGAGTTTTTGATGGAAGGATGATAAGCACCACACTTCCCACTGCACGGGCAGGTCAGAGGAAGTCTATGAAAAGCAGTGAGTATTGGTCCCCAGTTGAGTTTTTTCCATATTTATTCCAGAGTGCTTAAGAGCTTAATAGTCTTCTATAGCATAGTCTTCTTAACACGTCCTTGCAACACTAAAAATTTACCAAAAAAAAGAGTAAAATGCCAGGAAGATCAGTACATTTTACTGTAGTCATAAGAAAATGTCAGACACATTAGCTGGAATTTCAGAGGTTAAAACTTCATCAGGGAAACTTGATACTTCTGATAAAAAATTTCAGAGGTCAACCACAATGGTTCATCTTTAGACATTCTTCTTTCTGCTCCCAATTCTTTCCTTTACCCAAAGCAAAAATTGCAGCAAAAGAGAAGGAGCAACAGTTTAATGTACTGCAAGATCACTAAAACCCTAACAACAATCCTTCCTTGGATCAGCAAGAAATATAAAGAATTTTATCACTCAATACTTACTTAGGACGACTCATGATAGTGATTTGATTCTCATACGTGATGGCAATATCTCATCAGGATGGGTGGGAAGAAAGACTTCACCGACAAACAGTCATATTTTTCATTAAATGTTTTGTGATGAAAGAAAGCAGGCCCAAGGAAAATAAATGATATCCCATCTGTTTAAAAGCATACGGTTATTATCCTACTGTAACAAATCTTGTTCAGATCCAAAAAATTACACACTTTAGTACTTCTCCCTGCGCTGTAAACATTAGTACCAGGGGAAAAACAACTGACACAAAGTAATTTTATAACAATGTGACATTTATAAAAAATTAATGTTTCTGCTAATTGATTGGCTGGGGGAAAATATGGAGACAATCCAGCTAAGGTTGAGTTTGATGACAAAGCTTGCAGAGAAAAAAGGCAAAAATCTTTATGTATCTGGCTCAGATTCGCTCATGTGTATCAAGTTTCATAATAAAACAAGTTTTATTCAGTCACACGGTCTCCAAATTAATTTCTCCCTTTCTAGTAATTTTTTGAAAAATATTTTAAATATTCCAAGCAAATTTGACAAAGTGAGTAGAGGTCTTAAAAGTATAATGTTCTGAACAGCTTCTTGAAAAATGAATGCTAAAAAGCAGGAGAACTCCATTAATTCTCACACTAAGGTAAATGCAAGAAGAAAGCAGCCATCTTCTAGCTACTAAATCCAACACTCTTTATGCTGTTAGAAAAAAAAAGATTTGCTTTAGTTTTCAACTACCCCCCTCCATCTAAATCAATCTCCCTGCATCTCTGAAATGTCATCTCTCATCCTTGGTCAAATCTGCTTGACAAGTTTCAAAAAAAGGTAACCATGTTAATATAAAAAGATTAAAATATCTCTCAGCTCAATCTTTCATCTTTTTTCTTTCGTTTTCTCTTTTTTAATTTAAGCGCATCTAGCTCAATAGCAGATCACATTTCCTTTCTTGTCATGGCTGTGGTGATTGCGAATGAATGAAAAAAAATGTACATAACGAAAATGTGGGATTGAAGTCTACAGTAGACAGGAGAGCGGTAACATTCAGGGAGAGATTTAGCAAGGCTGCAGGAGGCTATAGGCAGGGAAAAATGCACCCCATGTCTTTTCTGTTCTCCTTCCGTTTCCTTCATGCCTAACTAAGGACAAAGAGTAAAGTCTCTCTCAGGTCCATACCAGAATAGTCAATCTGGGTGAATAACAGCAAGTCATGAACTTGAGAGGAGAAAACTGGCCAAAGTTGGCTTACATGTGTATCTACAGAATTTCAATAAAAAAATATATACTGTATTTTTGGCATGTTAAGTGGATTTTAATAAAAAATACTTTGTTCCATACTTCAAATACAACTATTAATTTGGCTCACAATAGCTGTATCTAATGGTAAACGAGCTTTGCTCTTCACAGTACCAAGAGTTCTGGACCTCTTACTGCCCAGATGGGCAGGCTTACTACAGCTAAGCTTTGCCCACTACACATCTGCCTTTCTTCCCCAAAACACGCACACCACAATTTTGCTCCCAGGTGATGCCATGACATGGGCCAGAGGATACATCTCAGCATCATTTGTGCAGAGCACTCTGGCATACTGTAAGGTAAAGCAAAGATAACATTACATGAATGCAAATAAAAGCTGTTATGGGCATTTGGTTTTGTTTTCTAAAGTGTCTGAAACTTAAATGGGAGATACCAGAGTTGGTTCAGATCTGAAACACTGTCTGAAAGCCCAGCTTACAGGCCATGGCAGCTTTTGTGTTCGATTTTACTCTCACTCGGGGCTCAACTGAAAAAGAAAATTAGTATTTTGAAAAAGTAAAAAGAAAAAAATGCTTCCTATGTCATTTTAAAAAATCAACATATCAACATCATAAAAAATAATTTTCTAAATCTATGTGGAAGCTTCCACTTTATAATCAACAGAAAAACTAGAGACAAGATGTGAGACTTGAAACTTTTCCTCCTATGGCTTTCTGCCAGCTCTCTCCTCCTGTGCTGAAATTAGCACTAACTACATACCTTCTGTTAGTTATCAATGATACATCTTGTATATTCATTTGGGCGTTCTTTTAAAAGTATTTATTATCAATGCATTTTACTGCAATTATATCTCTCTTATGCTTTAATTTTTTTGAAGATGTAATTTGGATTTCATTTGTCATTGCGTCATGACAAAATCCCATTTATTTAGACCCATAACTCTGTGACCTACGATAAGTAGTTCAAAATAAATTCACTTAGCTAAGCTATTTTACTAAATGAATGCAATTTGAACATTTTTTAAAGCAGTCTTAAAGAAAATGCTACAACTGCTCATTACAATGGCAGTCTACAATAAGCAGGCAAATTTTTCTGAAAGCAGAGCTTCAGACTGAGGTAACATTTGCCAATATTCTGCTTGAATCTAGGTAAGAAACCTTACAGAACTTTCTATTGATAATTTCCCTTCCCCAGTGATTGATGGTGACCTTTCTGCCAATGTACGAGATACCATTTGCAGACAGAAGATTTCTTCCCTCAACATCCTACAGTAGGTTAATAATAATATTTTCATGTGCACTAAACACAAAGTACCCATCTACAGCATCCCATTACACTTCACATTTCTAGTTCCAAACTGTTCTCCCACCTTATGACATATTCTCCATGCAACATTTTCTGTTTTCCCTTTTTTCCCCAAGGGGAACTCATGATGCTAATGAACACTTGCAAAATAAAAACCACAGATTAAGTGTTCTCTCATCCTACCACTAAATGACAGCTTCAAGTCACTGGTTCAGCATCCTGCAAATCACTAAGGGGTTATTCCAACTAACGCTACGTGGGCATGTTACAAACTATAAGACTTCATACAATACATATAATAGACCATCATATTTAAACATAATTACTATTTTTACAACTGTGGTTGCATTTGACATTTACTTCAAAGCCAGGGGCACTCACAGCCACCCTCTTCCATCTTATATCTAGTCACAAAGCCCTGAACTGAAGGAGTTGACATGTAGCTTAGGAAAGACTGAATTAATGTATACAAGAACCACCTGCTTTGTGTCTCCAGATCTCTCTACTTATATCAGAGCCCCCGGCAACATCACTCAACTTAAAAACTATCCATTCCCTTTGCTACCAAAATCCTCAGTAAAATACATTGGTGGTCTGAAACCAATGAATAAGAACTATTTCCATTATTAATGTATATCTCATCTATTTCTATTGCCATCAATATTTGAAAACTTTTTTCCTTTTTTTTTTTTCTTTTTCCCCTTGCAAGAGCATACATTTCCTAGGAGTGCAAACACTGACAAATTTAAGGTAAAAATAATAAAAAATAGATGAACACATAATATAATGGAAAATTCACAGGGATGAGTACAAAAATATATTTATAATTTATTTATATTTTATGAGAAGGAATATTTTGTTATTTGCTTTGGGAACCAGGACAAGCACTTTACTTGATGCCTCCTAAAACCAGCACACATTAAACAGAAAGAGACTGAACCAGCTCCCGCACTTATACTCCATCCCTTGACTTTGTAGGACCATTTTTTTTACTTCTACTGATGCTTACTCCAGGTAACATCATTTTAAGTTTCCAAAACAAAATAGCACACACATCTTGTTAACAAACCATGCATTTTCTAGTCTAATTCTGAAAACTAAAATTTCCCTTAAGAGTGATCATTTCTTGGAATTCAGATGCGCAGAGTTGTCCGTTTAGGTTTCGTATACGGCAATCCCGCAGGAAAGGTTTGCTCAGAGACCCCAAACATTAATGGCAAGTTTTGGAATTCCCATTACCAAGTGAAAATCATATTATTATGGCTTCACGCTAATAAAATACATGTGAAAAATAGTAGATTTTTTTCTTTTTTATTATCTTCTTTTTTTCTTTTTCTTTCCTTGTTTATTTGCAGCGCTGCAGCTGCACAGCTTACTGTGTTCAGTAAGAAACATCCCAGTTCTCTACATATCCCACTTTCAGACATGAGGGTCATGTAGCAGTGTGGGTAAATCTGTTCTCCTATACTGAAACAAGTGTCAGGACGTAATTGAAAGCAGAGGACCTGTCGCTAATATCAAAACTCCAGTTCATAAATTCAAGGAATAGGGAAGCCAGCCAGTACAGTACAGTACAGTAATCTAAAGTTGAGTTCATCAATATTTGGGAAATTTCTGAGTTTTAAAAAAATCTTCAAACTATTTTTGCAGACATTGCCAGAGGACTTTGTACATGTGTTATATTCTTGTCTCCATAACTGGTAATGGCATTAGAATGAATCTGGGAGTGGTATTGCACTCTCTGACAGTCATGCAATTTTAAACCTGGAAAGAAGAAAAATAATACTTTTTTTAATGTTTGAAGAATCCCCCTATTCTTTACATTGCCTGTCGGAGAGAGGCGAGACTTTGTGCCAAGCTTCCTGAGCAAGGCACATGAATAAAACGCAGGTTTATAGCAATAACCACCACTCAAGAGATCAATCTCACAGCTGAGAAAAGCTCTGATGGGAAACAATTGGTTAAATATGAACCCATTAAAGATGCCACTGGCAAGACTGAATTTCAAAGCACACGTTCATGCCACAGCTGTCCACAGTGGCTGTTAACCTTCAATTCTGAAGAAAAACTCTGCTGAGATAACCATCCTATTTGTCCACACTGTCAAGCAGCCACACACGACAAGTATGCTGTTTAAAATACTGCCAGTTTTATAAAGGTTTCCAGTATTTTAAGACCTTTTTCTGGGTACAGAATCACTAATAATGAACTAGAATAGGATGGTTACTTGACATCAAAACAAAATCATCTCTTCGGTCCTTCACATGTTGCACTGCCCATCATTGCAAGCAGCAACACCTAATGACTACCTAAAAAATTCAACATTATGCACCAAACATTTTGACCAAAAAACCTGACTTCAGCCATGACCAAAGACATCTTTGAAAGAGATTAAAAAGTAACTCAAAAATAACTGATGGATCCTTTTGTAGAAAAACTTACCATGATACTTAAACTAGGACAGATCTCACTTGAATTACTCTCTAACATAACGGCTGCTTTGTACATGGAAATGGACTAAACACTGACCCGCAAGGGTATAAGAGAGAAGAATCTTTTTTTTCTGAAAGCCTCTTCAGTCTAAATTCCTTGTCTTGGATGAAATATTACTATAGTAAATTGTAAACTTGCAAGAATATGTCATAGTAATAAAAGCCCGATTGGTTGTAAGAGGTAGCAGTGAAAGCAAGGACGAACACAATTGCAAACGCAAACATAAAGCAAGACAGGACACAACCCTCAGAATTTCTGGTGGAATTGCCACCAATACTACATTTTCCTACAATATGAACTAGAAATTTACTTTAAATAGAGATTGCTCAGAACAACTAAATGAGAAAGAATGAAAACAGAGGTTTAAACAAGTCTTGCTGCCTTCTCCAATTGCTCTTCTTTCTGAATTCTGCTTCACCTTTCTGAGTGGCAACAGACTCAGTCCATTCCCATCTGAGCTACAGGGGCTGGCTGAGTTTCTCCTCCCTTTTCCAGCAGTCTCTGCTTCAGTGAGGTGCCCCTCTGCCTGTTCCCCTTTGCAGGAGGAAAGTCTCCAACTTGAACCCCTTTCTCATTCAGAGAGGAGTCATCTTTCTCTGCCCCTTAAAGGACTCCATGTTGTTGCCCAGCTAAATCTCTTTAACCAATACTGAACAAATAACTTCACATTAGAGCTGCATAACAGGACTGCTTTAAGATCTCCTGACCCCATAATAAAACTAGCTGTCCTCAATCACCTCTCTAGTACTGGTTAATTCACTACAGAATTGGCATCTTTGTTAACAGCCCTCCTGGTTTTGAATTTGCAAACTACATTATGAAATCTGAAATCTGGGCAACCCCAGTTTCTGAGAACTGTACATACAAGTCTGTGATATGAATGAATGTAGTACAGTAATCCGTTTTATTGCAATACACATTTTTTCATTCAGAAATGTTATAAAGACTCCATCGAGTCCTTCCCATTTCCTTAATTTATGTTAAAATCTGCAACCAATACACTTATTTTCTCTCTCTCACTTTGTTCACAAGCATCATGAGCACACGGCATTGCCATGTTTTATGTGACTATCACACTACTGTCTGAACATTGGACTTCGCTGCAGATGTAGATGACCTAAGGAGGAAGCAGAGGTCACGCAGTCACTCAGTAGCATTCTGAATGAAAATAAGATGTTCCCAAACAATTTTATTTGAGAGCAAGATCTGGTAGGCTGTTAGTTTAACATCAGCATGTTCTGACTGGAAAACGGCTGCCTTTCGCTTAACTTAAAAATTGCAGGGAAAAATGGAACGTTAAATGGAAGAAAAAGTAACCTATCGCCAGTTAACAATTTATATAATAAATACAATTGTTGTCCACAATTTTCTAAAGTTAGGCAGGTGCCTAGATTTAAGCCCTGCACTAAACCACGAGACTGAACTTCATTTGATAAATTCATCAAATTTGATTAAGTCTGATGGCAAAAGTTAAAGCAGAAAAAAATGCCAAAGGAGACAAGGGTGAGCTAAAAGCTAAGGTTTGGACACAGTTACCTGCTATTTTGCTTCCATGGGCAGTATGAAGAATGGTACAGCGGTACCACTTCATGACCTTTTCACCCATATATCTCCTATACTCAAGCAGTCAGTCATGTGTGGTTTCTAACGTACTTCAGGAAGAAATGATTCTTGATACTATGTGTATTTCCACTTTCAACTTCTATTCTGTCAACTCACGTCCTATGAGAGGAAGAATAGGCAAAAATGTAGACATAGAAATTATTTTTACTATGGACACAGAAAGCAATAGTGCATAGAAGATAAGCTCTCCTAGTATGTCCTGAAAGAATCTGGTACAGATAGAAACAGTAAAATAAAGAGCTCAAAGTAACACCTTTTGTGACAGTCTTGCTGCAGTTACAGTCTGCACATAGCCAACAAAAAAGCCTAAGACAACGCAAGTCATAGGGTGGCTCAGCGTGCACTAGGGTAAGATGCCTGAATGAGCATCCTTAAGAAAGAAGAATTAGCTTCTGGTTTTAATTCTGATTTTATTACAGGTCTCCTTCACGATCTGTCTCTACAGATCTGTCTCCCATTTACACACAGGGTAGAAAGAACTGCACGCTCAAATAATGATTTATAAATTGGGGAAGCAATGGGAGACTTCCTAAAGGTCAATTTTCCTGCAAGAAATATAAGGTCAAAAGCAATTTTTCCAATAAAATGAGAGAAGGGCTGGTCTTGCAGGATAAGGCATAGAATGAGGAGCTGGCAGATAAGGACTTTATTGCTGTGTCCCTGATTTCTTGGCGCAGAATTTGGGAAGGTTTTGATACACAGTGTCAGAATTTTCCCTTACAAATATCAACAGAACCCCAAAAGGACTTGAGGTCTGGATACCCTTAGTTTATCTAGAAGGCCTACCAAGACGCTGTGCAACCTAAAGACTCTCTGATAATATTAGACCGATGCTATACAATTATTAAATAGTTCTTACTATGAAAATTGCTGCATCATTAAAACCTCTCTGTCAAAGTGCGTTCACCTTTACTGAAAAGACCTCCACTGCATTTCTCCCAGACCAGAGACAAAAGTCAGTTTTATTTCTTAATAGGTAGCCAGAAGTCAGAAGAGCTATGCAAGGTCAAGGGAAAAAAAAAATAATGGAAATTTATGGAGGCAGAAACAAAAATACAAGAATTTGGCAACTTATTCAAAGTAAGGTGGTAGCAGAGGTAAGAAAAGTGCTTTGGGCTCCCCAGTCTGTGCACAGACTAAAGCACAGCAATACCCCAAACCTGGAAGGTATGTACGGGAATAACGTGAACAATGCATGGAGTTCAACACGAATACTTCTAGGTGTAAAATTACTCAATACCCGAGTATTTAGAGAATCAAAGCTTAAATTATCAGGAAAAACAGTCCATTATGAAGCATTTTGTAATTAAACATGTATGCCTTTAATATACTTTCCATAGTATGACTTGCACTAATCTCTACCATGTATGCTTGACACCCGGAGTGGGTAAAGAACTGAAGTCCAGTAAAAAAACACCTAAATTGGGTCTACCCTCGGGAATTATTTAGAGAGAAAATGGCCTTATTTGGTTTGCTTTCTTAGGTAGGACAGCAACTACAGAAAGGAAAAGAAATTGGAGGGGGAGGGACGTAACAAAAAAAAAAAAAGTCAAGTGAAGCTTGACTCAGTGTGTGTATCACTTTACACTTTGTTTTTAATAATTGTTTAAAAAAATGTTTTCCTTGATAATTACTTTGCTGAGTTTAGTTTTAAATTTCTTACTTTCCTGTACCCACACAAAGAACTGCAACAAATACCATTGCCCACTCATTCAGCCAGAATTAATGGGAAGTTAAATATAAAATACGTAGTGAGCAGGGGAAAATGTAGTTCATCTCCTCTTCTAAAACAAGGTTCAATGATACTAAATTGGAATGTATAACCAAAAGTAGTAAAAAATAAAATTGTTTCGAAAATAATCAAAATACTAAGTCATAACTATAACTGCACTGTCTTCAAAGTACGTGCTTAAGAGAAGCCTTGCCTTAAAAAAAAAGTCTGGAGAGAACATATTAAGAAAAAAGTAAATCTCGTATTTTAAATTATTTTTGGTAATGGGTGATGGACTACTCAAATTCCTTTTCCAGTTTCACAGAATCATAGAAAGGTTTGGGTTAGAAGGGACCTTTAAAGATCACCCAGTCCAACCCCCCTGCCATGAGCAGGGACCCTTCCATTAGGCCAGGTTGCTCAAAGCCCCATCCAACCTGACTTTGAACAGTGCCAATGACACGGCATCCACAACTTCTCTGGGCAATTTACACCCTCATTGTAAATAATTTTTTCCCTATGTCCAATCTAAATCTACCCTCTTTTAGTTTAAAGCCATTACCCCTTGTCTGTCACTACATGCCTTTGTAAAAAGTCCCTCTCCAGCTTGCTTGTAGGCCCTCTTCAGGTGCTGGAAGGCTGCTGGCAGGTCTGCCCCAGAGCCTTCTCTTCTCCAGGCTGAACAACCCCAACTCTCCCAGCCTGTCTTCACAGGAGAGGTGCCCCAGCCCTCTGACTGTTTCTGTGGTCCCCCTCTGGACAGACTCTAACAGGTCCATGGGTCTTTCTTGTGCTGAGGACCCCAGAGCTGGACGCAGTACTCCAGGGGGGGTTTCACCAGAGCGGAGCAGGGGGACAGAATCGCCTCCCTCGACCTGCTGGCCATGCTTCTTTGATGCAGCGCAGGAGATGATTGGCTTCGTGGGCTGCAAGCACCCCATTTCATACTCTAATCAATATTTTTACTTTCTATTCTTATGTGCAACACCATGTATTTCAATTTTGTAAAAAAGGCATTGCGAAATTATTTTTTTTAAATTCTCTATGAAAAAACCCATGCATAATATTTCATTTAAAGAGAACAGTTGTTAAAATACTGATAGCTATTACTGGTGGAAAAAAAAGGTTTTCAGAAAAAAAAAAATCTCCCTGGGTTTAAATGCTGGTTGATCCATTTGATTTGTATTTTCAAAAACACAGTTGTGCTAGCCATCACGTACAGATGCATTGCCAAATTGCAATAAAAAGTCAGTTAAATTCAAATGGATTTTTGCAATTAACAGCAAAGAAAATTAATCATTCCAAAACATATCATCTTCAATACTGTTCCAAAATGTGGAGATGCTCCTAATACATTTCCACATTCTTCTCTTACTAACAGGTTTTAAGTCAGGAAACTGCAATGCACAACTGAAAGTGGCCCATAAGGGAAAAAGTGTCCACAGATGAAAACAAGTTTTCCATAATCTCATCAGCAGGCAAATGCCACCTAAAATTAAGAATAACTTGACATTTCTGAGCTAAAATCACATCACTGCTTGTTTTCCAGATGATCTGACTTCCCAGATTGCTTTTCCTATCTGCTGTATGCTGATCCCATGTACTGAAGTGCATCACTGAGCTCCTGACCAGATGAGACGGGCTACGCAGGGTATTCTGCAGGCATTACACTAAGTTAAAATCAACTTGAAAGGTTACAGTCAAGAAAGCAGGTATGTCTTAACCGGCACAAACACCTTTTCAAGGTTCTGTGCATCACAGAATAAAACTGAAAGTAAAGTTTGTAGCTAAAGCCTCACTCTGAATATCTTAAAATAAAATTTATAATTTGAAACTGGTAATTATTCTTATGGCAGAATTTTATTTAGGTTGATAAGTGTAGTTAAAAAAACTCCTTGTAAGCCTAACAGGTCTTGAATATTCCCCTGCCTAGTGATCAAATCGCTGGGCAAACATTATCAGCTTCTGCAGATTTTTACATTTCTGTTGAAAGAAGCAACTATTGTGTTCCCCTTGGGCTGAAAGAAATCTCTTATAAATCTGCATCGTAACACTTTTAAATTCGCCAGTTCTCATGGATTTGCTGTTGGTCATACTTTGGCTCAGAAGGAGTACCATGCATTAGATTATATTAAGGCAAAATTTGGGGCTTCCAAACTTAATTTGCTCTGAATCAGCAAAGTGAAAACCAGAAGCAGCTACTCGAAGTGCTGCGCTGGGCAGTGCACAAGGAGAGCTGTGATTCATTTTGACGAGGGAAAGAAAATAGCATTCTTTCTTTCTTTCTTTCTTTCCTTCCCTTTTTTACCACTTTGGAGCAGCTTTCAGGTCATACCAATCAGACCAAACGTTTGGGAGTCCAAAACTCCTTGCATTTCTGTCATATTTTTTTTTATCAAACATGATGATTTTATTATAAGTATAGAATGAAATTACTGAATGATCAGAATTAAGTACAAAGATTTTCAGAAACATCCAGAGGTTTGATTTGTTTCAAGTTCATATCTTTTCCTGTTTACTTTTTTAATTTCATCTTGAATGCAAGCAGACTGATTTTTATTTTACTTGCCACTTTGTCAGGGATCCCAAACCTATATAAATTAACCTTCTTTCTTCCTATGATTTACCCTCTTCTTAAAGCAGAATTACCATTTGTGATTTTTTTCTGCATCGCGTAAGATTTCAGATACCATAACACATGAAAACATCCAATTGATGTTTCTTCCCCTCCAACTGAAACATCATAGAATGTTTTTCATGCAACTTTCCCTTTTTCCAGTTCAGTATTTCTCCTTGTTGAAGCTTTTGGAACTGAATTTTGAGATCAAAGATGAAATGGTGTTTCTAAAAGCCTTTGTCATTGAAGAGAACAGCAAAAATTTTCACCTCAGGGTAATCTCAAAAATGGAATTAAAGACCTACAAAATAATTTTAAGGAACACAGGTCAGCATAAATGTCAGTATTATGAATGGCCAAGTAAACAGACTGGGGAGAGGGAGATGAGGAAAGAGTGGGTACTTAATTATGGATTGTAATGAAACATTAAAATTCTTTCTAACGTGAAGAGTGATCCTGTTTGTTCGCTGTGGCTGATGAATGCCACTAATTTTGGTTCAGTTTCACTTTGCTCAAGGGCTTTGAGAAAATTTCAGCAACAAAAAACACAGCAATAATGTCATGATGGCCCTTTTCTATTTCTGAGTTGGAAAATCACTAGGGTATATAATAAAATTTAGCAAAGAAAGGGGTAAGGAGGGTACTTCAGATGACCTAGAGACGATCATTCAAGAAACAGGTTATTGAAAAACATCGTATTAACAGCATTTGCAGCACATGTACTATTTATATAAACTCACTTTCTTTAAGACTTGATTATAACCTCTAATTATTATGCAATTCATGTATTCAGCAGAAGAATTTATAAGCTAATTTGCTGACTTTGTTTGTAAGTGTTTGTACTGCACATTAGTTTGTTCACCCACAGATTCACAATTAGGGAAGAAAATCTTTATTTCATGGTGAGCCTATTAAAGGTTTTCAGGAAAAGAAAGTAAAATTATCCTATTCTATTTTAAAAATATTAAAATAAATCAAGTAGAAATCCCTTGAACAGTCTGTTGCCAGTGGAGAGCTCAAATTCCATATTTCTGCCCTATTTTCTGCATTGCGTTCCCATTCATCCTTTGTCACATATTTCTAGCATGCTTAAGAATATTTTAAGTATCACCTATACAAGGCAATTCTATGCTAAAATACCAAGTCCTGGCACTGCCCAAAGTCTCAGTAATATAAGGACCTTTTTCTTTCTTTGTGGTATCTCTAACTTCCTACTGAGTTTTTAACATTTTTTTTTTAATTCTCAACAGTGCACACATCAGATTCTGACAGAGATGGTAATTGTAACTTATAGGATGAAATGTTTGTAGAATTCAGTGCAAAGCTTAAGTAAGCAATACAGAAGTTTTAATCAAACACATTATGAATTCTATACATTAGCAAAGCAGCTAGTTAGAACATATTTTCATCCCTTAAGGATTTGCTTATTGCAGAGTAACCAAAATATTCATGATACTTAATTACTTTCTTTAAAAAAAAAAAAAAAAAAAGGTTCTTCCTTTGAAATTTTCATTCATTTCAATATTTCTTTAGGGCTTTCTTACATCTTCCTGATATGTTCCATGTAGTGAAAAGCCAAAATACTGCTTTCTTTACAGTAAGTATATATGCTATTTTCAGCTTTGGAAGGAACAGAGGTGGGAGTCAGGTCATAGGAATGAGGGAAACCAGTTGTAGGCTATATCCCATTTAAAGCATTATTAGGCTGTACTCTCTATATTCCATCTGTACTCCCAGATGTTGGGGCATTTACACTTAAACACACAAGATCTGAGCTAAGAGAGTTGGTGCCTCCTTAAAGACCACTCAGAATCCTTGATGTCCACCCAAGCCTCAGAAGGTACTGAGAACCTAAGGTCGTGGGCCCCACCAGAGAGCTGAGGGTGCTTTGCAAACTCAAACCGAGCAAGTTAAAACTACAGTGAATCCTTTTTTCTTTTAATATATGGCTTTAATATAACTATACTAAAAATTTAATTTTGTATGCATGGAATGGTAAATAACAGTGCACCATAATCAATTGTTATTATGAAGAATGAGCTGCCCCTAATCTGTGTAACAGAACCACTCTCTTGCTAATCCATCAAGCACTTCGCCAAGGACACTGCAGGAACACTAAAAGCACCAGTTTCACCATAGTAGTATTTCTACTCAGCATGTATGCACTTGTTGGTGTAAGGAAAGAAAATAATTTGTTGTGACTAACAGCTTTCATCTTCAGAGGAAAAAAAAAAAATCACTACACAGCAAAGTTCTTTTTTATTGATCAATTTTTTTACCACCATTAATATACGAAAGCTCTAAGGTTTGCAGCTATCCAGAGCTGGGCCCCAGCATAAGTTTCTCTCTGAACTTCAGTTCTTGACAGGCAAATCAAGAATGGAGGACTTGATTGCAATGCGACACTGTATGCAGGTCAGAGCAGAAGCAACAGAAGTACAACGGCCCACTGAAACCACAGCTTGTCAATCAGGTTGTCAGATTATTTTGAAAATCTTTTTACTAGCCAGCATCAAATTCTTTCAAAAATTCATTGAGATCATGTTTTTTCTCTTTGAACTCTGTAGGAATCGTCTGCAAGCAGTAAAATCATATCGCCTGCCAGAAAGGGAAAAAAAGTATACTTTTATACTGCTCATAGCATTGCAACATTTATGAACCAGTGCGCTTTAGTTAAAGCTGCAGCATTCAGCTTTTTCATGAAGCGTGATGAGGTTTCCATAAATTGCAGCCACGTCTCTCCTAGAGGGATATGAATAAAGTCTATTTATGGACTATTCAGCAAGTGGATGCAGGATGAAAATACCACTTGTGTCTTCAAAGACTAAATTAGCAAGTTTCTCTATCCTGGATTCCATAATCTTGTCTATAAGCTTTTTTTCTCCTCCAAATTTTATGGTTTTTTGCACAATCACACACTAATCATGTAAACTAAACTGACCCGCATACAGTCTCAGTACATTTTTTGTACACAGACACAAACACACATGCAATAGAAACAGACTAAACACAAACACATAAAACTGTGTCTCAAAATAGGAACAGCAACAAAAACATTTTATTGAAAAATGTGAAAGCTGAGACAAAAAATATGAGCCTCCTCGAATTAATACCAAGATGATTTGGGTAAAGGAACAAAGACCACTAAATCTTGCAAATACCCAATTTAATTCTCTTTCCCTTGGCCACTTTGGTTTAGCTGGCAGGAATAGAAACCTATGCCGCAATGTGACAGCCACAGGTAATACTAATAGCAGTAATACTTGTTCACCCAGAATTCATTATGTGGTAAAATCCTATTTTTCCAAGGAAATCAAATATCCATTAGTCTCATGTTTTGTTTTTACTTGACATACACAGAAGTATGTTCCTGGACAAGGGGGACATAAATAATTCCAAAATTATTATTGCAGAAAAATATAAAAGAATGTACATACTTGGGAGCTAAAAGCCCTCTTCCTACAACTTCATGCACTTGAGTATAGCTGACAGCTAAGAGGCTGAGCGTTCGCGGGTTCAGAACAATAGTCAGCAGTGTCTTTAAGTCAGTGATCCAAATACTGATAATACTGAAGCAAATGAACTACTGCCTTCAATAGAAAATCAAAATTTTAAAAATCGCCTGTTTGACAAGGCCTGAGGCTGTCAAAATTTCATGTGCGTTTTCTCTCTTGAAATGATATATGAAATCTTCAGTTGATAGGACGTTCTGGCATAGGTTCTATTATTAAGCCATGCGAAGAGGCATTGGTAATTATTACCAATTTTATTTTAGGCATCAGTACAGAAAAGCAGCTGGAAGAAGTTCTTTTAAAGCAGTTCTCTCAGTCTTTCCAGACTGATGTCCTACAGATAAAATATATCCATCTTCCCAAAGAAAATGTGTGGGTTTTCAAGACCACAAAAGGTTAACCACTCTCACAAAATTAACTTCTTAGAAGTTCTGGTGTTCTTTAGTGGAAAAAAAACACTAAATAGTAATAGCATAATGAAGTTAGCTTGGCAACAAGCTTCCAGAAAAGAACCGACTCTCTAAAGAAAATGTTAGAGAAAAATCATTAAAATCTCCAAGATGGAGATGCTGATAGGAAACATTTGCAGGGTACCCAGGAAAAATGTGAATTAAAATACATAAAAAGCTATTACATTTTGTCATAGCTCAGAGGAAAATTAGGAATCCTAGGACTTAGTACTGGAAAGCTTGAGCATAGCATAATAGCATATAGAAATTTATTTAATAATGACAAATAATTCTAAATGTTTTAACCCCACAGGATCAGATTCTCAGCTGAACAAAAGAACTGACTGGAGAGCAGCTTTCTTGCAACATCTTTAAGGCAAACTGTTCTGTATTTTTCATTTCCACACGAGAAACAGCTAAGATATATTCATCTCTCTGTCCAGTAAAGCCAGATATGAGCCCCAAAGAAATACAAAATAAACTCCAAACTTGGATGAGCAAAGGCCATGCATACACAGTGTTGGAGGCAGCCAAACTGCATCACTTTTTGTAGTTGCCTGCGCATCCTTACATGCCTGTTGCAATTCTGTACGCCATCAGTACAACAAGACAAGAAAATTTTACGATGCGAGACAGCAGAGCTAGGCAGGCCACTGCTGGCTCCCTTCTGTTGCATTGCATGATTTATTTATATATATTAATAAACTCTATTTCTACTAGCACACATCCCAAAATGCAGGCACAAGAAGAAAAATACAAACATGTAACTGTAAATATCACAACTTTTTCCACTGTGCTTAAGTAAATCTAGATTATTTTCACATAAATGTGCTGATCAGTAGGATAAGCACTGAATACAAATACATACTGAATATAAATACAGGCTGATTTGAATTTGGGTTTGGTTTGGTTTTTTAGAAAGAAAGATCATGTTACCACATCTCAAACAAAGATGATGCCATATACTTTAACCAGATGAAATGAAATGCTGAGAAGCTAAACCACTAGTCCAAATTTTAAATACATATTGTTTCAAAAGAAAAGATGACACAAGGAGAAAACAGTTATCTACCAACAAGGTTTTCTGTGTTAATCTTGCACTTTGTTAATGTCTCAACTCAGGAAACAGATTCAGGGCTCCCATTCTAGTAAAGCTATTTAACTTTCACAACTTGTTTCCGCTCTCCTCATCATAACCCTATGTCCTTCATCTCACCTTAAATTCTAAATACAAATAATGTAATTACTGAAGAAAAATTACAGTGCACGTAAGAGAACTCTGCAGATATTTATAAACAAGTTAACTAGAAGACAGAGCTGGGGTGGAGACACACAGTCCAACCTGCCTCTAACTCATGGGCTGACCTTGGGAAGCTGCAAAACAATGACAATACCCCTCACACCTGGCCTGACTTGGCGTTTCTTTTTAATATTAAGATTGGCTCTGGCTCCGACTGGGGTTTGGACCAGACGATGGCACAGGTCCAGTCCAGCTACATTGTACTGATTCCGTACTGTACTGTTAAGTGCTTTTCAACTTCTTTAAAACTTTCATAGCTCGCTTACAATACTCCTTTCAACAAAAACAAAACAAAACTAAACCAACTTATCCGAAGTATCACAGTAAATCTACAATAAAGGTGGAAGACAAAACCAGACGTTCTGAGACCTGGAACTTCAGGCTTTTTTCATAAATTTACTTCTTCCTTCTCACTCGCACTTTGCCTTAGTCCCTCCACTTTTAATCTGAATTTTGTATTCTGCAACTATGCGTTTGTGGTATTTCAGTGCATTTGCAAGCCACTTCAAAAGTGAAATGCAACTACTAGAAGTGATTTCACAATTTTAAAATATCTATTAACATTTTAATACGTGGCATTTTTCATTTATCTTTATTCCTGTAAATATTTGTTTCAAAATATGCAGCAAGACTGCTAAATGAAAGATGTTACAGTGCAGTCTCTACACAACATATAGAAGAAACTAGAAACAGTGTAAATACTGAACAAAGTGTTTCCATCTGTCATTCAAAACAAACTTCATACACAAATAACAACTACCTCCACACCCTCTCATCAGTATGTGGGTATCAAATTTGATTCCAGTTCTGTATTTGCAGCCCTCTGGGACAAAGCAGAAACATTTGCCTTTATTTCAGCTGCCAGTCTAACAGTAAGCTTTAAGAAAATCACCCTCTATCAATAATTAATACTGCTTTCTCATTTAAGTCATTATTTGTTTATTTTCCGTGATAATTACTCTGTTTTTCTTTCTTGCATTTAGTCATACAGATCTGGAGAAAAATGAAACTTCATCAGCTAATTTGAAAATTCTGGTTAGAACTGATCAGTCAATTCTTAAGAGTTTTTTTATTTTAAAGTATCTAACTGAATAGGTATACTCATCAAAGGATATTCTGCGATGGGGTTTCATATGCACAGAACCAGGCTTGGATGATAAAGTGCTCCAGCAGTGGAAGGTCTTCAGGTTGGTATGCTGAAGCTCAGAGAGGACATCCGTCGTAAAGGCACAACTTTTAATGAGGATCACATAAAGAAAGGTTGGGATGGGGATGAAGGAGATTCGACTTCCTTAGCAAACTATTTCCTCTCTCTTTTGGGGAACAGATGATCTGAGTCTGCAATTCTCAAAGCAATCAAGTCAATCTTCCCACCAACCATTCAAATCACTAATGCTACAGAAAACTATCTGCCTTTCTCAGTGGGTTTGTCTTTTGTCGGACTGGTGTGTTAAATCAGCACAGGGAAGTCTGGCAAAAGGCAAAGCTGGAACAAATTAGGTAGGAAAAGTGCACAAAGTAATCAAGGAAATAATCTGGAGGAAGACTTGGCAGTGAGGGGAGAAAACTGTTTTCAGAGAGATCAAACTCCTTAATTTGACTTACCCAGCAGCTATACAAACACTAGAGCCAAAACCCAGTACACAACTGGGAAGAGGGGAATGCACAAATACTCCCTCATAGCAGCCCTCGTCTTAGGTCAGTTAAAAGTCCTCCTCAGACTACACTTGAGGAAGGAGAAGGAAAGCAGTGGGTTGCAGGATCAGGAGGACACTAGGCATTTGACATCTCATCTGAAGTTCCTCTGAGCCTTGATACTGAACTGGGCTTAGAATAAACTGAGCATAGATTTGTGAATGCTCTACCTGCAATTAAAAAGAAAACCTCTTCCTAGAGGTGGTTTCTTGCCATTCCAGGATGAGGAAGTCTTTGGACAGAAATATTAGTGCAATGCTGAGGAGCATATTTGGAAGGCTACATGTTCAGAAGGACGTAAGTCTAATGCTACCTCATTGCCAAACCAGTGGCAGCTAAAGGGAGTAACAAAAACAGATTTGCTAAACACCCAAATTACAAGCGAAAGGACTCCTCTGACACACTGATATGTAAATAAAGATACTGGAAGTAATCAAGTGTAGAAAAACATTTGCTTTGCTTATTAATCAGGGATATTGCCAGAAGCAAAATATAGCCCCATAGTTTTAGTTTAATTTCAAAACTGGTGTGAAAGTCACACATTATTAAACCCTGAATAGGAGACACTGTTCTGACCAATCATTTTCTAAGCTTTATTCGCCATCATTCATTCCTAGTGCATTTTAAGCCAGTATCATAAATGAGTCATTCACTGGTTAAACCAGGAGACTGCGAGACTGCGCTTCCCACTATATTACTGTCTTATTTTGTAGCCTGAGGCAAAGTAATGATCTTTCCTCAGTCTGTCTATATGTAATATGCACATTATGCTTCTCACAGGGATATGATTCGCTCACTGATGATAAGAAACATTTCAGTGTTCTCAGAAAAACAGCATCCTAAATTCACAAGAGGTAAGCAACAGAGTGAAAACAACTGTCTTCTCATACCAGTGCAGCTGGACAATGTAAAAGTTACAAAAAACTTTTTACCTCGAGATATACCATTCTCCAGTATCAAGCTCTCCAAAGTTAGTGTCTAAAAAAAAAAAAAAGAAATAACAACAACAACAAAAAATCAGCTTCTCGAGTCAGCTTCCAGCCTTATAAGTATAACGCTGGCCTGAAGAGAAAAGTCAGAAGTTCATCCTGCCCTCAGAGAAAGATACCCATTTGACTGTTTCAGGACTTCTAATCTGGAGGCAGAAGCGATGAGATCTTCCACGTCATGCCACAAACTCTGAGAGAGAATGGGAATGGCAAGACTTGAGCTCTGTCAGCTAAGGAGGACAACACGAGCCAAGAAAAATTAAGGAGATGCTGGAGAGCATATTAGCTCAAGCTGAGTTGGAAAGCTGACATGGGAGAAGGAGTTCAGGGAAGGAACTAGATAAAATGGTGAAGATAGGATTTGCTTCTGCAGTTAAACAGACTTGCTCATTTATTTTATTAAAATGCCACTGGAGCCTTGGTTGGTGATACAGTTGCAGAGATTGATAATGATATGTTTCTTCAGATATGCAAAGTATGGAAGAGGAGCTCTAACAGTTTTGCTGGAGAATTTTGCAACATTCTCTTCTGGGAACTAGCTAGAAACTTGAGCTATCAAAGAGGCTAAATGCTTACATAGTCATGTTTCTAGCTTGTATTTCAATTTGTTCTTAGATGCAATGCATGATGTCCAAATTAGACACCTTCATAGGCTTTGGCGCTCCCACATCATACCTACGTTATCTTTCTATGTTTTTAAAAACCAGTTTGGATTATTCATTGTTCAGTTCCTAGACCTCAGAGTTATTGGGTGAAAAGGCAAAATTATTCTTTCATCTTCAACTTTTACTCCCTAGGAACAGACTGATTATTTTAGAAGTCGCATGCACTGGTTGAGGTATTCCCTTCAGAAGTGTCGAGGAATGTTTTGGAAGGAATTTTTCTGGCCTACTGTAATGCAATTTGGCAGAAACATGGTTTTCCCTGATGAGGTCTTGGCTTATTTATCTATGTTTATGTTGAGCATAACACAGAAAAAATCTGTGAATTAACAAAACAAATGAATGTTTCTATGTAGTTACTTAGACCTCTGTGCAGAACAAGCCTGTAGGTGTATTTATGCAGCAAACAAATTATGTATGTGGGCAGGCAATAGAAACAGTACCTTTTATCACATCTTATCTACATTTCTGGCATGTCAACAGCACGCAAGTCAGAATCTTGAACAAAGAGGAAGATTTTACACTGAGACGTAGTCATTTAATTGACAGCAAGAACAACAAAGTTCATTTCCAGAAATCTTTTATCCTTAAGTATCCCAATTTAGATTTTTTCAACATAAATTGCACTGGATCCCAAATGCTGAAATGCTATATAGAAAGAGATGCAGTCAGACAAGGCTACTATAGCTCTTAATTCCTGACAAATCTTGAATGGCACCCAACCACAAGCAGGAAACCACAGCAAAAATGCGTCTTAAGACTCTTTCCGAGATTCATGAAAGCTTTAACCAGACAGTAAAACAAGTCAGTAGTTACACTTACCATCCACTAGCAGCAAGTCACTAGTTACACATAAAATACATCCATTTAACAAACAGGACTGGAATCACAAGTCGTCCTAGCTTTGTATTACAAAGACAGCATTAGCATCGACAAGACTCCCAAAATGAGCAAATTTAAAGGACAGGACAATTAAAATGTTAGCCACCGCCTGAAGCTTTATTTGCAAAAGTGTTCTCAACATTGCTACCATCAAACAACTGCTGCTTCAGAGTGAAATGCTAAGACCTAGTACTTTATTTTAATTTGAACTGGATCTACAGCATAGGCTCTGTACATACAACAAACTGAAGTCACAGATTAGCTCAAGTAGATAAACTGAACTCTCCAGAAACTGCCCTGTACCAGCCAGAAAAATGCAGTTAAATTTATGAGATCCTCTGATGTGCATACAGTTTTGCACAGGTCTCCACAGATCTCTCAAAGCGACTCAATCTTTCTCTAATAACAACCCTTGATATTTCAGTTGCTGCAAGGAGACTTAAACTGATATTCCTAAACTGAAACTTCAGCTGTGTCAGGAATCATTAATCCTTTTATATAGTAACCAGGAGCCAAATACATTTTGTGATGACAGATTGCAAATAAAAGGACTTGCAGGGCCATCAGACGTGTTCGAGGCATCGCTACAAAATACAGCATAGGTATATGAGGTCAGAACTAGGTCATATTTCCATAATCCATAAAATTTGCCAAGTTCCAAATTAGATGCAATCACACAATAAATCTCAAAACATGACGGCAAGATAAAAATTCCCCTTGGTTAACAAACAAATCAAGAAAAGAATATACAAGTCTCAGATACAGCAGAAAGGAGAGCAGATAAAACCTCTCTCACAAAAAACATTTTCAGAGAACAGTAATTACAGGCAAGTATTTTTGTCTTCACTACAGATACAGCTTTGACATTTCCACTCTCCCATGGAAACTATGTATTTAAAGTGAAAACATGAAACCAGTAAAAGGCAACTGTCAATTGCTGCATGTTCGCTGAATTTATGTCAATAAAGGCCAGCATGTCTACTTTGCAATTATTTTTAACCTATCTCTGCACATGGAAGAGATCGAGGGGAGAATTTAATGAAAACAAAGTATTTTAGTAACTGACTTGCATTGAATTTTACAAATCTCCAGCAAAGGTGAATGTCAATAGATATCAAAATTTACCAGTCTTCAACTTCATGTCAAGGCATGACCAAGCGGGAGCATTAGCCCATTAGACTCCAAAACAGCTGCCTTTGTTTTTAGTAACCAAAGCCACTAATGGTAAAAAAAGAAAAAAACCCTGTGTTTCTCCCACGAATGCTTGGCTAAAAAAGCAAATTAGGTAGTATGTGAACAGCTAACTGTAAAAAAAGCAACTACAAAAAAAAAAGACATCATAGTGATTGCAAAATTGCAACAAAGACACCACCACTGAAGTAATTAAAGCTGGTCTAAGCCCAAATAAGAAATAGTCTAAGAAAGCAAGAGAGAATAGAGCACAGAGAGCAAACCTACATGGGATTTCACAGGACTAGCAAGTCTTAAAAGCATCAAGGTTAACTAGGGAAGTTGAGAAAAACTAGAGTATACATCACGATTTCCACAATACTCTAGTAGCTAGAACAGAAAAATCATATGTATTTTCACGCAAAATATCAACAATCGATTTAAACACTGTTTTATCAGTCTGTGACCTAGAACTTACTTTTTTTTCCCCACAAACACCATGACTACTTCTACAGGCTATGAAAGCTATAAACAAATAATTTATTAATTTGCAGTTAAGATCATGGATTGTGAGTTTACGTAATTTTTATCATATTATCTGCTGATTCCTTCTGTAGTGTAGTAGTTACAGAAAGAAACAAAAAACCCATCCTGAATTCTTTCTTTTGAAAGAAATCTTTGTGCTACCATAAAAGTCGCAGAAATTGCCAGTTCTCCCAATATATTAAATCCATCACTGATGTTTATAAAAGTTTCTCTTTCATTGAGAAAGTGTGTATATATACACATCATGAAGTCAAGAAGTCAGTATAAATTCCTCCATTCCATATACTATGTGCGTATCTCGCATATGAGCAACAACCTCCCAAGTCAGTGTTAGGCCCCAGGTACTGTCCTTCTTTTTATGTCACGCATATTTGAAGATAACGAACCAACAAAAGGAAAAAAATATCCTGAGCAGATACCAACATAGGTTTAAAGAGTTAGAACAGGGGTGGGCCAAGCCCTTTGAATGGTGTCAGGACAGCTTTTGACAGCCCCTTCTTAGGACGTTCTCTTCCACATGAAGACTGGCTGTTCATACAGGTTTCCTCCTGCATAACTGAGCGTCTCTCCACCTATCATCCCTGTTCCCCATGGCCTTCCTCAGACTTGTTCCTGTGTTTCATATGATGGTAAGCTAAGTTAAGAGCTCATCACCTCAGCAGGGAGAGGGAGAAGCTGGGCTCCCTCCTGTCCTCCTCTTCTGCCCACCCTGGCTCCTCACCGCATGAGCCAGCTGCTCCTTTGCCCCAGCACTCACCACCCCTGTTACAAGGCACACTGATTCAACCCCCTAACCTGAGCACCCGCAAAAAAGAGAAACTACTGGGTTTTTTTTTGTTGGTTTTTTTTTTCCCCCCATCGTTTTAGAGAGTTGAATTGAGTCACTGTGCTATGAAGTGACAGAGCCAGAAACACATGAGTTTCTCTCACGTAAGAGCAAGAGAGGAGAGATAACAGGACTAAGCAACTTCTGTCAGTTTTGATAGGAACAAGCCATTGATGTCTTGGCCTTTTCACAAAGCCAATACCCTTCCTTTCTCTATCATTCCCTTCAGCCAATGCCCATTTACCTAAATCTCATTCAGTTACAAATGAAAAGAATTGTAAAATTGAGATCTCTTCAGTTACTCCAATTCTTTTTTGACAATCCTTCAATTTTTGGTTTATTTGTGTATGAGATCCTGAGGACAGGAGTTGTCTGTTAATGTGCGCTCACTCTGTACTGCTCCCTGGCATGATTCTAGCAGATGAACAACTTAACAGTTATAACCTCAGGGACTAAGTCAAATACTGCCTATAGAGAACGCTTGGAAAAGACGGTGTAAAAAACTGGATTGGGTACGCAGAAAGAGTAGAATTAAAATAATTTCATTATATGAAGGAACCTGTTTTAAAAGGTATGTGATAATGGACTCCATGTGTCAGAAGATAAGAACAACCTCCAGCAGCAAGACCTCGAAGAAATCCCTAGAGGAGAAGTACAATTAATTTCATTATACCCTGAGAAGAAAGTGTACCTATCAGTGTATTATTTTACTTATACTTTTCCTATGCTACATAATGTTTGGTGAATAAAAAGGGTTACATAGCAGCTTATTATTATTAAAATATGATGACAGTGCCTGTGTCTCCCCAAGCAGCACAAAACTCCAGACTCATATCCTCTGAAAAATCTTTCCATTTTTATAAGCCATCTGTCAACAGGCCATTTCTTCTCTGCCTTTCCTTTGATCATACAGCCCTAATTTTCTCAATGTGGCAATTAATCTTCTCCCCCTGATTTTTATATAAAGATATTAAAAAAACCTCTAAAGCCTCCACATTGTACACTCAGCTAATACATGCAGCCTTGTATTCCTATAATTATCCCTTTTTTCCCCTCCTTTCTCCCTTCTCCCTTTTACATGTCATCCGTCATATCCTGTTTCAATAGGACCACACGATCTTTTTGTGCTTGCTGAGTACCTATCCAGTGTGCCACGAGCTGTCCTGTTGCAGATACAATCACCACCACCCACAATTCTGTTCCTCAAATTACCAATAGAGATCTCCAGGCAATTTTTTCTTTGGCAAACTACACATTGATATTATGTCTTCCGTTCATGCAGTACACTGCGAAAAAAATGAATGGTGTAGATGTCAGGCAGAATAGCGTGTACTTAAAATTCTTCGCTATTTCAGCAGATTGGCTTTTGCTTGCATTAGGTCTTATCCCCTTTAATACAAAACTTTCCTAGAATGAATCTTTTGACGAATACATATTGAGATAGTCTTTGGGAAAATGAAATCATTCACTTAAGGAGAAGTAGAACATTTAATGTGATTGGATACATCATCCTTCCCCGAGTATTCATTTCATGCACAAAATCCTTTTGATGCTTTATACCTTTAGTGTCACAATAAAGAAATCTTCTTATTACTGAAGAAGGGTAAGAGAGTAAACAGCAGCTGTGTGATAGCACTGATGTAGCAGAACATACCCCCATGAGGATTCTTGACCTTTCAGCCTCGGTTTTCAATGCTGCAGCTAAAAATATCTTTTCTCCACTGACAAACATTACAGCTACATGCTGCAGAATAGCAATGAGGAGCTTTATGCTCTAATGGCTTTACTATAAATAGAATCTCTTCAACACTAAAAGCTCTTCATTAAAAGGATTAGTAACTACAACACACAACAGGAACAACCGATACCAAACCTCAGGCTTTGTAACACAAACTGATTTTAAATTTACTAGATTTAGGATTTCCAAACTGCGTAATTTAGTGAGTAAAGCAGAATGAAAAAGAACTCTCTCCTCCCCATGCAATACTTTGGAGAGCTGTCTTTGATATAAAATTAACAGTTTGAGGAATCGGCCTCCTAGTATTCTCATTTTCTCCAGTTCAATGCCAAATTGACTGTATAATGCAGTGTCAAAATGAAGTACAAAGTCACAACAAAACTGATGTCAGTACTTGAGCATAATAAATGATCAGTTATATGCTAGGGCAGAAAAATTTTCTGCCCTGCCTGGTTTGAGATAGGGACGCAAATTCTCACAAGGCTAGGCTGCGACTCTGCTATGCTCAGCTATATTGCAGTAAGAGTCACTCTTGGTGACTGAAGTAGAAGGGTGACAAAGGCAGGAACGACGGGGAGACAAGCAGGATGGGAATCCTACTTACCATTTCAGGATAAACACTTAATAAAGCCAGTGTTAGGAGGTTACTTTGAGATACATTGGCAAATATACCATTAGACTGATGTCTCACAAATACAATGCCTCGGGAAAAAGACCGGAGACAAGATGTAAATTAAAGCAGAAATAAGACACATTTTTTTAAGCAATGAGTTATCCTAACATAGCAACAGTGAAAGACTGACTAGGAAGCCAGAAACTTTGAGGAAGAAGATAAATATTAGCTGCCAAACATGAGATAAACTGACCATCTACAAATATTAGAAATAACAAGCTTGTTGAGTACCCTGTTAACAAAAAATGTGTCTGAAGCATTCAAAGATTTTTAAACTTCACTGATAAAAATTGTGGTGTATGTCCAGTCAACCACTGAAATGCAATCCCCTCCAAGACTAATAGTATTTGAAGACACACAGTAACCCTGCACATTCACTGTGAAAGGAAACTATTTCATTCTCAGATGCAGTTTACTTGCTCCCATCTTAGCCTGGACTACCAAGCCATCTTTCAATGAACTATGCCTACAATTAGCAGTGCTTAGAATTAGCCTTATAAATTGGCCAGTACATATTCTAAGTACTAGTCAGCCCTGGGCCCATACAAGCAAGACCTCAGCCTCTAACAGAAGGGTATTTCTGGCAGCACCTTGGTATATATGTGAAAATGTTATTCCAAAATGCCCCAAAATACACCACCATAAAAAAAAATTATCAGAGAATATGTACTGAAAGACCAAAGGGTATATCAAGCCTTCAAACCACTGAGGTTGTTAAAGGATCACCCATCTATGGGTCCATTTTATGTTTTTAATTGACAAAACAGTGCACCACGTGATTGCCCATCAATGAATTCCACTCATGGTCCTTTGACTTTTTTTTTTTCCCTGTGGTTCTGCAATTATTTGCTTCACCATTTTAACTTGATTGAACTAAAGCAGATGTGGTAAGGTGACTCTTTTTTTTTTAATAAAAGGCGTAGTTTTGATTAGTTGGAACTAACAGCACATTTAACTATATTATGGGTTTTCCTCTTTTATATTTGTTTATTGTTGGAGAACAGAAATTTTATCAAACATACACCAAGTTTAGATTACCAAAATAACTAAGGATGGCTTTTTCCCCTCTGACATTTAGACAAATGGCAAATTTTGATTCCCTGCAAAAATTGCTAATATGCAGAACTACATAGTTTTTTCATTTTAAATTAGAGGATTTGCTACTAACATGCCATATGCTGTGTGATATGTTTAACAGAATGTTACACTTTTAATTGAATACCAATCAAGGGCTCATATTTTCCAACAATTAGCAGGGTAAAGTATACATTTCCTAGTGTCGTTGGTGCTTTCAGACTTCCAACAGAACCTACAATATTTTAATCCACACATCTTCAAAATCACAAACATTATTTGGCTTCAGCAAGAGACCTCCACACACAGGAGACTGAAAAGGAGAGGATGGGGAGAGAGGAGAATGAAAGATGCATTTCTACTTACAGCACCATTCTTTTAACTTCCCAGGATTTCCCATAAAAGTTCTAAGATATTCAATCCCAGAAATGGGGTAGAGATCTCAGGTGGCATTTTATGGGGTGGGCTAGGGTTTGAGTTTTTTTGGGGGTGGTGACAGCAATCAATGTGTATCTATTTATAATGCCTTGACATTCCATAATGAGGTTTCTCTGCTAACAGGAGTTGAAGGGAAGATATGCAGCTATTTCTGACATCTTACGGATCTTACAGAATGAGCTTATCTGAACATTTGAAAATCACCTTGGGTAAGCCCAAGAAACTAAATATTCTGTATTCTTGCCAATTATAGTTAGTTTGAATGGGGTATGGGAATGGAAAAATCAGGAAACAGCACTATAAGTACTCGGTAACTTCCACTTTCTTGAGCCGTCGAAGGTATCCAATCCTAATCTTCACCATACAGCTTTAGAAAGTTTCAAAGACATTTTATGCTGACATTACCTTGCTTTTTATTTGTGTCTATTAACTCACTTGCTGATATTCAAATTTCACTAACAAGTGATGAGTCTTCCCATCATATCATTTATTATTTATGATGGAGCAGGAGTGAGCTACTTAATGAATAGCAAGATGACTCAGATTCATTTTAATTCATTTCAAAATAGAAAGAATTCCAAATGACTTTTCACCTAGACATTATTACATACGAGAAAAATTTTACTGAGCAAAATATTTACTTGTATTTATTTCAGTGTTTGCAAACTTCAGTAAATTCACTTTACCATCAGAATATGAAGTAATGATAATTAAAGACTGTCTAATCACTGCATATAAAGATAGTTTTAATTTGCTATTAATTGCCAGATACCATGTACTGAAATTTAACTCCTAGCGAAATGGTCAGGGCAATTCCGCTTTAGCACTGAAAAGATTTGAACCTGCATTTACATCTCCTGTTTCTTCAGTGTTATCTCAGAGCTCAGAAAACCCCTTCATATAGTCTCCTCTCCAGAAAGCATAGGAGTCATCACTACATTATTTCAGTTTAAAGCTTCTTCCCAAAGGTAGTTCAAAGACTTTGTTACTGCAAGTCTGGGCATAAACAGTACTATCCAACAGTACTACCCAATGATATCAAAAAGACTGGCCTACTGGGCGTATGTATGTTGTTAGCGTGAAGTGTCATGAAAAATGAAAATAACTGAACAATCAAGGGTCACATTTGGAATCTGTGCAACTGAGAAACATCCACTATCCCATACAGAATACGGTGAGTTTCTAATTAGAATAGTAAACTATAATGTGAGATAACTGAAAGCACAGACTTCAAAAAGAAAAAAAAAAAAGCACGTGCTTAAAAAATCCAGTGGAGGAACATTTTAGTCTGTATCTACAGGCAGAAAGAACTGAATAAAATGCTGTTCCTGGTCTAAATGAAATCTCTGTTTTTCTGTAATGCCTTGGTCCCTTCATCTTTAAACTTAGACATGTCACAATTTTCTGCTGACTTCATAACACCAAACTATCCAACTTAATTTGACTAAAGGTTTGCTGACTATTACTGCATGCTGTATGGCAAACAAACAGCTCTACAGACTGAAACTCCAAATCAAAGACAGAGGTAAATGCCATCTGTGGTAATTCACATAAATTAGGTAACACTACTGGATTATTATCAAGTTGCCAGTACCAATGCAATACAAAAGATACTTTAAAAGAGAACAAGAAGGCTTAAGAATGATGCTATAAAGTATGTCAAGAGTCGTTCTTAATCTCACACAATACATTGTCTAAGAAGCAATTTATTACAAGAACAGAAGGAAACCTGTGAAGGTTAGCCCTCTCTGATGATCAAGCAGTTGGATTTTTTCACTCTCTCAAAATAACAGAATTTCATTGTCTGCCACCATTCCTTTTGAAGAACAGCTTCCAGATTATCATCGTCAACCTCTATTACAAGCTGCCTCCCCTATCAGGCATGTATCACTAGATGTCACAGTCCCGGTTTGCTTCTGTTCATTTTTACTTGACTGAATTATGCATAGCTTTCTGAACGGACCTCCTGTACCAAAGCTATGTACTGTGACAGCTAGAAAGCCAAAACCATTCCTCACAAGCAAACAATCCTGTATTGTCTCATTTTCATTCCTTGCCTTGTGTCATTCTAGCATATTTTTTACCTTTGTGTAGTAAGTGTAGGCCCAGCTTCACCCCTTCACTCCTGACTCCTCTCCCCCCCAAAAGGTGCACAGAGTGGGGATGGGGGTTGCGGTCAGTCCCTCACAGCCCCTCTCGGCCGCTCCTCCCTCCTCACACCTCTCCCTGCTC
>JAVKLA010000027.1:49244770-49262019 GCA_034782735.1 Sagittarius serpentarius
CCAGGCGCCCCCAGCTCGGCTGAGGGGCCCAGCTGTGTCCTGCGGTGGGGCCCTTGGAGCCGGCTGGGACCGGCTGGAACTGGTTGTGTCTGGCACGGGGCAGCCCCGGCCTCGCCTCACAGAGGCAACACCTGGGCATGGACACCCCATACATTTTGATTTCTGAGATTTTGCGTGTGCATGTGGTGAAAACCGTAATTACTGTGTAATGAAACCCAACCTAAACCTGAAATTCATCTGTATATCTGGGTTTCCTAACAATTGTTGAATTTTCAGCTAGCAACACCAATGGATACTTACTACAAGACACTCATCTTTGATTCTACATTCATAAGGACAATACAAGTCACCTGGATAGACAAATGCCACTTTGTCACTCAGAATACAAGCCTAGATAATAGGAAAAAAAGCTGTTATATATCTGACCATTTAGTGATTGAGCTGCAGGCATCAATCCAATTCTTACTAGACAGCTACCCAGGTGCAGGGTTTACAGCCACAAATGGACAGTTTTCTCAGCATCAGAGCAAATGACAGCAGGAAGGAGCCTTTTCTTCAGAAAATATCTTCTATAGCAACATCATCAGCACAGCCAGGGGAATGTCACAGACCTGGTGAATACAGCAACATTCCAGCTGTTCAGAGAAATGACTCCCATAGTCATGTGGAGCATCTTCCTTAGCATTTGCTAAGAAAGACTTTAAGCGATGAAAAGCTTAACTTAACACAGGAATTTCACATTCACAGACAAACTGTACTCCATTTGAAATATTACAGATGCTTTTTCACAATAAGACATTAATCTCTGACAGAAATAAGGCCTGATACTGCTTTACTACACTATTGGTCATGGTATTGAGTACCTGAAACTTGAAATTTAACCATAATTAACTTCTGAAAGTTTTGGTGGTTTAATTATTTTGTATTTACTCAGAGTTATTACATTATTATCCACCTTAAACATTCAAGATCCCACCAGAGATACACTAGAGAGACAGCAGCAACTTGCTGAACACTATGTTGTAGCTAGACACCAACAAAATTCACATTGGTCTTAATACATAAACTTTGATGGGAGCCAGAAAGTTTAATAAGCTGGATTTACTCCATCATTGCCTGCTTCAAACTACGGTCTGTGAGAAAGGCAATGTTGGTTTCAATAGCCTACATCATGTTCTGTGAAATACTAAATATTCACTATAATTTTGGTGATTAATAAAGGACAATAGATAGTCTTGAAAATGAAAGCATAGATTTACTTGATTAAGGTAGAGATCATTAAGGATCCGTGTCAGGAATAATGCTACTGAAGATCTAGGCTTGTCATCGACGTCTAAGAAAATAAAAAACACACTTTACAACATACACAGACAAAGGCTACTGAGATAATTGTGGGGTGGGCAATAAAAAAACCCTATGCTATGAAGGAGAGTAGGAGAGGTAGTCCTGACTGCTGTCTTGAAATACACAAAAGAAAGAGCAAGAGTAAAAAAAGACAAACATCAGAGACTGAGAAAAGCTATTTAAACTAAAGAACAATATTGACATGAGAACAAAAGGGCTGGAAATGAGTCACAAACAAATTTAATCTTGAAATTCCTATTCGCAGAAAGGTTCTCAGACAGAGCTCAGTAAGTTTACAAAAAGGCTCTCCAAACAAAATTATACTGAGACACCTTCTGCAATCTACTTCTGAATTAAATAACATAAAGATGTATATTTCATGTTATGAGATTAATTTAAAACAATATGCAGACAATACAAATCACTATATATTAAATTCCCATAAACAGAAATAATTTCATTCAAATACAGCCTAGCTGTTTAACAAAAATAGTTCATAAATAGCGAATAGCGAGCACATTGCTGATTAATACCTTCATTAGGAACAGATGTTCAGAAACTCACTGGTTGCTCCAGCAAGTTACACAAAATCATAGTCGCTAGGAAACCAGAAGAGGTCATTTTGCCTCTTTAAAAAGCAAAGTTCAGGATGTTCAGTCCAACTGACAGCTGTTCACTAATCTTATTTTCATCCAAATCTCAAAACTTAGATTATGTTTCTTAAACATTTTTCATTTTCTTTTGTTTTACTACCACTATTTGACTATTTCATTAGTGAGAGAAACCTGCATCTTTTCTTTCTGGTAGTGAAGCATGTATGGGAAAAACTGTGATAGCAAAGCACGAGGTGATGCAGTTATTGGGAGTTAAATGCCCTGAGAGGCACTAGGCAGGCCAGTGTGGACGCCCGTCCATGTGGGGTCAGCTCCCATTTTGGGGGGTTTATATAATGGCCTAAATTTCTGGGCAGAATAAAGGAGCTACAAATATACCTCATTTCAAACAAGGGCTCTGAATCCAAGTGGCCTAATGTATAGGTGCAAAATCCTGTTTTACCCAGTCTACTGGTCTGAGCTACGAGTAAGGCAAAGCCCAAGTGAAGAAGTCCTGCCAGATCTGAGCTGCTGATCCCCCCCCAACTCAGCAGTGCTCCAGCTGGAGTCTGGAGCTTGTGTGCAGCATAAAACCAACTCTGAGACTTCATGTCCCACTAAAACAAATTTACTAAATGCTCCCACAGCTAGGAATGCTGTCGGAAGACTTCCAACCAGAAACATTTGGGGCTGGTGGCACCCATTTCTGCTCTGAAGTTTCTGATTTATGGTCTCTTAACAGTTTTAATACCTGCGTTTTCCTTTAGCTTGAACAATCCAACCCCATCATTCACTCAGATAACTGACAGTTGATTGTTTATCAAAGCACAGAAATGTAATTATCCCTTAACACTTCTTTTAATTATTGACAATTGCTGCTGCTGCCTTTTTTTCTTTCCTGAAGTTTTCACATGAGGCAATTATTTCTCTTTGTGTAATTCCAGACACTGCCAAGACATTTTACCCTTTCTATATACTACTAGCATTTTTAATTAAGATTCTTCCTTATTTCATCTCTTGTGTCTGGCCTTGATATAAAGTTCTGTAATAGCTCTTTACATGTCTGATATTATTGAGGTAGAACTTTATATGATACTATACAAAAGATAATGAGTAACAGAAAACAACTCTAGTATCTTTTGAGGAAAGCCCTTTTGTACAAAGCCATCCTACAGAACACATTTGCTTGGCTCCTCTTTTATATGCCAAGATGCAAAAAAATAGCTTTTCTTCTGTAATTTTTCTAATGTATCCACAGGTAATCAGGAATGTTACTAAAGTGAGCCTGAACTTTGACTTAATAAGGAAACAGATACTAAAATAAAAAGTCTAAGTTCACTACAGAGTATACAGTATCAATAAGCACACAGAATCACAGCTCAGGAAAGATTTTCTGTTTGACTGGCTTCCTTTGTAAAATCAATTCAATTAATGATTCAAATCAATCAAATGAAATTAGTTTCTTTCTGGTCTAAAACTGTACAATCTTCTTTTTAAAAAAAATATTTTACACTTGCTTAATACAAAGGTCTGGGATACAAAACAAAAACAAAAGTAAAATGAAGTTCTGACATTGTTTTACTTTAGAGTCAATGGGGAGAAGGAACAAGCTTAGAAAAATCACAACATGGAGAAAAAAAATCTCTTATGCTAAAAATAGACAATTAGCTGCCAATTTTGAGAGAGAGGCACTGAAAAGGAGAAAAGGGGAGAACATGAAAAAGAGAGTAGTTCAGTCAAAGCTTATGTTTCTTCATACAAAACTTTCTGTTCTGGTCTATGCTTGTACTGCTGAGGTTTTGACAGTTGGAAGCTATTAATTTCAGTATTACAAGGCTTATTGAGGTGGATTTATGTTCTTTACAGTTGTTAATTCACTTCTGCTTCCTTGATAAAATAAAGGACTAGTTCAGAATGAACACTGAAAATTAAACCAACTTCCCTTCCCTCAAAATGTCTGTTTGCCAGACAACTACTACTGATAGGTCACGCTGGCCTTAACCGATGAGTCAAAACACATGCAGGTGGGGGGAAAATATGTGCAAATACTTGGAAACTTTTGCTTTTAGTAAAATACAAAAATAAAAGGAAAACTTATCATTTAACTGGATTAAGTACCAATTTTAAACTATAACAGAGTACATTTGCACTTCTACCAAGAAGATATAACGGTCCAGTCAAATTACACACTTTATTAGGAAAAAAGAGTCTGATCCAAAGTACAACATACTCAGTGAAAAGACTGCTTTCATTTACAACATTCATGGCATTCAGTTCCAAGCATATGCATTATTTTTTCAAGTGAAATAAAACAAAATCTGAAAAATATCAGAAGCCAGATAAGGAAAGCTCAGCATATGCATTCTGGAATAAGGCCTCCCTTCCTGCTTACTGCCTGAAACCAATTAGGCATTGAACCTGTACTACACAGGCTATTCAGAATATTCCTTCACTGCAATTAGGTATTTTCCATTTCTCATTCTCTACACACTTAACTGTACAATTCATTTAATTGCTGGGCAATTAAAATCCTGCCTGATCAAAGCATCTTTCTTGCCTCTCTTGTTAGTACATACATCTTCTGATCTTTTTTCCTTTTTTCTTTTTTTAATTGTCCACAAGCTGAATCATATTTTTCTAAATTTTTATTCAAATGGTATATTCTGTGTCCATCAAAGTAACAGAAATCTATTTCTCTGCAGATTCAGTGATACTTTTCACCAACTGCTTTACAAGACAGCTTTTTTGTCTTTTCAATCTTCTTCCTTACCATTATCTTCACAGCTCTTCAGCTCTTTTTGAAAGTGTAACCCATTTCCATAATTATTTCGATAGCTTTTCATTTTTTAATTTGGATGTTCAATTAATCTATTATTCCATTTACTTCTAACAATACCTAGAAAATTAAAGTACCTTGCATAACTGTATAACAATTTATCATCATTATGGTGTTCCCCAATTACCTGTTGTGGCTTAACTGAAATGTCTTAACCAATATTGCTATAAAGAGGTAAACTATGCATAGCGCTTTTGTTTCCCCTTTAAAAATACAATGGTTTTGTAAATGAAATATTGAAAACAAAGTCACTCACTTACTCAACATAACAAAATGTATTAGGCACATGTGCCTGAATCAAGCTTGAATGAGTTAGTTTTCCTGCTACCACAATGTCCTGTTTCTTGTTCTCCTTTTCATATCTGATTAAACACCATTATTTGGTACTTCTCCTCTCCACCAGTATTTCTGCTGTAACGTTGTGTTGAAAACCTTAATGGTCTTTAAAAAATCTAGACCGCATTTATAAACAGACAGTTTCTATTCAGTGTGCTCTTATGCCAAAAGTTGCCCTACTTCAGCAATTTTTTCCCCTCCTCGAGACCCGGTCCTCTGATGGGATTCCTGGAGATCAGTCAACTCTTGATTTTGCTAAATTAAAGAAATATGTCTCAGAGATACTGCAACTCAAAGCAAGACTGTACTAGATGTCTAAGCACTGAACGCAGAACTCGCCTGCCATTTACTCAACTTTTGAAAACTGATCTCATTTTATTCAGTGTAGTATCTCCACAGTATAAACGCAACACTAAGTCTTCAATTCCTTGATCACCTCCAAAACTGTACTTTTTCCTATTCTGGTTTGATTTGAGCTCTGCTATAAGAAGTTTCCCATGGGAGGTTTCATTAGAGACTTGGACAAATGTCACATACACCTTTCTTCATAGCTGAATTACACTGGTAGCTCAGAGTAACACGTAATCAAGTCCTTTCCATCACTTCAGACAGCTGAACTTCTGGCAGTTTTCTGTGTCACTAGTCTCAGAACAGATAACCTTCTTTTCTGGACTACTTTTCATCCATTTCATTTATGATACTTTGGGTTTTGAGATTATCGAAAGATTGTAAGAAACACGGAGAGGGACTTTTGACAAAGACCTGTAGTGACAGGACAAGGGCTAAGGGTTTTAAACTGAAGGTTTAGATTGGACATAAGGAAGAAATTCTTTACAATAAAGGTGGTGAGACACTGGAACAGGTTGCCCCAAAAAGCTGTGGGTGTCCTGTCATTGGAAGTGTTCATGGTCAGGTTGGATGGGGCTTTGAGCAACCTAATCTGGTGTCCTAGATGTCCCTGTCCATGGCAGGGGTTTGGACTAGATGATCTTTGAAGGTGCCTTCTGACCCAAACCATTCTATGATTCTGTGTAGTAGCATGATCTCTTTTTGGAGAGATGGTGGTGCTTGTCTTTGAGTCATCAGCATGTTTCATCAGTTTATTCCTCCTCCTCATATCTGCTTTCCTTCTTTTTTTTTTTTAAGCAAAAATCACTAATGATTCACATTAGTGAAACTGCTCCTAGACAAATACTCAGACAACTCCATTAGTATTTATTACTCCATTTTCCCTCCCACCTCTTCTCACTGCTTTGTTAGAAATGCTGGACCTGCAGCTTCAGCTACCAGTTCTTTCAGAAATCTGACATGAAGTAACCACTGGCACTCCACTCAACCTGTCTCAAGCTATCTGTCTTTACATAAGAGGTTCTGTTAATTTATTTTCAATTTAGGGTGCTCTCTTTATTCTTAGCATCTTTTCTTTGAAATCACTACTGGTCTTCTTATGCCTGAAACCCTTTCTCTACAAGTTTTTCCTTTCAGTTTAGAATAACCAAGGCTTCAGCAGGAATCAGAAACAACAGCTGATTCAAAACATATCACACAATAGCATGTTTTGACATGCGAGAACATTATTCGTGTGCCAGATGCCCTAGTTTTATCAAGTTAGTCTGTTTTTTCAATGTACTACCCCAGTCCCTTAACAGTTCCCAGTAACTAAAGCATGTTGCTTGTTTGACATTGCCAAAATATCCTCCAAAACAGCCCGCACACAAGCTGTTAAGATATGAAAGTGTTCCCACCTCTCTTGCATCTTAAAAATAAAAATTAAAAACCTGAAGATTTTTCTAAATGGATGAGAAAGGTTGGCTACCTAGTAAAATCCATTTACCACCAGGTTCTTTCTCAATTTCGGTCTTCCTATGAATCAGACTGTGATTCTCTACCTTATACGCAGCTTACTCTTGAGATTTTCTGGCTAACACTCTTGGTTTCATCTTTCTAATGATGATACTGGCCAGACTAATGTAATTCTAAAGTAGAAATAATTAAAGAATATTTCAGTTTGATGAATGAACAGAATAACATTCATAATTTCGTTGAACGGCAGACCTTCAAATACCCTGCTGATCTCTCCATATTTCTAAGTTTATACCTATATAATCTACATGCTCCTGTGGAGGGCCTATGCAGGCTTTGTTTATTAAAAGAGAAAGTAAAACTACTTCCTTACAGTTCCCCACTAAAACTAGTCTTTGAACAAATACCCAAGACAGCCTTGGATTTTCAAATATGGGGGAAGAGCAATATTGTAGGACTGTCCCAACTAAAGCAAAACTGTTAACAATGATCATGTCTGCAGAGATCTGGCCCTTTTTTACTAGGTCCTTGGGGACAACAAGCTGTCAGGGTGTTAAGGCGGCATCTAAAACACAGGCTTAGAGATGTTTCGTTTCCTCATCTATTCACTGACAGATACTTTAAAATCTCTTCCTCTGTATTCAGGATGTGGTGATTTGACACTGCTGCAATCCCTAAGAGTTAATCACATAAATTGTGGAAAGAAAAATTTAATTATGGTCTAAGGTCAGACTGGAAAATGCAAAATAAAATGGGTGAGTAGTTTCAGTAATTAATTTTAAGTTCCATGAAATATATAAGCTGTGAAAATTGATTCTGATTTTGTGCTCTCTAAAACATACAATGAATTATTAAGATAATTTATTTTAAAAGTAATGCTTCCATAAGATGTTTTGTGAAACTTAACCAGACAGAACTTCCAAACAAGCTGTCATGAACCATATGCTCATAAAACACTTTAAAATACTTTTAAATCTACCTCTCCTATTGTTTCCAACTACCTGTGAGGGAGAATTTAAAAGCACCCTTCAATTTTGAGGTTTGGAGTTTTCTCTAAGTAAAATATGCCTACATGATGCAGGCAGACACGTAAGTTCTTGTGAACCCACAACAAAATATGTAGCATTCTCTACCTATAAGTAAATAATTAAGACTTTGGTTACTTACTAACCACCTCTGTTCTTAATTATGAGCTGGATGGCATTCAGCAGCACTGTTGTTAGTTTTCCCTTTAATCACATACTAGAAAATGAACTGCAGTGCATTGTGAAAGGGTATCCATGATTAATTTAAATATTAGAAACTGTCTTGAAATTCATATTTATTATTAAGGAAGAAGTGAAGAATGAATGAAATGAGTGAATGAAATAGTGAATGAAAGCAAAAAGCTATTTCTGGACTTTTCCCACAGTGAAGCTTGACAAATGTATGTTTCTTAGAATGTTACTGCAAATACTGTCTTTAGAGCTCATGTATAACCATTGATTTTCAGTTATTCAGTTAGTTTCCATGGAGAAATAAAAGTATTTGCCTGACACGTTAAAGGATTTAGCACTTCTAGCGTCTACAGTTCTAAATTCCTAAATCAAATTTCTCTGATAAATCTTCAATCTTATACATGTGACGATTATGAGGAAAAGGAATCTTTACCTTGTGGTTGCAGGCAGTGAAGGAAGTTAAGTTTGTTTTGCCTTATGTAGGAGAATTTAAAACAAGTTTCTATTGTGAAATTTGTTTACAGCATGTAAAGCGTTGGGAACCTTTCGCTTAAGAGGTACTTCTCATTTGAATGTAGGAATATCCGGAGTCCAGCCTATTCCAGGTTCAATCAACAGCCTATTTCAAACTTGGTCTATTTTGAGTTCAATAACAACATTTTGTGCATAGCATTTGTACCTATGATAATTTTGCTACGAAATGCAGAGGAGTACCATCAAACTGATACGTGTTCGGTCTCAGAATTTTGCCTGCTTGCAAAACTTAGCAACATAAATCAAATAAAGATTGAAAAATATCGCACAGCCAGCAACTACAAATGTCTCCATCTGATCATTTTCAAATCTAACCACGGAGCTTGCACGACATATGCCTTTGAAGAGTCTTGGTTCTCCTCATTAAACTTTGCAGGCTATGTTTCCTCGATTTGATTATATTAATATATTCACCTTAAAACCACATCTATTCCTACATTTGGTTTGTTGCCCAGCAGAAAAAAGAAAATATGTCATAAATTTTAAAGAACATTGAACTTGGTGGTGTTGAGCAAGATTATGTTTTTCAATTATGTGTGATTTACTAACCTGCCTAATAGACAACTTCATTTTACAGAGATGTCCTAAATCTTAAAATCAATTTTAACAACATATTAAGAACTCTCAGTCTAGCCTTTGACATATTTTCTTTTTTATGATTCCTCATTTTAAATACTTTTCCCTTCCCCAGTCATTTAATTGTATGAAATCACAACCAACAGTGTTCACTGAGCCACTTTTCTTCCTCTATGTGACAGCCTTCAGAGCTGACTTCTTACCCTGAGACCAAAACTTCAATGCCACTAACATTTAATTCTACTCTTTGCCTTGCATTTAATGAAAAAAAGACAGGATTGTCAAATTTACATGAAAAATTATTTCAATATGCTTTTATAATTTTAGAATTTTAATATTAACTCTAATATGAATTAAACATGCCAAATCTTAAAGGAATTTTGAAGTCCAGCTTTTATAAATTTGAACAAGAGCCAGTCATTTTTTTAATCAAAATCATGTTAAATATTCATTCATGTTTCACTCTGAGCACTTATAATAAAGTAAACCCTTCAATGTAACCATCAATATAGCAAAAGACTTGAATAATTATAGAATCAATTTTATTGCATAACACTAAGGCAAAATTTTCAGCCAATATATGCAAAGATTATATTACAATGATGGCTAGTAGTAAAGGGTTCACATTAAAACGCAAGTTACTCTTAACATACAGAAAAGCACAACTCAAAGCAAAGCAAGGCTGTGACTACAAACAGTGTGATGATTAAGAGAAAAATCTGGCTGACACTACAATATTACAGTATTTTTAAAGTACCTTCTTATCAATGACATCAAAACATCGGATGAGGCAGGGCGAGAAAAGAAAATCCGTAGACTCTTGCCTTATTAATTATATATATTAAGATTATAGTTCTCTTTTAGTAGAAATGTTAACAGTCAAAGAACTTTTAAGATAGCTTGCATACGTTTATCTCATTATTGGTACTCAGTACAGGTCACTACCTCTAAAAGAGCTGATTCTTACAAGATAGTTAATATCAGGAAAAAAAAATGCACAGGGAAAACAGAACTTGTATTACATCTTAGGTGACATGAAACACATAACATTTTTCCATGCCTGTAAGAGCTGAACAGCAAATATATACATATTCTGGCACTGAAAGACAATTTAAACTCCAAAAGACAGTATGTCACATTGGCTAAATACATGTGTACACACACGTGCGCACACACACACATTGTATGGATTGTCCAGACATTCCAACAACTTATCATCCCACCTACCAAACTGAAAAAAACAATCATTTAATTCCTCCTCCATCCCACACATTAATAAAACCAAAATTAGCCTGTATGGCCATGGTACACTTTCTGGAGGGACTGCAGTAGCTTTCCTCATGATGACTGCAGGTAGGGCTACCTGGTTACAGCACTGTGAAACCAACTAGCAGAGATTTAACTGCTGATTATTTTAAGTTATGGTTAATTAAAAGAAACTAAAATTTTTCCATTGTTTTTAATTTTCATTTTTTGCTTTTGTTTTCAAGTAAAATCAGGCATTTAATGAAAATGTCATTTTCAATAATCTCCGCAGTGAACTACAGCCTCTACACGGACATAGTTTTTGTGCTATAAGATACAGATAATATTCTTAATAGTAATTTCAGATTGAAAAAATATTAGACAAGAAAATAAAGTAGACTTCTGAAAAACCAGTATTTTCTGCCACCAGAACATTCCAAAAGGAAATATCATATATAAGTTGTGGGAAACCAAGTATTTGATATCTCATAGGATCTCCCTTTCCCTGCTTTATTTAATGCAGAAAATTAACGTCGGCCATAATCAGCCAAAGACTGTGCTTCAAAAGATTTTGCAGTTATGAGACAGAGAACACCACAGAGTTTTGGCTGGTGTTCATACATTCTAAAAATTAAAGTAACTGGGATTCTTTAACTGAATTAAGCAACAGCCTGAGAAATTACCAACTTCACAGACAACCAAATTGTACTGTAAATCAGTGCTATGTTCATGGTTTTCAGCTAGTGCATCAAAGTACATATGAAGATCACCATTTCGGCAGGAATACCAGATACAATCCTATGACTCTAAAAGCCTCTTTTACTAAGAAAATAGCGGATTTTGGCATAAAAAGAAAATTAAAAGATGAAAACCAAGGAAATAGGAAAAGAAAAAAAATACGGTTTCATCCTTAAGGCAAAAGTGCCAAGGGAAAACTTTCAAATTCGGAGCCCAGGTTACAAACCTGTTGAAGGTCAATGCCACTCTGCAGAACTAAGATGACTCTCAAGTGACCTGTATGAGCTCACAACATGCATCTGACACAAACCACTTTTTTTACTGATGAGGACCAGGGCAATCACAGCCAAAGCCAGTCATACAAGCAAGTGTTACCAAATTCTTGAATCCTCTGAAGAACAGAGGCCAGATAAGCATGATTTCAGAGACAGATGATTATGGTTAAAGTTCGACATGTTTACAACAAACAACTATACCATTAGCAGTTTTAATCTTCTAATCTATAAACAAAGTGCTTACAGGTTTTAATATATGAGTTGAGGATGGTCCATAAGCTTGAAAAAAACCCAAGCATTTCAAAGAGGACACAAATACTAGAGTTTGGGGTTATCTTAGCTTTAATATTTAAAGCAGACAGTAGTGATGGATCATTGTTCCTTAAAACTGGTCCTCTTTAGGTCATCTAATTAATTAAAACAAGGAGTATAGAGTTAAATTTGCTTTAAAAGCAAAAGCTTTGAAAACAATTTTCTGATGAACTGGGGACTTCTGAAACTTGTAACTAACATAGAAGTGTTGGGGATAAAACATCCCATGTTCCAAAGCCTCTGAACAAGCCATATTAAGAACCTTAGACGGAAGTCACATTATTACGACACTTCAAAATTAAATTAATTCAATATTTCATTGTTGGAACATCATTCTAAATGCAAAATTAAGAGAAATTGTTCTTCCCTACTACACAGAGTAACAACATTTCCTGTACCTAAAAGATAGTAATGCAAATGTCTAGATCATGGTAAGAGATTTACCACAAAGTGTATTACAATTCCATATGAAAATATTTTTGAGAAAATCCTTTAAAAACACACACTGTGAGGCAAAGAGAAAATTTAAGTAGCAGCCACCTCTCATACAACACAACTAGGACTGCAAATTACGGGAAGAGGTGTGTACACAGGTTTCTATTTACTATCACTGAACAGTGATACTTAAAATAAAATAGATTAATTTTACATTCAGCTTCAGCTAAGTAAAATATCTAAAGGAAAATAAAATTCCTAGCAAATTCTCCTGTATCATAGATTGTCAGTAAATGAAAACATTATCATTCTCATGCTGCTAAAAATTACAAGCCAGTATATCCTCTAAAAAGATCATCAATAGATTTTGACACTACTCACCCCACTGGAGAGGAGCCAACTGCAGATGCTCCAGGACCAGTTGATTAAGAACGCCTTCCACACTTGCTTCCCCTTCACGCTTCAAGGAAGGGTAAATTGGAATTAAGGAAAATTTTGTTTCAGAGAGAAAAAGGGCATGTAATACATACAACTTTATTATTGCAAATCAAAACTGCAAGCTAGAGATTTATTAAAGGTTAATGTCACATATTTGGTTTATTAACCCATGAATTGGCTAACAATAATAATTCGAGCAGTTGGTATCTTCAGAATATAAAAATTTAATACCACTGAGGAGTGTTAAATATGACGATGCAAAGGTAAAATGTACCTGAACCATTGTAAAACACAAGGGGGGAAAAAGTCTGGAAGCTGTAAAAATGCAGAACTCAAAATGACAAATTAAGAGCAATCTGAAAATAAAAAGGATAAAATTTAATAGGGCAATACAAAACAGAACAAATGTGGGCTAGGATAGCTTTGAATACTGGCTCAGTGCCAGTTCTGTGGAGGTACAGGGATGTTAGACAATGCAGTGACAGTGTCATTATCGAGGGCAATAATCATACCAGAATCACACAGGCACATAACCTGCAAGCTTCCCTTTCTACTTACTCCTGCATGAGTTCAGTAACAAACTTAGACTGAAACGAGAAAAAATTAGGAAATTGTTCTTACTCTAAGAATAGTGAAGCACTGAAATAAACTGTTCGGAAAAGCAGAATCTCTATTTTTAAAGGCTTCAAAACAGGTTACACAAGTGCTAAAATAAATGCATAGGCAATATCCAATGTAACACAAAGACAGTATTGTCCATTTAAATGAATTAATAATAATTTCATGTGATGCATTAATCAAGATAGTATGTATTTGTAACAGGAAGACCACTGGATTTCTTTTTTCTAATTCCCTGACTTCAGAAAGACACTGAATACAAAGGGCTTTGAAGCACATACAAATGTCAGCACTATCTTCTATTTGGCCAAACCTGCATTCAGTGGCTTTGGTGCAATTTTGTACCCCAAGCAGTCCCTGTATCGGCTAGATTGAGAGGAAAAAGTGGAGGTGGAGCAAGCACAGCTCCTTCACAGACGCACATACAGCACATGAGCTTCTGGGTACTTACACTGCAACTCCTCTGGCAAAACTTCTATCATCTTTACAGCTCGGCTCATGCTTTCCCAGAACAGGCGCATCACACAGAAACAAAATTCAAGAGAGAGGCAGGATCCTCTCTGAGACTTGAAAACACTCCTTTTCCAACTTTGTCATCTTCAAATAAAACAACCATGGGCAAAGTGGTGTCACATGATAATTAAAGACTAAGCTCCTAGCAAGACTGATCAAGGTTTCAACCAACGACTCCAAAAGTACTTGGCACCATGTGCCTCAAAAATAGACTAAAAAAAACCAGAATAACATCTGAGGTTTTATAAACAGCTCCTAAATGTGATCAGTCTTTTTTCTGCAAAACTCTGGAAAGAGAGGCACATCATCTGAGTGATAAAGTATGTTATCATCTGTGTCGTTTAAAAGAAAATTAACAAGCACTGCAGATAACGAATTTCTACCACAGGACATAATTTCACAGGCTTTCCACGAGATTCAAAAGAAAAGTCTTGAAACCTCAGCTCAAAACGAGATCTAACAATTAGTGATTGAAACACAAGAACTCAAGGAGATAACAGAAGAGGAAAATCAATACGTTTTATAGCATTTTCACAAATTTTTTTAGTATTTTCATTATGCCCTGAAAAATGTCTTAAATAGCTTTTTTTTTCCCCTAAAAGGACTACAAATGGAGAATTCACAAACCCCAAAGAATCTGAAAGCTGTAAACACCATTAAAGAAAAGCACCTATTTGGAAAATTAAAGGCAACAGAATATCACCTCCGAAAGGCATTCCTGCTGAAAAACAAGACCCAGGACACCAGCACAACAGAGTAATTTCCATAAACCAAACTACAGGATAGAGAATACATAATTTGGATTACTTCATAGAAACAGTAGATAAATAATTCTGTTATCACAGCTTTAATGTAAGGAATGTAAGTGAGAGAAAACACTAATAAAAAGGCAGTATTTAAAAGATTTTTTTAAAACAGAGTGGCTGCCATTAACTGTAACGTTAAACCAACTTAATTGTAATTTACTTACAACTAGCTCACAGCGGTGCCTGGAATATTACAAATTTTTACTGCTTAAAGCTCCATGGAAAGCTTAATGTCTCAGAGACCATTATAAAATGACTATAAAATAGGTGATTCTCCATACTTTATCACTGGTAAATACTATCAATATAAATACTAGAGGGATCTGGACAGGCTGGATCAATGGACTGTGGCCAACTGTATGAGGTTCAACAAGGCCACGTCCTGCACTTGTGTCACAGCAACCCCACGCAACGCTACAGGCTTGGGAAAAGTGGCTGGAAAGCTGCCTGGTGGAAAAGGACCTGGGGGTGGTGGTCGACAGCCAGCTGAGCATGAGCCAGCAGTGTGCCCAGGTGGCCAAGGCGGCCAATAGCATCCTGGCTTCTATCAGAAATACTGTCCCCAGAAAAAGTCCCCAGCAGGACTAGGGAAGAGATCATCCCCCTATACTCAGCACTGGTGACGCCACACCCTGAATACTGTGTGCAGTTTTGGGCCCCTCACTACAAGAAAGACACTGAGGTGCTGGAGCGTGTCCAGAGAAGGGCAACAAAGCTGATGAGGGGTCTGGAGCACAAGTCTTATGAGGAGCAGCTGAGGGAACCGGGGTTGTTTAGCCTCGAGAAAAGGAGGCTGAGGGGAGACTTTATCGCTCTCTACAACTACCTGAAAGGAGGTTGTAGCAAGGTGGGTGTTGGTCTCTTCTCCCAAGTAACAAGCGATAGGACAAGAGGAAATGGCCTCAAGTTGCACTAGGGGAGGTTTAGATTGGATATGAGGAACAATTTCTTCATTAAAAGGGTTGTCAAGCACTGGAACAGGCTGCCCAGGGAAGTGATTGAGTCACCATCCCTGGAGGTATTTAAAAGATGCGTAGACATGGAGCTTAGGGACATGGTTAGTGGTGGACTTCGCAGTGTTAACGGTTGGACTTGATGATCTTAAAGGTCTTTTCCAACCTAAACAATTCTATGATTCTGTGATTCACAAGGAAAACACATTTTGAAATTTCAAATTCAACACAGCTACAGATTCTGAAACCAACTGCTTCTTAGACTGGATGCAAAAAGTATGCATAGCTATACCTCTACTAATAAAAAAATGACATACCTACACTTCTTAAATCCTGTGTCCAGTTTTGCTTCCCTAGCTCAGGACACTGAAATATGGGATAAAATTCCCTGGAGGATTACCAAGATTATTAGAGAGCTGGAGACATAAAGTACTCAAAGAAGTTGAGAGAACAGGGTTTGTTTGATCTTGAGAAGGAAGGCTAAGGAGACATTTTATTGCCATCTATTATAGTGGGAGAGCATAAAGATGGAGCCAGACTTTTCTTGGAGGAGCACAGTAATACAAAGAGGGGCAATGGACACAAGTTGCAAAACAGGGTGTTATAACAGACCTGAAGAGGTTCCTTCCAACCTAAATTATTCAATAATCAATGCAACCTTGCTGTCTTCAGATTACTCCACAGAAAGACCTGGCAGTGCCAGTGGCATTTAGTGCAGTATTCAGGCTGCCCCATAAGTATGGCAAAATAGACTCAGACATAATGTAAATGCCCAGCTTGTACAAACTGATTCAGAAAAGACGCTTTACCTTGTCCAAAAATCCCCAAAATACATAGTTTTTTAACAAGTACCCAAAACCTTGCCCAGAGAGTTCACTAAGCATCTGGTCCAGCTTAAGCTCTGCTGCCAAACAGACTCAAAAGACAAAAGTCACAGAGAAACTCTTGGTATGGTCTAACCATTCCTAATAGACAAAAATACCATGGAATTTCATATCATTGATCTTTGTCTCCTGACTATATATCAGGCAATTATATAAAATTGCTCATTATAGTGCAAATACAAACTGAACATTGTAGCAAACTCATCACCTTGGAGATGAAAAGCAACCAAAATATGCAGTAATAAAATGTCAGAGGAAAAAGAGAGAAAAGCTTAACTCAGGAGTTTACCTATTTTCTAAGACAAGCCTTTAGAAGTCAATGAAAGCAAAGCAGTTGGAACAGAGGTTGCCAATATACCCTTTAAGTCTTAGCTCAGAGTTGAACCTGATAGAAGTATAAGAACCAGAATTTAAAATTCACTGGAAAAAAATTGCACAGATAAACCAAAGTACAGACTGCCAAAGTAAAGTTTGACCTTGTAGAATCTATCTACCTAACCAAATCTCCCAACATTTTCCTGAAATCTCACTGTGATTACAAACCTCCTCTTCCACAGGAGTCAGACTGTTAAATGCCTTTTTTGACCCAGGCCTCATTTCCAACAGTCAAATCTTTGTTATTAACAACACATGCATCAGCCAGGACTGAAACAGTTGACTTCCATCTTCCAGTGCAACTGTTCACATTTGGCAGTTCAAGACTGTCCTGGTTTTGGCGGCTGGGATAGAGTTAATTGTCTTCCTAGTAGCTGGTACAGCGCTGTGTTTTCAGTGCGGTATGAGAAGAATGTTG
>JAVKLA010000027.1:49262119-49287426 GCA_034782735.1 Sagittarius serpentarius
CTTGTTACATAGTGTCATTGTTAGTTTCTTCCTTTCTGTTCTATTAAACTGTTCTTATCTCAACCCACGAGCTTTACCTTAGTTTCCAATTCTCTCCCCCATCCCACTGGGTGGGGAGGGAGTGAGTGAGCGGCTGCGTGGTGCTGAGTTGCTGGCTGGGGTTATACCATGACAAAGACATTTTCATTTGCACAATCAAATGAGTTTTAACGGAGGCCTCAGAGCCAATGAACACACAACCACCAGATGCTGTTAAAAAAAAAAAAAAACACACCTAATTTTTCACAGTAGACACTTTTATTTCACGTTTCTTTAGCAACAGATTGTATACGATATAAACTGTTTCATACAAACCTGAATGACAGTCAAATGAACTAGTTAATTCCCGAAGGAAAACTTTGGTCTTTTATACTGTCTTGACTGTCTAATGTGTAGCTGGGTACCCACAATCATAACACAGCATGTTATCTAAAACCTACTGCTTAAAAAGATAATAGATTTTTAAAAATGGTTTCTATCTTAAAGTTACACTTTTTTTCCCTGTGCTATGCAGCATTCCATATCTTGCATCCTTCTAAAAAGATTTATTTTCAGTAACATACTTCTCAGTTCCTCTGCACATACGTAAGGGTGGAAGTGTGCACACAATCATACACAAATTAACAAATGTTCATAAACAAAAATTATACTAATAAAAAACAAATTTAAATGATTAATGATCACAGTTTACTTGTAGCAGTAGCCTTAGTCATATTTTAAGCTTTCTGCTTGATTATTATTGTGGTATGTTATTATTAAAACTAATTACATGCAGTTATTGAGGATCTTAAATAATAGTTACTTTTGCAAACAATTGTTGATGCTAAGAATCTGCATGGAAATGTAAAGCTCCATGCAACTAAAGTAAAGGAAAACTTCACTGATGTACAAAAAAGTTCCACAACATGCAATATTCTCATAACTGAAGATTCATAATTATGGTTAAGATGAAGTCATCAAAAGCTGAATAGACAAACAGAAAAGTAAATTTCAATAACAGTTATCAGTGGTATGCTGTCAGGCCCAGTCAGCATACCAGATGAGATGACTCAAGGTTCTGTCCAATACACAATAATTTCAAAATTCTGATTGGCTACTTAGATGATGAAATACAAAAACATTCATAAAATTTATGTACTTGGAAAAGATGTCAGTGTTCACAAACCTAATAAATGAGTGGAAATTTTAAAGATCACTTTAGATGAAATTCAATGAAGAAAAGTTCCAAGTATCACCCTGGAAGGAATCAACAACTCTATAAATGAAAGTTAGGAATAATTATTCAGTCAGTTATGCTGGACCACTGCAATAAAGTCATTCAGACTTGGGACACTTGCAAAAAGAAGTCAATAATAGTCCTCAGAGCAAGCATCATATCTGAAGCATGGAAGGTATAGCTTTTATTCTATGAGAAACCTCACCTGAAGTATTGCTTCCAGCTTTGGATCCCAACATATTGAGAAAAATATAGCTATACCGCAGAATAATATCAGCAGTATGACTGAAAGAAAATGTGCTTTGAAAAAAAGTTTGCAGTTAGATTTAAATATAGAAAATAAAAAAATGAGGAAGGGGCATACAGAATACAATTTCAAAAATGTAAGAAAACATTGCAGATAGGACAGGCTTCATATCAATCACAGAAATTAATGCTGAGGTAAGAAAAAAATGTTTAACTATTAGAAAAGTTAAAAATGGAACATGATATTTAAGGTGGCATTTTTTTAAGGCTGTTACAGCCAGGTTCAGAATATTTTCAAGAAAATGACTCAAAAACATTATAGTCTCATTTCACTGAAACAGCAATTTTTTCACAGTACATTAGAAAATTTCTCTAGCTGCAATCAAACCTGGGGAGAGCAGGAGAAAGGGGGAGGAAAATGAGTTTATAATCATAGAATCATAGAATGGTTTGGGTTGGAAGGGACTTTTAAAGATCATGTAGCCCAACCCTGCTGCCACAGGCAGGGACACCTTCCACTAGACCAGGTTGCTCTAAGCCCCATCCAGCCTGACTTTGAACACTGCCAATGACGCTGCATCCACAACTTCTATGGGCAACCTGTTCCAGTGCCTCACCGCCCTCACAGCAAAGAACTTCTTCCTCATGTCCAATCTAAATCTACCCTCTTTCAGTTTAAAGCCATTAACCCTTGTCCTGTCCTCTTACATGCCCTTGTAAAAAGTCTCTCTCCGGCTTTCCTGTAGGCCCCTTTTAGGTACTGTAAGGCTGCTGGAAGGTCTGCCCCGCGCCTTCTCTTCTCCAGGCTGAACAACCCCAGTTGTCAGCCGGTCTTCATAGAAGTGCTCCAGCCCTGTGATCATCATGAGTTTAGTTTTCAGCAGTCATTCTCTCACCCAGCCCACTTCATGGCTGCACGAATCACAGTATAATTTATATTGAAAGGCAATTCTGGAGTCACTGTCCAACCCTGTGCTCAAAGCATGGTAAATGTTGAAGTTGCATCAGGTTGTTCAAGGCCTTGTGCAGAATTTTTCAGTATCTTTAAAGACATCAATTTTACAGTACTTTTGGACAACCTCTTGCGCTATCTGAGCACCGTCATTGTGAAAAGGATTCTTCCTAGTACCTAACTGGAATTTACCTGGCTGCAACTTGATATAGTCACCTCGTGATATGCCTTGCTTGAAGAGTCAGATGTATCTTGTTGACTGCTGCAACTCTTTGGCTTTGACAAGGTTGCCTCTGGAGGTCCATCAGCTCTCCTGGACCCCCTTGCTCCTGAGGGCAGCCTCCTGTACAATCCTGCCTAACCTCCTCAAAGTCTCCTCTCCTGAAGTCCAGAGTCATTATCCTGCCACTTGCCTTCCTCACTTGCCTTGGGTATTAAACTCCACCATCTCAGGGTGACAGTAGCCGAGGCTGCCATCAAACCTCACCCCTCTAACTGGATCTTCATTATTTTCAAGTACCAGATCCCACATTGCACGTGCCAAATCAAGCTATCCAGCACCTGTACACAAAAGGTGTCCTTAAAGTACTCCAGAAATCTTCTAATCCACATTTGGAAGACTTCTTTCAGTTGTTAAAGGAAGAGTCCATCCAGCTTCGCTTCTTGATTGAGTGGTCTGTAACAAATGCACACTGCATCACCCTGTTGGACTCCTCTCTTCTTGACCTAAAAGCTTCCAATTGGCCCATAACTCATTTCCTAACAATTCCCTGTGCACTTCATCATTTCTGCCCAGCCTTCCTAAATAACCCATACCCACCTGTTGGTGCACCCTGTTCATGCAAACTACCCACCGTGTCTCTGAAATCCCAATGACACCAGAGCTCTGCAACTGCACATTGACCTCTAATTCCTCCTCTACATGCTTTTGCAAGTTCAGGTGTAAGCATCTGACATGGCTCTCAATGACACACACCTCAGGGCAGATTTGGAGATCCTAACCCGTCACTTTCTCCTGCCCATGCTTCCTCCTTCTTGCACTGCTCTACAGGCTTTGGGGTCCACCCTGCAAGGTACCAAGTTTAAAGCTAGACTCACTAGACTAGCAAGTCTGCTGGCAAAGATGTTCTTACTTCAGTTCATCAGTAGGGTGACAAGAGACACCCAGAGCTACAGGACAGGGAAAGACTTTTCATTAAGCAGCAGCAAGAGTTATGAAAAACTAAAGTAGATACAAAACTGAAGCATAAATAACCTTGACACTACTCTGAGCCACACCTTTCTGTGCTTCCTACCAAAAATCCCTTCCGCCATCTGAACATTGATAAATCTTTATTCTTTTAAAAATGAGGATCATCCACATGTGACCAAATTCTCTGAAATAATTCTCAGCATATTTGAATTTCTGAAGCCAAAATGTAGATGGCGGAAATCAATGGAATACTCTAAAGAGTAATAATCTACGGTGGCTCTAACACAGTGTAAAGACCACAGAGAGAAGTTTATCCTGCCCTTCCTCTTCCAAATGGGGAACATGACATTTCCTAACTCAAGATTTTAAGGAATTCAGGTACCAAGTATCAGTAAAAAGATGAAAATCTTAGAGCACTCAGCAAGAGACACAGCACTCTAGAAACTTCAAAGGACACTTAGTACAGATGCCTTGATCCACGAGACAGAATACACAGAAGGTCCCTGATGAAAATTATAAATTTTGTTTAAAAATATTTAGAAAATATGAAGAGAAGCATAGTTTAAAAACATTAGCCACCTTAATACTACGTGCTCTCTTTTCAAATCCAGTGCTAAAACAAACCCCAGTTGTTAAGCTGATACCAGATGCCATCTAACAGATGCTAAAAAACAAGACAGCATGTTCTTAATTTAAATGATCTCAATACAACTATAATCTCAAAGATACACTAAATTACATTATTCCAGAATTTTTCTTAATTGAAATGGCACAGCAGTAAGCTTTCTCATAAGAAGGTCTATTTTCCTAATAATTTTCATTCTATCAAAAATGTACAATGGTTGAATTGAATAATACACTGTGTTGTCTTTACCTTCTGCCTTCATCCCTCCAAAAGTATATGAAAATCGATCAAGTTTTACAACACTTTCACAAAAGAAGCACTGAAAATCTCATTACTTGAAACCCTGAATATTTCAGTGGATAAAGCCATGGAAAGTGGAGTTTCCATACTGGAAAATACTTCTAGTGCTCCTCAAGACATACAGCTACAGCCTGAAATCCTCATCCTTTGTGAGCTATTTCTGGCCCTCACATGCATTGCATATAACTAACTTTTCACTGCAGTCAACGTAATCCACACACTTAAAATCTGAGGCATTTGTTTATGTGATGGTTTCATATGGTACCAACCAACACAGAATTTAAGGAATTGCAAGCTAAATAATATAGCACTTCCCTTGTAAACAACATGAGATTACTTATAACAAAATTGTCTGAACGGTGTTCTCTAAAATATACATTCCTCTTCTCATGCATATACTTAGCAGAGAAAGGTTAGCTGGAGAGTTCAAAGTCATTCAAAGATGGTAGATACCAAAGAGATCACTTGGTCTTACCACTCAAAAGACTTTTGCAAAAATGCCTTCTCTAGTAAGAAACATAAGTGACTATATCCTTTTGCATTTTTATCTCTTAGCTGCATTTAGGCTGGCTTCTGAAGGAAAACAAGGCTTATGCAGTTAAGATATCCATCCATTTCTCCATGTGTCTGTCCATCACTATGTCTTAAATAAACGCTGCCGGCCAGTGTCAAAGTACTCTGGTGGGAGGACAGATGTCTCAGAAACAAAGTTTCTCAAATTTAGCAGAAGTGAGGAGAATTTTTTTTTTTTTTTTACTGGTTCACATCTAAATGTTGCTGTAAGAAACAAAAGGATGAGAAAGACTGACTCTACTTGAGATGAAATCTGGAAAAAATGTACATGTTTCAACAATTTTTAAGCACACATGCAATTTGCTGCCTTTCATTATAATAATTTTAGTTCTAGGAGCAGAGAGAACATTCATAACAAATCTTAAAAACACAGAAACTAATGCTTGCATTGCATTTAACACATAGAATTCATGCATTGTTCTATTGGTTTTCTAAGGTACTGACTTACACGTCAGCCACGATAGTTTTGGTATCAAAATCGGGTTTAAATACAGAATGCAGAGTGGATATAAACAGTGTTGCTCAGCAACAGAAATGAATGAGGATGTATTTTTACACCCTGACAGAATTATTACAACTATGCATTCAATTCCAGTGTAAGAATTCAACTATGCTATGAAAGAATATTTATATCTTTCCATAACACAGAAATTTTCTAAGTGAGTTCTGGTTAAATATTGACATTTTTGCATAAACGGAACTCTTTCTGAAATGCTGCTTAGGGAGCATGGATGGAACCAGGCACTAGGAATCTCATTTATGTCTCAAGTCTTGCCTTTGACAAATCCTGTGCAGCTAATTTAATAATTAGTAATGAAAAATCATTTCAGCTCACTAGATAAAAGTACAATTAAAAGCACAAAAAGATAAACCATGATTTGATTGCCACTCTTCCTTCATTTCCTGCCACCCACTATCACATGAATTTGAGGATGATCTGAGTGAAAAATACAAATCTCCTGCAAGATGCTGAGTACCAACAGACAGCTTGGGGGGCTGCTGGCTGCACAGAACATTTCCCTGATGAAAATCATGAAAAAGTGTATTTTTGACAAGCCAAGCACAAGGGTTTTTTTATGGAAATCATGAAATTTACAGCAACACCACTGGTTTATTTAAACTCTAATCTGAATGTAATTTCTTATTAATAATCATAAGGCAGTATTTTACTGCATTTAGAATGATTATGGGAATTTTATGTTTAGAATGACTAAGTTATCACGCAAGTCCTTTCTAAGCCTTAAAAAGGCTACCCAAGATTAGATATATTAGTAAATCTGTACAGAGGGCTTGGAAATAAATTATTCTCATCTGTTCTCAAATTTAATTAAAAATATGAAAACTCTCTAACTCCCGTTTTATGTATTTATTCATGATTCAGTTACTCGGTGTGGGGGAGAACAGAAAAATTTGACCCTATAAAACTACTACTCATCAATCCTAACGATACTACCTCAGTTCCCTAAAAAATGGGGGAAAACACACAGGGTTTGTGGCAGGCTCAGTGACTCAGAAAAAGCCATTATAGTAAGACCCAAGCATCATCTAAATAATATACAGCACAATTAACCTTAAACAGTCTATAATTATGATAAGCTTCATAGTTCTAATTACTTTTCAGTAACACTGCTATGAAGTGAGTTGAATTATAAAATAAAGTGTGTCATAGGGCATCTATTTATGTATTTTTAAAGCAAGTATTTATGAAAGGATATAATTTTCCAGCAAATATCCAGCTTGCTGTTAATCTCCAGACCTTTTGCTTGTTGCCTTTCTTCTTCCAGCTGCTTTGCATTCGCAAACTGTGTCACATCAGTAGGGGATTCTGGGAAGCTCTCAAAATTGAACTTGTCAACTTGGATAGCCATACTGTAGCCAAGGGAAAAGAAAGAGAAAAAAACCCCAGGATTTTTACTATAACAATTTTACAGATATCACTTCTGCAGAAAATGCAGACCACTGTGAAACCAGCACTACAATATTAGTATATTTGTCTCAGTGGCACCTAGTCTGTGTACTAATGATATATAAGCCATATGATTTATGCTACTGAAAACAGAAGTCTAAGCCTATTGAAGATGTTAAGATTTTTTACAAATCATCAATCCACGCCTTAATGCCTTTGTGAGTGGTACACAAGACATCTGTTTTGCAGCTACAACCAGTTGACTTCTAGTGGTTCTGCAGAGGTTCATCTGCCTTTCACTCTTGGTATGTAAAAGCTCCTGGTGTGCGTAAGACTTGCTGAAAAAAAGCAACAAGACCAGGCCAAATGCTGATGAACATACTATTTAAAGTAGTTTATTAATCCCAACCTATACACAAGTGAAGCAAAATATTATATACAAAAGTGTCTCCTGAAGTGAGCAGTAACACACTTAGAAAGCCATGTGTACTTCGCTGGTTTCACAAGCCAACTTCCTAAATTTTCCTTTAAAAATTTCCTTACAAAACTCAGGAAGGAAAGACAACATAATCACAGTACTAGGGCCTAAATGTAGCCCTTGTCTTTTTCTTGTAGAAGATACTTCCATCTTGCTTAATGTATCTTTATGAATTACAGGAAATATTAATTTCATAGTATAATTCATTGGTAGTAAATGGTTAAATAATTGCTTTATTAAATGTACAGTAAGGCATAAAAGCAAATTTCATTAAATATATTATGCTATAAGGCATACTAAATACTTATATGTTGAACTAGATTCACTAATCTAATAGGAAAGGGAATTTAGACCAGCTCACATCACATGAAATGTGGTTATAGCAGATCTAATATACTGCGCTGCCAAAACAGCTTTAATTTCCTGAATCGTCTGAAATAGAAAAATAATTAGGGAAGAATTAAAATATATTGCTCTTGAGATGACTTTGCACTTAAGGAAAACAGAAGACCAAGCAACAGCTTTGAAAACCATTCATGATGAAATGCAACTACAATAAAAGAAGAGGTATGGGAAGGGCATTTCACAAAAACACTGGATTACTATTATTCCTTTATCTATTTCTACATATAAAGAGGGAAACATACTCCATAAATGTTGCCAAAAGGAAAACACTAGTAACAGAAGTCAAGAAAAAAGGGCTTTGAAATCCCCCCAGACCAGAAGAAATTTTCTATAATCAGCATTGATTTCAGAGAATCTTGACCCTAAAAGAAACGGGGAGAAAATATACGGCAGTTACACAAAAAAAGGAACAATCTAGAGCTTATGAAGTTGACTGTGGAGAGGTGAATTCAAACAGGCCCATCATGCTTCACCCTGAGCAAAAACTGACATCTCAGGAGAAGCTGTTAACGTTCCAAGTCTACCTTCATCATTAAAAAGTACAAATACAGCACTGAGACAAAGGTGGCACAATTACTGTTTCTGTAAGCTACCTCTTCTGCAGACTGTATCTTTGCTGATCTTCACATTTAAAAATAAAAAAAGGCAGAGGAATTAATCTATTCTCTCTAAGGGGTGTTTTTGTTTGGGCTATTTTTTCCTACAGCAAGAGATCATTAAGAGTTCTTCATTTACATGCAAAGACCATCATGTGCTGGGCATATAAAAAAGCTAAAATGAGCTACAAAAGTGTATCACAGTAACTGCAGGAATCAAGCCAGAAATAAAGAATGTAATCAAAAACACCTAGATACAATCTGTAGCGTGAATTTTAAAAAAAATATCAGGCCTGAAACTATGACTAACAACATCAACTCTCACTGGCATTGAAGTATGATTCAATTCTGCAAACACAGGTTGAATTTCCTGGATTTTGCATGGGCAATGCATGTGGAAGACAGAGATGCAACCGGAACATTACAAAATCATTTTTGCCTTTGTTTCTGAGATTAATTCATCACTCTGCAGTACATTAAGGAGATGCAAACCCAGTACTTGATTTCTATTATGTACACAGTACTGCTTAAAGTCTCACATAAATACTCACAGTTAGTTACCTATAGTCATATTTGGACAACAAATTATCTTAGTTTCTGACCAGTCCAACATATTTAGAGTCCGTCTCCCGATGGACCTTGAAAACAGCTCTCATCTAATTACTGTGCCACACTTTTCTAAGTGAATGATATATTAGAAAAACATTCCTGCCTAATAATATCTAATATGTAACTGAGGGCATTCAGATCGCATTCTTCTCTTAATAGATCATTACTGGCAATATGGTAATTTTTTCCCCGGAAATTAAATATGCATGTAAGCACTTTTTTCCCCAACAGTTGACAATAAATCCACATCAGCTTCAGGAATACAGCCTAGATTACTCTTACAACGGTTCATTGTACAGGTCTGTTTGAAATAACTTTTATTAAGCTCTAAGGTATAGAAAACTTTAGTAAATAGGGCTCCTAGTACTCAGAATGTCTACTAATTTTTCAAATTTTTAAACATATTTTTATTTATACCGTTTATACTGTATTTAGCACAGTGACACCTCATGTCACATGAGAAGATACCACACCCCAACAACATATTTGCCAGCTATAAAGTGAAGAGGTCTGAGTAAAAGAGAACTACAGAGAGAAAAATATCACACAAAACAGTATTACAAATCCAGCTGTAAGCAGAATATACGAAAGCAACAGAGGTAACATTAAATTTTTAAAGACTATAGTTACACTCAAAGTAAAGCATGACAAAATTAAATCCTAGCTCTTTTTCTCAATCATATATGTCTTTTATTATCAGTGTTCTGCTTCCTCTGGTGCTAAAAATATTCATATCGAGTTTTGTCTCTGCATTTTTTTATCAATAATGTTGCTTCAGTATTTATTCCTCTGCCTATGGAACGTGTAGTAAATTGGAAGGCTTTACACAAAAATCAAAACAAAAAATAAATACCAGAACCTAAATCAGTCACTCATCCTTAAAAATTTACCCCTACACACACACAGCTTCTTCGCTTCACTTTTAATACGAAGATCTCTCCCACCTCAAAAGATGCATTTCACCAGTGAGGTATTAACGAATGGACAAACAATTCCCAAAGCCGGGTGACTGAAGGAGAAAATGGATAAACTGGACATTGGGTTGCAATCACCAACCAAAAAAAGGATTTTTCAATTTTTAAGTGATCAGTAGAGATCACATGGGCTTTATCCTCAAAGAAGCAGAAGGCAGTGAAAGGTAACCTCTTGACCATTACCCAACTTTGTCACTGTGCCGTGCATCAAAATAATGAAACTGAAATGCATTTTAGCTGGAAAAGTCTTTCTCCTGTAAATGACTGTAGTAATCTACAGTTACTTTACAATCTATGTTTCTTGTCAAGAGTTCTCTGCACCTCTTTTCTCCCCAAATTTTTCTTGTTTGTTTTGATATACATAAATCTATAGAATCTAAATAGAAACAAGTAAAAAAAGACAATTCAGATTGAAACAGGCAATTTATTACAAATGGCTAAGATAATGATGGCTCACATTGTACAAGGGTAACTGTATGCACAGCACCTTGCCCTTCACAGTAGTTATGTATCAGGGAAAACATAAAAGATCTTAAAATGCAGAAGTTTAAACATATACTTGCTTCAGGAAAAAGGACTAGAACTTCATTTTAACCTTCTTTGCCTGTGTGTAGCTTATCCAAATTTCCTATAAGGAGAGTTTTCAATAAATCATGAGATATTTGTATAAAAACACTGCATTATGTAAAAATATTTAACAGCCAATCCTGCAAATGCAAAACAGGTTTTGTTTCTCTCTGGCTAACCTTCCCTGTGCGGGAGGAGGGATAAAGTAACAACAGTTTTCATGAATAATGAAACAGTCGTGTTTTGAAACTACTCGGTTTTGTCATGAAACGAGCCCAAGCCATTGTGACAGCTATTCAGACAACCAAGCATTGTCACAGGGATGCAAATTATTCAAATACAAATTAAGTGAATGAAGAGGGAAAGGTCAGCTCATTGGCAATGCTGATGATACGTCTGCACAGAATCATCTCATGTCACCTGTCAGGATGACTTGCAGGGCAAAAAATGACAAACCTTCTGATGGTGCAGCCGACATTTCAATGACAGTTATCTAAAGTCCTATTAAAGTAACAGTACAGAATTATTAGAGACACCAGATAGTTCATTTCACCACTTCTCATAAAATGAGTTTCAACTTTACTGGAAATAGTACTCTGTCCTGACAACAAAATCCACAACAGAAAGGACTTTGTATCAAGAAAAAAACCCTCCTGTAAATGGCAGCACGACTACTCCTGAGCCAGTGCCTTGCACATCCCTCTTTACTAAAGCAGTGCCAGTTAAAATTAAGCAACACTAACAGTTTCACAGAAGTGGCAAGTAGCAGATGAAATTAATAGGTGATCAATTCAGTAGGGGAGTATTGCCCGTAGCGCTATAAACTCCTGCCTTTGCTCCTGGCAGAAGAGCAGGCAGGTCCCAGGCATACCCTATCCCCCAGTGATGCATCTTGGCGCTTTTGATGTCCTCATCTCTTACAAGAGAATGAATCTATAAAGTGAAATTAAATATGTCACACTCTCCGAATAAAACAGGGTTAAAAGCAGGCATGATATTAAAAGAAAAGCAGCAATCTGGTTAACATAACTAGATTTCATCTTTCATTAAGTAAATAAAATACTGCTGCTTAAGTTGGAAGAATAAAATCTAGAGATAGTCCTTATTCAATTATCTTTAGGAAGAAACGATATAACAGGAACCCAAAAACTCTTCCTCATGGGTAACTACGTATTTAAATGCTATCATCCATAGATGAGTTTGCAAGCTGTTTCCATAATGAAGCTGAAAGGAGGCAGTTGGAGACCTTATTCAATATTATGCTTCCTGATCATCCTCCTTTCTTATATAAAGTAGACAGTAGAGGGACAGAGCCAGACCATATTACTATTGCTTATGCAAAATGCTTATTTATATGAATAATCCCTGTATAGTCAGTGACGTTACATTTCAGGAAAAGCTAGGAGTGAAGATGGTACTCTTGTTCTCACTTTCATGAGGAAAAAAAAATGCATAAAGACAAGCTTACTTTAAAAAAAGAAACTTCACCCTATTCTGCCATTGTGCAATCTCAGTAATAATGTTTTTATAACATTATGTTTCCAGTACACGTAATTCCACCCTAAATACAAGTTCTGAAGCCAATATAAAAAACGGTAGTGACACCCCAGTATATAATAATTTATAGGCAAAGAGGGACCTCAAGAATCAAATCTCTTGTGAGATGAATACATATGTATCACTAGATGAAAATAAGAAAGCAAAGTAATGTAAATTAACATATACCTTGTGTTTACTTCTAATTATTTCACTGTTTTAGAAGTGCAATCTATATTTCATTCACTACTATAAAATACAACTGTAAAAATAAGTAGCTCAAGTGACCCGTAAGTAATGATCTCTCCTCCTGGGCTAAAACTGACTTCATAAAGAAAAAGGATTACTTTAATATCTGAACTATGCAGAGCAAAAGATAAATTTTTCCATTAGTCTTGGAAAGGTCAATTAAATTTAAAAATTTGCATTTAGAACTTAATTATTTATTTTAAATAATTGAAGAGGAGATAAAAGTCAAACTATAGTGCTGAAGTCTGTAAAATTCAACAGCTTATACTTATCTGATCCACAACATTTCAGACGATAAAAAGTTAAACTAGGAAAGAATAGTCCCACTGTATATAATGTAATATTTGAAAATGGAACGGTGTTAAGAGATAGTTAGCTACATAAATCTTCTGTTTAAATGAGATTATACTATGCATGCTGAGAATCTAGCTTCTTAATTCCTAACTCCAAATCTGAAAACCATAAACTGGAAATGAAGAGGCATAACAGTTAACTTCAACTTGCATCTTTTTGCACTTGCCCATTTAAATAATTTGGACTTCTATGGCAATCACCATGCAGCAAAACTGTTAGCTACTTAATGAAAAAACAAATTTAAAGTAATAATAATAATGCTAACAGCCTGCTCTATAAATACGCCAATTTCTATAAGGGGCATAGGACACTAATAATCATAGAATCATAGCATGGTTAGGGTTGGAAGGGACCTTAAAGATCATCTAGTTCCAATCCCCCTGCCGTTGGCAGGGACACCTTCCACTAGACCAGGTTGCTCAAAGCCTCATCCAACCTGGTCTCGAACACTTCCAGGGAGGGGGTAGCCACAACTTCCCTGGGCAACCTGTTCCAGTGTCTCGCCACCCTCACAGTGAAGAATTTCTTCCTAATATCCAATCTAAATCTACCCTCTACCAGTTTAAAGCCATTGCCCCTCATCCTGTTACTACCTGACCTTCTAAAAAGTCCCTCCCCAGCTTTCTCGTAGGCCCCCTTCAGGTACCGGAATCAATACTCATTCAATCCATTAGGAAACCTACAAAAGCGTTAAGCATGAAAATACTTGAAGACTGAGCTGAATATCCTCCCTTTATTTATCACAGCTGAACTATGCAAGGATTGTAATCCTGTCATTATCCAAAATAATGCCATACTGTAACCTCCTACCTCTCTCTCAGTGGAATATTAATAATCAGAGAAATGAATTTCAAAATATATATGTTCATACTCAGTTGCTCATTTGTATAATTCAGTATTGCCTTTATATGGCAGAAAGTTCAAAAGAAAACATATGTAAACTAAAAACATGGAATTTTGTGCCAGATACAACAAACAAGACCAAAAAACCTCCTTCTACAGTCATGCCTAGCTACCATTCCAGCTCTCTCAGTCTTCTCAGGAGAAGATTGAGAAGGTTGCCCACCCCAAAATATAAAGAGAAGCAACACAGTGGAATAAGGCAAGCATCTCTGTTATGTTCAGAGCATCTTTTCCAGGTAGCCTCAAGTGGAGGAACCACGTACTCACCAGCTGCAACCTTTATCTTCCTTCTGACTCTGCACACACCTAGCATTAAGGAACATGGGACAAAACCAAGTGTCTCTGCTTTTGGAACACCCCAAGGAAATGAGGAACACTGGTAAGGAGCACTGTGATCAGGAATTACCACCAGATCACTTCACAGCATGGTCTCTGTCCTGTCCCAACACCGATGGTTGCCACTGGTCCCAGGGCACAGCGGTATGGTACAAGTGGAGTGGAGTTGGGTCTGTGTAGGACCTGCGTAGGACACCAAGACACTCAGAGAGGTCTCACAGCCTCTTGCACATGATAAAACGGGAGGATCAACTCACTTTCTCGTTAGAGAAAAGGCTTAAAAATCCCCAATACATCATGCAATTGATGGCAATGCTCCTCTCTTTAAAGGCATATGACCATAACATGTTGCACACACCTGAAAGGTTATTTTCAGGGAAGATACTGAGATCCTATTCAGAACCAAACTCAGAGCGCTCAAAATGAAAGAGAGTTCAAAACACCAGAACAGCCTATACAACTGAGAAGTCATGCATACATGAAGCAGTCCATCTCAGTGATTACACAAAAGGAAATGAAGCGATACAGAGCTTTACATACAACTTTTTCATAACGGAAGTGATTCAAACATTCTTTGGCTAAAATGATAGGATGCATGAATGCTCAGTGTGTAAGTGTACACATTTCACCATGGACTGTCACTTCAAGATACAATTAGACTTAGATTCACAGCAAATTATTAATTTAGAAACTACTTGCTTGTCTTTTATATACAAAGATAACATTTGCCCTTTTCCCAGAGCACTGCAGTAGAAGTTCACCTTGAGGTATTTACTGATAACCAAATTATTTTCCGAGTCACTGTTTTCCCAAACAGTTTCCCTTCCCAGATGAATACTTCTATCTACCTGTATACATTTTCAGGATTTCTTAAAAACATAATAGCTGTTCAGAGTGCTCCTTGGTTAGTTCCTTGAAGAGTTTTGTATTCAAGTTAGCCCAGTCCACAGACTTTAAAATGTTTGTTTTGCAACAGCCTCATTGATTCTTCTGGTATGTAACAGATTCTCAAGTCCTAGAAGCAAGTTTTGTGAGTGACACCATACTTAAACTAGCCTGCCAATAAGCAAAGTTGAGAGTCAGTCAGGACGTAATCAATTTAAGAAACGAAAGCATCAGTACAACAGCAAACAGCTCCCACCATAGCAACGTGGTCCAAGAGTTTTGACCTACAGCGCTTATTTTGTAACTGGTGTCAGGAACAATGTTCACAAACATGAGTGGGGACACAAGAAGCATTAATCACATTCCCTAAATCTTAGCTCCTAGTGAGTAAGCTTCCCCTGAGGAGGCGTACAGGTTCCATAGCAGCCAACTGTTCAGCACTATTAATAAAAATTATGCACATCTCACACACACACACAAAATTTTGGCCTAAACAATGTTTTTGCCCCAAAACACTACATGTATGAAAAGTTTATTTAATGCTTCCTTCACCAATAACACCTAGGTGTGTGTTTAGAAGCATGCTCAGAAACAAGCTATTTTCAGAAAACAAACTCTCCCACTGAGCATTGCAGCAACCTGAAAGACCACATGGGTCTTACCAAGTCTCAACAGTTCCATCCTTAATGAACGTTAATGTGATAGCCTCAAAGCACTTCCCCTCTGCCCAGGAAATAACAGTTAACAAACCAAGGTGTTGCTCCTACTGCTAATTATACTCAGCCTTTAGCAGCCCTGGATCCAATTTCAGCAATATGCAGAGCTAGGATTGTCTTCACTTGTATCTCATCACGTTTATATTGATTTACCTTTGCACACTTTGCCCCACATACTGCTGTGCTGCATTAATTGTCTGATTTGCCTTATTAGTATATCAGAAAATGAGCACATCTCTGAAATAGCTTCTTATTTCAGTCAAAACTTCCCAATTGGAAATCGCTGTATCTTACCAAATAACTGCCCTGCCAGTTGCTCTCTTATTCGGTGAGCCATGAGCTTGAGCTCCCATGGGAAAGTGCAGTGAAGCTGAATGGCCACCAGCCTCAGATCTGAACACTACAGCTAGAAATTCAGTATTTATTTAAATATTAAAATGGAAAAATACTCATTTTGGAGCAGTTGCTTGCCATATTAGCCTACCTCAATCAATTAGGGTGGTATAGACCCCACATTATATACGGACAATTACACAGCCCTGTTTGCATGCCTGCCTTATGTCCAGGCAGCGACACAACCATCTTCCAAGAACTAAAGCAAATTTAAAAAACCATTAAAATTAAACTAGATTAAAGGGCTTTTTACTCTGCTTTCCCATGGTTCAGAAAAAGTTTGACCATAGTGGTTTGAATTTTAGAAAGGAAAATTTCACCTATGAGCAAAGTCATGCTTGAGAAGCTTTTGCAGAATACGCAGCTGGTGTAAAGGAACTCAGAGGTAAGAACAGAATTTTTGGTGCCACTAATAAAACAAAATTTCTTATTGTTTTCATGTATATAAATTTCTTACATAAGAATAGATTTCTTCACTACACTTGAAGGAAGTGAAGGGGGTTTACAAATACTACAAGTTATGAGCAGTGAACTAATGGTGTCTGAGATAAAGATACTTTGGTTTTAATAGACTTCCAGAGCACCCTTTGTTATCATGGCAAGCACAAAGCACCCAGCTGAGAACAATTTAAAACAAACCCCCCAAATTATGACCTTTAAATGAGAAGTTCACTCTGAAGGTATAGTTTTAAGTGTGCTACTACATTTTTTCAAACTTTTCATGATTTTTAAGAGAAATTATTCTTAAAATGAGGAATATCCTATCAGGATTAAAGAGTTGTATAATTTTTTCGTCTAAGTATTTCACTCAAGTCTACTTGAAATAATGCTTCAAAAATGTCTGCTTTAAAAATACGTATTTTTAGATTAATCTTTTCAGTGCTTCGTAAACTCAAAAACAATTACTACAAGTAAAAAATTAACTTGATATTATTTAGAAGCTTTGGTAGAGTTTTAAAATATGTAAATGTTAAAGGTGGGGTTTTTTCAGCATTTCTTTTTAACACAGAAATTTTTAAAGTCTTTTCATTCATCTAAATCTATATTTTATGGATTAAGAAAAAATTTTAACCAAAATTCTCTGAATCTGTATCTTTGTAGTATTCCTTTATAGATAATAAAAGCTCAGAAGATGATGCTATCTAAATTTCTGCAAGACTATTTTTCCTCTAAAAAAATGCAAACTGCAAGGTAAAATTCAAAGGTACCAAAATAGAAAACTATGACTTAAGATCTCATTTATGAAAATTACACATACTTTCTACTCCTAGACTAGATTTTGCTGACTATAAGAAAAACATATGTAGGCATATCTACATTTAGACATCCAATTCAAACTGAATCCCAGTTTAGGAATCAGTCTTATGCCTCACCTTGGGGGGTGGGGGGTGCGGGCGGGGTGGAGGGGGAATCCATGTTTTCATTTCCAGCTTATGAGAGATTTGAAATTCACTTGTATATAGATCACCAACATTTTTTTTTAAAACCATCCTGTCCCACCTGGTTCCCAGTTCCTGCAAAGGAGCCAAAACCCCCAAAAAACCACAGACGGGCACACATATTCATACCCACACAGACTGTTAGGCCAACTTGACAGTTGGGGGGGGGGGGGGGGGGAAGTTTTCCATTTACAAAGCACAATTTAACATAGCAAATCCCAGAGTCAGTTTATCCCAAAATGATCGGCTAGTACTACCAGACAAATTGTACCCCAGAACTGTGTAGTAGTTTTATAAACCTTCCCATCCACAGCTGAGAAGCCCCCATGCTTCTGATGTGTTAATTTGCTCTGAGTTATTCAATTATACAGGTATAAATGGATTATAGGGTTAATATTAAAACTGGAAGCATAATATATTATTAGAATTGGGTTTATAAATCCTATACTAAGCAAATAATACTGTAAATATGCTAACCAAAGATTACACAATCTGCTTTGTTCTGAAGCTAAGCTTTTTATACAAAAGATTTCCTTTTTTATTGCTTACTATTCTCCATTTCTCTTCTTCCATACAACTAAAAAAGTGACGCCATCAAGCACTAAATCAAGGAATAAAGCTGCAGAGATTTTTTTACTCCCATTTATTCCCATTGAGCCTCCCTCAGGGATATACAAATTAGAAATTGCTAAATTATCATTTAATAGGCAGAAACAACGTAGGCGAGACCAATTAAGTAAAAGGCAGAAAGTTGTATTACACATGTAATTAAATGAAATTCTTTGACTAGACTACATTAGAATCATTTCCCAAAAAAGACAAAACTTGACTTTAATCAGCACATGACACAGTGTATGACATGTCACTAAAATAGCACATTGAGAGTTTTGATATTACTAAAAAGAGCGTTTTTCTTAATTGTAAATCAAGTTACTTCCAGGTGGTAGGAAACAGGCTAAATAGCAGCATTCCTTCCTAAATATACAAGACTCTAATGATGTGTAATTGAGTACAAAGTCATAAAAGAGGAGCAGTTTTGTGGTTTTTTTGCAGTAATAGCCTTCAAATAGGTACCTACACACCTATTTTCAGTTGGGCTGCTCTCTTATAGAAATACATATGCTATCACAGAACACAGGAAATCACTAAATCAAATCACCACCTTAATTGCCATCTCTAACGTGAGTGACAATAAGTGGGGATATTTCTAGCTTGTAATCACGAACATCATCGAAAAGAATAACGCTGGGGGGGAGGGGGAAATGCAGTGCAAACAATTCTCATTGACAAGCTTTCGGGCTCTTCAACTCTAGCCATTCTCAGCATTGAGGCAAACTATTGCTCATTGCAGGCACCAGCTCATGCGTGCCTGGAGCCCTGTCCTCGTGCCACTGCATGGGCATTTTGGTCCAGCCCTTGGCAGCTATTTCAGGAGCTGGAACACAGGCAGGGATCAAAACATACTCCCTAAGACAGATGCAAGTGACTCTCCAAGGCTACAGAAGCCACAGGAGGAGAAGCAACACTTCCCTCTCTCTCCCCATGGCGCTTTTCTACACTTCCTTTCTGAAAATTGTCTAAACCAGTCGAAAAGTAAGGCATCTTCACCCCATTTTGAGAACAAGACAATAGGTTTTAGTTAAACCAATAATTGTTCATTTAGCTGATCATGAGAATACCAGATATGGATTAACATTTCTAAGCACAAATTGCCTTTTGGAACTAAATTAATTCTGCAATTGTTCAGGAAAAAAAAAGGGGACAAACAGTTTCACAAACCTGGGACAACCTGTATACCCTAAGCCAAATCGGTATTTTCCTTCAAGTAATTCCCAGTAACTCACTTTTTATCTGTCTCTTTTTGTGTTATATTTGTTTACACAATACCATTTCAACAGCAAATCTGTGACCTTCTGTCTCGAGAAAGTTCCTATCCTATTGCAATACATTTGCTAAGCAGGCTTAGAAACCCTTGTTAATTCATTATCATTATTTCATTATTGGAAATATCAGTTTATGGTTTATTTCATACATGTACACAAACTAAAATGGAAGACTTGGAAAGGAAATAAAGTGATTTGCTTTCTCAATTGAACGGTATGGAAATGCAGAAAACAAAAAAACCACGTGGTTTAAATTGCCTTAGAAATAACCAGTTTACATCGACACAACAAACAGCTTACTTTTAAAAATACTAGATTTGTAAATCAATTCCTGTGCACAAGGGATAAAATGTGAGTACGTGTAGTCGACAGCAGCACTGAGAATAGCAAGAGGCAATATGAAAGACAAAAAACAGGACTTGTTTTGGTGAGCGTGTTTCCAGGATAAGTAGTACAGACATAACCAACTTTCTAATGTCACTGTATGCTTGAAAATATCATTGTACCAGAGTCTCAGATAATGCCAGATAAAAGACAAGAAGCTTTCCTTCAAAATTACAGATAGACAGCTCTTTCCAGAAAAGGAGACCTAACATCAAAATACAAGAGAGAATACAAGAAAGAAGCTGACTTGAACCCACACAGAACAGCCTGGGAAACAAACAATAAGGAGTACTGACGTAAGAATATTCCTCATCTAGATTTAAATTCCACAATTAAAACCTGTATATATGCACTCATTGCCTGTTGACACCATTTTATCATCACTCACTAGCCACTCCATAACTTACTTTTATGAAATTCTCTGTTTCATATGAAAGAGGTTGTGACTCTCAATATCCTTAATTAAGTCCCGTCCTACACAAGTCACTGTGTACTCAGAAGGAAACTAAGTGACACTTGAAATAAACTGCTAGTGATGCCCATCTTAAGATAAGCTTTCCACCAATATATTGAGGGGGGAAAAGGAAATATTGGTATAGTATGATGTATCTATTGCGCCTGACACTGTTGGGCACGGCAATGTTACTGTAGGATGAGACAGGGTAAAGGCTGCTCATGAGTAATACAAAATACATTATAGAAGAATCCGTTTAGAGCATTATTTACAGAATACAGCACAGCCTATTATTTAATTTAAGCCTACGGGTATTTTAAAAAACATCTCAATGACTTAACACAAACTTCACTTTCTAAGTTTACTTTAGTACTTAACAAATCTAAATTCAAATGAAAAACAGGACCTCAGCTCATGACTTCAAGCATGACACATATGCTCTATCTTTAAATTAATGTTTCTGAACTTCTTAACTTTCACCTTTCATTTCATTTTACATACATACTTCGCTTTTCCCTCCAGTGAGTAACGAATAATATACAATATAGAGTGTAATGCCTAGAAATAAATCTAAACTGAATTCGGGGGAGAATTGCAAGTAAATTGTTACATTCGTGTCAGGATCCAAAACAGTAAGATCTGATCAAGCAGCCAAAAAGATAACACTTATAGCAATAATGGATATCAAATATATAACAAAAAAAACCCCCAAACCCTAAAGATTTGCAAGTGCATGGAATTAATAATGATGACATATTTACTAAATCTACACGTCGCTGCATTCTTTTACTTCCATTTCTTCCGAAGTTCAGTAAATTTAATAATGCAGTTTCTTTTCTAAAGGCAAAAATTTTGATTGTTTCATGACTTTTATTGTCATAAGCCTTTCTAGAAAAATAAATTACTCTTTCTGACAGCTTGGGAGATGTAGGTTTACTGATTTCAAGGTATAAAAGCATTTTGTGCTTGGAATTTACCTGTTTATTTCGGTGAAGAAATCATCTACTCTCAATCTCAGTTCTATTAATAATTAAAATGATTTTTTGTAACACAAAAGTTTTCTCAAAAATATAGACAAATCTTTAGACAAAACTTTAGCCCTGCCTGTAAATCCTCATTGCTTAAACTAAGTTAACTTGAGGGATAATGATCCTTTGTTTAACGTGCACTTACATTCTAAAAAACTATCCTACGGTTTATTGGGTCAGTGACTCCAAATCAAATTTCTTTTGTTTATCATTTAATTCCTCCCTTCCAGTCTTCTAATCCCCACATTCAGATTATTAATGTTTATAATCTTTTTCCCATTCATCACTATCAATAACAAACTTTTTCATTGTCTCTGCTATGCCCAGAAGAGGAGGAAGTACAAAGGAAGGTCAGAGTTTGGCCAAGTAACCAGAATTCTGTTAACATTTCTGTACATAATACAGGGTCCAGACTATAATGAAACCCTTTATCATGCTCTTCCACTCCAGTGGCTAAACAGTTTTTAACATTTATAAATATAGAAAAGGAAGGTTATTCACCAAAAACTGGAAGTTCTTTTAAGATGTCCTGGTCCACTTCAGTGTTTATGTATTGGTTACACTCACATACATGATGTAAACTACTTTTTTATCCTTAGCCTTATCACCTCACTTAACACCTCACTCAAGATGAGACCCATCCACATGCTGCTGAAAGGATCGCGTACTTCCCTCACCCCCTTCAACTTTCTCTCATTGTCCAAACTAAATTAAAAAATAAAAAATGAGACTGATAAAAGGAAAAAGTCAACTGACCTTTTAAACTGCAAGTCTTAAAGAGATTGCAATCAATTCCATCAAACTCTGTGTTAAATTAGCTTCTGGCCTCTCCACCACTGTTGAGAAAAGACAAACTGCATCTTTTCCTGCTGTCAAGAAAAATATGTCTGTCTGATTTGGGGTAAATTAGCTGTAGCTCTATGTGGTGGTGCGTCCCGCTCGCAACCTGACCTGTATTTTCCATAAACCTGTTCAAGTGATAACCACCAGTGGCAGTCGTAATGGATGTGTCTGGTCATGATGGCTGCATTCGGCTCAAAGTGCATGCGAGGACAATGCGCCCACGTAACCACAGCGCTGGTCAATGTCCAGCTCAAGCCAAATTTGGAAGAAACTAACACCTGTACTCAGTATGTAAATATGACTATAAGTCAATTATCTTACTCCATAAATTGTGGACAGCCCAGGGCCCGTTGAGCTCTCCTGCACAGCAGCGGGCTGCATGCCAGGATCTCCCCTTGAGTAGGGATGCCTCTCAAGGTTACTCCTTGAGGCTGAGAGTCCTTGCCACAACAGATTCTCGGTGAGTGATTAATAGCATGCTAATCCTTGAAATCCTAAGTGATACAGAGGATTGATTATGCATATATAATCCTTTAGACATAAACCACTGACCAAGTCTGGGACTAAGTCTGTATCCAGCCACACCTAAACGCCCCTTTGAAAAGGAGATGAGAAAGCAAGGGGGTCCTTTCTGAACCTCATGTCTCAATGGGAGGGTCTCCCTGACAGTTTTGTCCGACCCTGTCCTCTATGCAGTAAATAATCAAGTGTACATTCCCATCAAACCTTGTTAAACCACTGCCACATTTATTATCAAACTTTGTTAAATCGCTGTTTTATATCAATAAACATACTGCTACTTCTCTCTTACAAGTGAAGTGCCTCACTCTATCTGCAACACTCAGCCACTCAGTTAAGTGCAGAGATACTCTCCAGACCACAGACTTTTGATCTGAACTTTGCAGCAATTTTATAACTCAAAAGACCAAGCAGCTGTTGGAAACTTACACATGACAATATAAATATTATTACTATAGCAGGTGCAATGCATTCTTCCTAAGGTATTTTCAATAAGAGCTGGAATTGAGGAAAAGCATCCATCATTAGTGAATGAGGAGCACAAATCAGTGAATTAGAAACACATCTGATCGGGGCCAGTATAGTATCCACAGCAGAGTCAAATCTCTGGTTGCTATCCAACACAAATGAAATTCCAGACAGTGCTGAATATTAGGTAAAGGAGATTATCTTGGATGTTAGCTCTTTTATTTGGAAGCCAGAAATGACTCAGACAAATCAAAATGCTTTGTGATTCATTTTACACTAGTTTCCTGACTCCGTAACATAGAGTCCTATTAGTACCCACCAGGACCTGCAACGTGATCGTTGCTGATATAAAAGGAGTGCAGAGCTCCAATGCACTTACATGCATCAGAGATTTTGTGTCTTAACCAGGGAAAAACCATAAAAGGGTAAGGACCGAAGATGAAAGGCTCCTCTTTGCAGATGCTGGCCATGTCTCACCATCAAACAAAAAGCATGGCTCAAATTAACTCGAGTAAGTGAAGCAGCTGCACAATCATCTCTAGGAATCTTTGTACTTGTTTGAAGTAATGATAAAAAGTAACTCCACTTGAAGTGGACATATCTACTGGTGCGGAGACCACCTTAGAGTTATACAGAATCCAAACTACAGGTCCCTGTATTGATAGTGGTCTTGACCTATGAAAAACTGATTCTATTCACACAAGAACATACAAAATATGAAAAGCACACACCCCCAGAAGATGGATAGAAACAAACCAGTTTTCCTCATGAAGTGATACAATTATATTTCAACTGCAGTTACCATATTTAACTTGAACCATAAAAACTGTTCACTATTTTCTGACATTCAGAATAAGCCACTGTCATTTTTTTCTCTTTGTTACCAGAAAACATCTGCTGTAATGCTCCGTTCTTCCCAAATGAGAGGAAACCTAATGGGGAAGACATTTAGTATTGTTTCTAAGCAGGCTTTCATGAGGAACGTTGCTGAAAAGGACAGAGAAAAGCCGGTGGGCAAAGTAGTTATTCTTACCGGCAAGGGATCTAACAGTAGGATTTACTTCAAGATAAAGAACCCTGTACTGCTGTCCATACAGGTGTTTTAACACCCACTAAACTGAAGGGAGGAGACAAAGAGGATGGTCCCTTGAAGATCTGGGATGCCATGAGGATGCCATTACTGCTGTGTACCAACAAGTGCACCCAAAGCAGATATGGGAGATTGACAATCCCGTTGTAAAGCTAAAGATCACTGCTGGAGCCCGATTAGGGGGTCAGAAAACAGCTTTTGTAAAGTTAGTTCAAGCCTCAGAGGCACTCATTAAGAACAACGAACTGCATCTCCCTCTTCTCCAGCTCTTCCACAATGGAGTTTCTTGTTGGCAGAGTACTTTGTCTCTTACAGATTCTGAGAAAAGAGTATCTAAGCTGCAGGCAATGCCCATCGCATCAGCCTGTGACACAGTAATGACACAGGTTTGCCTTAATTCAGTACATCAACTGTAACAGGTATGTTGTAAATAACAACAATTCAAGGTATCTCAAGGATGCAGACAGATGATATACTTCTATTAAGGTAATTGCATTACCAAGAAAAAGTTTCCAAGATGTTCTTGGGAAGTCCTGGAAGTTTTAATGGTGTGGAAGCTCCAGGGAAAGACTGAGATTTCCCTGGAACCGCGCAACATGGGGCTCACTGAAGAACACTATGAGGGCTGCAGTAAGACATCGATGGCAGAAACGCTCACAGCCATAAGCACCACCAGAGCAGATGAAGACTATTTTTTTCCCTTCTGTTGCAGCTGATAAAGGCTGCTTGACTGAGGTCTGCTCCACCCCACACTGTACAGGGCCATAAGGCAACAGAGAAAGTAATTCTGCTATTCATGACAGAGCACTAACCAATGACCTTCCTCAAGACTGAGTATTCTGAAAATTTTTGTCCTTTTCATTTGAAAAGATGAAATAAAAAAAAAAAATCTACGTGCTTTGGGATCAAATATCAAAAATTGAGATTGAGAGGTAGAAACAGACTGAAACAAGTGAGACCCTCAAAGCCCAACAGCTTCAAAGTCGACATCCAAAAATCTAAATCACCTATAAATATTTTTGTCTAAGCACTCAGAACACAAGCAAGGTGTCCTGGTTTCGGCTGGGATAGTGTTAATTGTCTTCCTAGTAGCTGGTACAGCGCTGTGTTTTGGGTTTAGTATGAGAAGAATGTTGATAACACCCTGAT
>JAVKLA010000027.1:49287526-49315856 GCA_034782735.1 Sagittarius serpentarius
TTGGGAGGGGACACAGCCAGGACAGCTGACCCAAACTGGCCAAAGGGGTATTCCATACCGTGGGACGTCATGCCCAGCTTGGGGGGGGAGGAGCGCGGCTCAGGCATCGGTCAGCGAGTGGTGAGCAATTGCATTGTGCATCACTTGTTTTGTGTATTCAAATTCTTTTATTATTACTGTCACTTTATTGTTGGTATTACTGTCATTGCTAGTTTCTTCCTTTCTGTTCTATTAAACTGTTCTTATCTCAACCCACGAGCTTTACTCTATTTTCCAAGTCTCTCCCCCATCCCACTGGGTGGAGGGGAAGTGAGTGAGCAGCTGCGTGGTGCTGAATTGCTGGCTGGGGTTAAAACACGACACAAGGCAATATTCTAAAAGGGACAGCAAGAAAACTAGAAAAGCGCAGCTGCAATGTCATGTTAAGAATGACACAGGTAGATGAAGTCTCCTTCAGGAGATACCCACATATTTATGGACATTAGTTCATTCAATACAGAAGTTAAAGTATCTGGTGGCAAGCAGATGGAAATTCACACATCCTTGTTAGCTTTGTACATGGGGCAATCACTCAAAGAAAAAAAAAAACCCTGTATTTAACAACAACAAAAATGCACCAAAAGCAAACTATACAAAGAGAACAGACATAGTTGCTATAAAGCATTATTTCCGCAGCCAGTTTTCATTAACAGAAAAATACCCGAAGATCCTAGACTGTGATCAAATAATGTGTGTAGAAGCAGAAGCTGTTTTATGAGATTCCAAGACAAGCTTCTCTCAACTCCATCAGGGAAAAAAAATTAGAAAGACAAAATGCAAGTCATTGCATGGTGAAACTGCCCCTGTTCCAGTGCCTTACACATCAGTCTTTCCCTGGCTCGGTCTTAATTGTGAATTTATTGAAAATGTAGTGATTAATGCGGGGATAATTATGGTATCTTTTTTTCCTCTGGTTTAAATTGCTGATCAGTATATTCAAGCTTTAGCTTATTTTATGTATAGCTGCGGGTTTGGTTTTATCCTGAAATTGCACTGTTTTTCAAAAATATCTACGTCAGAAATGAATACCCATTAAAACAGGAAAAGATAGCATGAAGATGATACACGGTACAAACTACACCTGTTCTTCTTAGGGGAGAAATCCACACAGCCAGAGCAAGGCAGCCAGAAACCACTTCCCAGCAAACATACAGTTGTACTGAATCATTAAACCAGCACAGTGCTTAAAAGGATAAATCTCAGTTTTTAAGTGCAAAAAAGAATTCAACTTTACTGAGCCAAGACCACTGCCTCTTTAACAACGTTTTAAAAAGCTACTTGGCTTTTCAAATTTAAAAAGTCAGTGTCCCATAAATATGCTCACAAATGGTCTAAAAATAACTTTAAGCTGCCTACCCACAAGGTCAGAAGCAGCAGACACAAAGAACTGAAGCTCTACAAAGAGCTTCCAATAAGGAAAATTCTATTGGCAAATGTCAAGGTGTTGCCACCGGTTCCCAGCTATTTCTATACATTTTTTCAGTGTCAATTTACACCAAGTTATACTCAAGTTAAAATGGCTTGAGATGTAGGCGTAATCTCGAATATGCAGTTCTCATCAGTGAACCACTTTACGGCTGTTCAGAGCATACTTATTTGAACTTATTAACTGAAATTGAACTCTGGCGCATGTCCTTTCCACTCTTTACTAATGATGTACAAAAGGAGAATAAAGATAAATGTATTTTGAGATGCACTAAGGCAGAAACTGGTAATTTTCAACAATTAAGTGTAGTCTAGCATGCCTCGTTACTATGAATGCAAAGAACATGTACAATGTTGATCACACTACCTCAGAAACCTTGTCCATGTCAATCTTCTAATGGATTCTTCTCTAGCTCCTGGTGTAAACTAAATCAGCTGTATCTCAGCACAACTGTTACTTCAACATATTTCCTGCTTCTCAGAGTTAAAAAATGTAGTGGAAATAGTGATAATGACGGGGGCTCAGACTTCCTTGAGCATTTTTTTTTTTGGCTGTGACAGGTCTACGCTTGGTAGAATATCGTATCACAAGACAGAGAGCTCCTCTTTGCAGACCTGGAAAAACAATCTAACAAGACCGTCAATAATTGTGCTCTGAACACCAGTAAAGTGATTCACTGATACAATAATTTAGGGACTTCAATGATTCTACATCGAGTTGAGTTTATCTAGCTTGCAAAAGATGAAGAACTAAGTCAATCCTCCTGGGATCTGAACCTCTGATTTAAGGAGTCTAAATATTTCAAATCTGATGTTTCAAGCATTCTCCCATCCCCTCCAGCTATACTTTTTTTCTTACTATGTTTTTTTTAAACTTTAATGTTTTCCCTAGAAATGGGCACAGAAAGTATTTGATTACTGAAGTAAGAACTCATGGGCTGAAACAAAGCCATATGAAATACTGCACCCTGTCAGAGGTGATAAGTGCCTCTGATTATCCTTGACTGCATTCCCTGGCCTCAGCATTTCATTAAATAGCAATGCTCTCTTTTAAAAATAGATTTACCGCCGTCATGTCCTGAGGTTCTTTCATGTTTTTAGCTAAAGCTATGTATAGACATACTACTTTCCTCAGTAATTGATTTTCAGTTTCAATGTTACTGATAAGATTTGTTAAGTTTGGGTAATATGACCTAAAACAAGTCATGAACACCAAAACAGATTTTTCTCTAAGAATCTCCCTTCAACTGGATGAATGAGTAACTTCCTGGGAGAAATTACGAAATGCCTTAAGAATTATGTATTAAATTAAATGAGGTGAATTTGGCTGTTATATCCTTGAAGAAGGACAATACAGTCAAACATTGATGCATGCCAAAATAAATTAGGTTTTTTGCTATATATTAACAAAATTCTTCTAGCTCATTTCAGGATAGAAAGTGTCTGCAGCACCTGCTTAATAATGCCTGATCAAAATCTGTACTTTTTTTTTACTGATTATGATAGTTTCAAGTAAAATGACTGACCATGTATTAGAAATAAGAAATATCATATATTTATGTGGGTGGAAATCTTAACAAAACATTGAAAAGAGCAAATATGTTTACAAATAAATATTTTTTCTTGATGTATTAGACATAAATAGCTCTGCTCTGTAGAATATTTATCTAATTGGGGACAACAGGAAAGATTAATTGATTTACTGTTAACTGAAAGTCAGAAAACACCACTTTCCACAAGATGTCAAATCTCCATTTCTTTTCTCCATTGGTAGAAGACTCATTAAGCATCAGATGAGGTTAATGCAACACTACCAGAAGTCAGGACAGAAAGAAAAATTAAAACACAATACTGTGTCTGAGAAGAAAATGTAAGCTGCAGCATCCCACAGATAATCTTTAGAGCACTACCCAACTACAGATTAATTATTTATAGAGAAAACATAGTCAGAATTACCTAGCACTTCCTGCAAGTCAAGATGTTCTTCTAAATTGGAAACTCTAACTGAAATATTGAGACCTTTTGAAAACAGTTTTGAAATTGTCTACCATTACTTAGGTGATAAGGAGATAGTCGTATTCTAATGAAAATTTCTTAGAAACACGGTAACTATAACTTACCCTAGTAGGTCAAAATAATAAGCTATGTATTGAAGACTAAGGACTACCACTGAAAAAGATGAAGAGGTGAAAAGAAAGGAATGATGTTTGAGCTGGTATACCAAATCAACAACTGACTGATTTTTCATGGAAAATAAAGCTAAGGCAACAAATGCAAGGAAAATATATGGCAAAAAATGTGCAGTTTTGTATTCCCTTCTTAAAGTAAATATAGCAGCATTTTGGAATAAAGACCTTTTGCACCACTATTTCCTAAGATGTAAAAATGCGTGCTTCTGTAGCTCTACTGCATCCTATATCAATGGAGAAAATACTTAAGCTACAGGTTGAATTTAAACTCTAAGAGAAAAGAAATTAATAGAGCAGGTATGATCATTATTCTTCTTTTTAGTCTAATTAAAACCTATAGCTGGAAAAATTCTCCAGGGTCACAGAGTGCAGCTTCCAGCTGCAATAAGCAATATATCATGTAATGCAAAGTCCGGCCCCAGGAGAGGAATAACCCCAGGCATCAGTAGAGGCTGAGGCTGACTGGCTGAGAAGCAGCTTTGCGGAAAAGGCACTGGGGGTCCTGGTGGACAAGTTGCACGTGCCAGCAATGTGTCCTTGTAGCAAAGGTGGCCAACGGCATCCTGGCTGCGCTCAGTAGAGCACTGCCAGCCAGTCAAGAGAGGTGATCCTCCCTGCTCAACAGTGGTGAGACACATCAGGTGTCCAATGCTGAGCTCCCCAATACAAGTGAGACATGGACTTACTGGAGCAATTCCAGCCCAGGGTCATGAAGATGATTAAGGGATGAGAATATTCATCATACGAGGAGAGGCTGAGAGAGCTGGGACACTTCAACCCAGAGAAGAGAAAGCTCAGGAGGATCTTATCCACGTGAATAAATACTTGATAAGGGTAAGGAGTACAGAAGATGGATCCAGGCTCTTCTCAGTGGTGCCCAGTGACAGGATAAGAGGCAGTGGGCGCAAATTAAAATACAGGAAATTGCATCTAGACATAAATTCCATCTAGACATAAATTCCATCTAGACATAGTAGAAACTTTTTTACTGTAAGGGTGGTCAAATGCTGGAACAGGTTGCTCAAAGAGGCTGTGCAGTCTCCGTGCAGTCCCTGATTGTGTATGTGATTCTGTAACCTTACTCACAAAATTATCAATTCTGTCTTCAAACTATTTAGGAAGACTGGAAGGGCAAAAAGCCAGTCTCAAGGTTATTCCAGAATGTCTATCCTCTAATAGTTCCTGATTCCAGGTTAAGTTTACTAATAAATAATTAGAAAGCAATGGGAAAAAATCTTCAGTTGGTAATAAATAAAATATTCTCAAACATTAATGGGCCGAAAAACACAGCACAAAACATTTAGAAGATTGCCCTACAGGAATAAATATTTATGTCATCTGCAAAAGAAGAGCATTTCTTTTATCAGGTGAAGTTATGCAGAGTTGGGTGGGTTGTTTGGGGTTTTTTTACATTCAAGTACTTGAAAGATTTCTTGCGTAAGGCTTAGTTAGCTCAGAAAATATGTTAACACAGTGGAAGAGAAATGTACACAAGAACCTGAGGGATCATTATCTCTGCCCTCACAAAAACTGAAAGTTTTCTTGTAAATTCATTTCATACTGTTGTTTCAATTAATTTCACAAAAATGAATTCCTTGTAAGGAAATCTCCAGCCTTCGGTTATTTCCAGCACCTACACAAAATATTACCTGAAGGGAGAGGGGAAAAAAAAGGAAAATTTTTTGCTTCAGAAATCTGTTCATTTGAGATGGGGAGCAGCTTAAGGTGAAGGGGTAAGAGGAAAATAGAGTTTAAACTGGGGAATAAGTGAGAGAGATAAGGGGAGCAAGACGCAAAAGGGAACCCCTAAGGAATTTTATAATGCTGATCTTTATACATGGCTACTTAATGCACCCAGAATTGATACAAGGCAGACGTAACACATATTCCAGGTCAGCACCTGAGTACAACCTAGTAGGTACATCTGATGAACACAGTCTGCAGAATTTAGCACATTATTTATGGAGTACTTAAAAAATAGGAAACTGGGTTCTAATGGGAATTTCCTGAAGTGCTAAGTTCTTTCACACAAGGAGGAGGGTGCTGGTTCAGAGTCATAAGTAAAACTAACCACAGTACACCGAGATAGCTCAGATGAAACACGCATCATTAAACTTCACATAGATGAAGAATTTGCTGTAATAGTAAAACTTTTATTCTCTTTTTATTTCAGAAGGTCATAGAAGTTAGTGCATCTAAGTGCATCTAAACTCAGTATCATGTATCTTCTGGCAGCATCCTGAATCACTAAGACTTTGGATGCAACACAGACCTTCCTAAATTGAGGTTCAGGGATTACTTTCTACTGGATTCAGAAAAAAAGAGAATACTCTTTGATTATTCTCTCAGATTGCTGATTATAATGCAACAGATCAACCTGCAGTGCTTATAAAACACACGAACTCGAAATACTATGTTCAGTATGTGGTATCCATTCACTTTTCATTTACAGACAGCTCTCCTCCACTAGAATTGTAAAGCTTCTCATTCTCGCGTTCTCTTTTTGAGACCTAAGCACATATCTTACTCTAGTTTCAAAAAAACACTGACAATAATCACTTCAGTAACAGAGACTACTAAAAGCCCATCAAATCCTTACTTTCCCTCTGCTATGGTTTCTTACAGGATTCTTGGTGAAATTCGAAGTCTTAAGCTTTATTCCTCAAAATGTTCCGTTATAGCAGTAACTATCTGTAATTCTTTTATTACATAAACAAAGTGAATTTCAGGATGATGTTAGTTGTAAATAAATCAGAGCTTGAAATGTGTGTGTTAACTAATTCTTCTTGTTCATCTCCTTCTACATCCAAGCATATCAAAGAAGCCCTACTGCTCCTTCAACAGCAGCAGCTCCTCTTGGATTAACAGCCCAAAACACTGGCTGCCTTCCTTAACACTCTCCTGACATACCAGGAGGATACGTAACAGACTTCACAACAAGAAACTTGAAAGAGTCTATATTGGTTTGAAACGGCTTGAAGAATATAAATAATATCATAGTAATTAATTAGCGTCCTGTCTTTACCGTAGCTACCAAGTCCTTGACCAGTCTCATTATTACTTTTATCTAGAAGCCATTACATCATGTAATAGTAACTGTTCTCGAATGTAAAAGGCTGAAATATAGAAATAAAGAGTAAATTACCAAAACAACTAAAGCAATTTTCTGAGGTTATGCCAGTATGTGCAAAACAAGTTATTTTACATTAATTACTACTGATGAGTGCAAGCAGAAAAGACAGAACTAATGGCAGGCCATGTACCTCAGACATTATATCATAGTAATTCAGTTATTTTGGGTATTTCTTTTTATTTATTTTCTGTAACTTTTACTTCTAATTCTTGCATTTTCATTTCACTAGCTAGCAAAAAAAAGGTAGAAAACTGTAATACAGCTCTCCATCATTATCAGGCCTTATCTGACTTAATTCCTTATTGAATCTTTCTTTTTTTAATCATACCCAAAATGAAACTGATTCTTTGCCCTCTGAAGACAAAGCCGCAGAAAAATACACAAATTTGCTGAGCAGCATAATAAAGACTATCATGTCTTACAGGCAATACTCTCTGTAGAAGCAAACCTTTCCTTTACCTTGACAGATGCAATTCAAAATGGGCACAGTGTAAAATCAAAATATTGAAACTGTCAAATATAATCGCTGTTCTGGCACACCATGCAAAATTGAACCTTTATTTTATAGACAAGAAAGATGCTTTATTGCTTTAGCAGACCAAGGTCTTGAACGTGACTCAGACTTACCCTGAGGAACACAAAGTCTAAGAATGCAGATAAACACAAACCACACAGACAAAGCCCAGTCTTCTAGTGTATCTCAGAGGGGAGTCTGCAGCTGAGAGAGGATAATTTTACTGTTGAGAACTGGACAGATTATAAGCGTAATTCTCCTCTTGGTTCTCTTCCTTCCTAACAAGCAGTATGAAACAAGGGTGTTGTGTTTTTAAGCACATACTAAGACTAACTCTTCTTTCCTGAACCCTTGTCTCCTCTGATGGTTTTTGCTATTTCAGCAACACTAACCTTCCCGATGTATAGGAATGTAGGTTCCTACATTCTCACTTCTTTCACTCATTTTTCTTCCTACGTTTCAATTTTATTAGATTGTTTCCTTATAATGCACGTTTCTTTCCATTCTAAGAGACGCCAGCTCTTTATCTGCTCTATCCCCAAGCATTATTTCTATGCCTAAATCTGAAATGACTGTGTTATCCAAACTTACGATTTCAAATTCGTTTCCTTAAATCAGTTTTCAATGCTCTCCAACCTAACCCCTGCTTCTTCCATTTCACAGTCTTAACAAGGATTACAAACATCACATCAAGATCAAATCTGAACGTCTGCATCGTTATGATGTGTAATACTTGTGCTGTGTTTGACACAGCTGACCCTTCCTGCTTTTTATTTACATTGCAATCAAGACAACACCACTTAATTCCTACTAGAAAATGTCTAATGTGTGGCAATTTTGTTTATTGATGTGCTTTTATGTCTGGCTTGTTGGGCTCCAATTTCAGTTTCCACTTCTGATCCTATCACCCAGCCTAGGCAAAGTTCTGCCCTTGCTCTTGTCACACCACTACAGGTTTTGGCATGAACCTCCTGCTCTCCTGCCTTCCGCCTCACTTCTGGCCAGGGACACACCTTATTCCTAACCTTGTAGACCATTTAGGTGCTCTGATTTTCTAAGCTTCAGGCCAGTCAGTCCTGAACAAATTTTTTTGATCAGGCACTTGCTTAATTACAACTTTTTCCTGTCTGAAAAGTTGGGTTTAATCCAACTTTAATCCATTACCTAGACACAATACCCCAAAGATAACACTGTCTACTTGGGATTGCTTAAAATAGGACATCATTCACTTGCTGGCCAAAGGAGTTCTGTACTCTTTTTGCTTACCTGGATGGTATAAAAGCAGTTTAATGACAGCAGAGGCTCCAGCATTGCTTGTCAGAGAACTTTGGCTGAGCATATTACTGCTTTTTTATCTTGTGCATACTGTTACTCTTTTCTAAAACTGTTTCTGAAACATGAAGTATTGTTTCTCCTAGGTTATATAATTTATTTCTTTATCAGCATGTTCTGCACATTATTCAAGACCTTTGACAATAATTAGTTTTTCTTTAAACACTAAGAGAACAAGATTGGGTTTGGAAATTTGTCAGGCATATTTCTGAACTGAAGCAAGGAAAAACATAAAAAAAAGTGCAATGAAATATGTGTGTAACAGTAAACGATTTTTAAAAAAAAATTATCTCAGACCAGCAACAGAATGCATAATATGTATTATTTACTTTAAATTATTTTAGAACCCTGTAGATGATCATTATTTCTGTGCAAGACCATTACTTCTGTGTAAACATATCAGACACTAAACTTAGATGTGAATAAATTTCATTTGTATGATCTGAACCAGACTTGAAAAATGATGAATTTCCAACTGATTAGCTCTCAGCATTTGTTTTTCAGTAGATTCAGAAAAGCATATTCAATTCATTGTTAGTTTTTAATGCAATGTATTTCCAACTACAGAACTGTAATTATGTACTTTTTCATGGCATTAGTACTGTTGACAGTAGATACGGAGCTAAGCTATGACATGCAACACACAGCCCACAGGTAGTCTGCAAGGCACCGCTGATCACTTGGTAGGCTTACCAGGCACTGACAGAACTTTTGGGAGCCTAAATCAAAACTAGACATGCTTCAGTCGAACTGTTCAATTAAGCTCATCAGAGTAAAATACGTTAATCGAAAATTACAACTTCTTCTCAGAGTCCGCATATGCACCTTGCGCACCAAATTCTACTGAAATAATTTCCTGCTGGCTTCAGCTACATACAGGAGTATGGCTAAATCAGTATTTAATTGGACTTGACAGTCATTTTTGTGAGACACACAGTGGAGGTACCAAGGCTCAATCTTTCACCAAAAGATGGTATGGAGATCAGGACTACAGAACCTCTTCCAAACATGGACTGAGACCGTAACACGCATTAAATTCCTAAAGGTGCCCAAGCACACTGGCACTGGGGAATCTTCCACACCTAAGACATGACAAAAAATTACATTCTCTCTTCTTCAGTTTTACTTTTCATTATATACACAATCATTTTCACTGAAGTACAACAGAGAATACTCTGCTGGGCTAAATTTTCTAATGTGAGTAATAGAATCCCATGACTCTGGAATAATCCTTACAATTTCTACCATTTGAGTTTAAACATTTCCACAGTACTCCACACCCAAATAAGGATAAAGTATTAAAAAAAAAATTTATTTCTACTATGACATCTTATATCTGAAATTCCTTTATATGATTCCTTATCTGTCATACAGTTTCTGCTTCTCCATCTGAATGGTCTTAAAAATATCAAAAGTTCCAAATCAAGCAAAGCAAATTCTCACTATTTCTTAAACGTAAAAAAATAATATTAGAGTATTAAAAATTGCTTCTTGTTCCCCCAAATCATATGTATTTTACGTATTTAGTACACACAGCATATAACTAGAATCTGTGTTCTCTCGTAGAGCTCAGACAAAGTATTAAGGTCCCACCTCTACTGCTGCATCCTGACACGAATTGAATGAGTTTAAGTAAATCAATTCCTTTAACTAAGCAGATTTGATAACATGCTAGTAACACTGCCTAACTTCTCAGGTATTAACAATGAACAGCTGGTAAGCCATTATATAATCTTTTTAATGACCTTGTGCTATACAGAAACTTACAGAACTCGTGCTCCTTGAAAACAAATGTGTGACTATGATTCTCCTACTCAGACACCCTCAAACAAGTACATCCGCCATGCATGACTGCAATGTGCAGAGGTTGTCAGGAAGCCACATCTGAAAAACATTAGTTATCAGGATACTATTTCTCAACAGATGTTGAAGAAAAGCAGGGATGCCTCCTGTTGGAAAAGGAGCTAACCAACCATTATATATGGATCACATATATTAACAGCGTAGAACTGTGAAACAACCTGTTGCAGTTGCCCATGACCAAGAACAGACATGGAGTCATTTTTAGATTGTATGTAGGACTGCAAAAAAGCAAATTAGCTGCATGGTTTCCTCTGCTTCAGAAATGGGTATACAGAATTGATCACTCTGGTACTCTGTAATGCTATACATTTAAGTATTATCTCACCATCACTAAAGGAAAATAAACCTCCAATGCTTGTGCTTCCTCTAGTATCCCGCCTGTAAGGCTTAGCTGTAATTTGGATGCAACACAAGTATCTTCTAGTAAATAAAGTAATTTTGAAAACCTGTTACCTTCTTTTAGATCGACATATTTTACTCTTGATCAGCACCTATTCAGTTTTCATTCACAGATGGACACAAGCTATTTGTAATTTTTCTTCAATAAAATGAAGCAAAATATTTTAACTGAGGAGGGTACAAAACAATTTATACCAAACCCAAATTTTATTTTAACAGTACTAAGGCAGAAAGATACCTCTTAGAATTTAAAGAGTTAAAACCCTAATAATCTTTGGTCTCAAGAGATGAGATACCATCCACAAGCACAACCATCATCTGAAAATTACAAATGTAATCACACTGAATAAATTAACTTTTTAGTTATGAACATCTAATTAGTTTTTAATTACCATATACCACTAAAAGAAAAGTCTGAACTGAACAAGTAACTTCTGATTTTCCAATATACTTCCAACATTCCTCAAATAAAGGCTAGGAAAGTTAAGGGATAGAAAAGATGAAAAAATTCAAAAGCTTCCAGTGTAAAAAACAAAACCGTGGGGGAAAAAAAATATATATGCATACTTAGATAATCTACAAAAGAGTGAGGCACCAAGCTCTAACACAGGTCAGACCTGAACAGAATGGGTTAAAGGGAATTGCAGAAAACACACCAATAAAAATAGAGATGCCAGTACAGATTTTGAGAAGACCTGATCATGATGAAAATTTCCCATTAGATACTTAAAAATAGTGAGGTGTCTTTGCTAGTGTAAAGAAAACCTGTGAAGGAGATAGGGAAAATGACGCCATGAAAGCAAGGGAAAGAATTTCCTGGTTTTCTGGATCTAGGCAAAAAAACTGGGTAGATTTCATGTCCAATCAGCAACGCCAACAAAGTCTTCATTAAAAGTGATGAACAGCTCAAAGAAACTGAATATAATATTGGAACTATTTGTTATCTTTGAAAGGCAAAAAACAAACAAACAAAAAAATCCATCAAACAAATCCTTTTAAAAATATTTTTTAAAGGAGAGAGATTTGAAAAATAACAGGCAAAAAGTCATTAGGCTGGATGCCAGAAGGACCAATTTTTATTGGGCACCATATTTCCTGGATCATTGTCAGTTAAGGGAGGACTTTCAGCATCCTACACAACTCACTCAGCTCAGCCGCTCTGTGAGGAACCTTCCTACTCCTTTCATCATTCAGGATCGAGTCCCATCAGAAGCAGAGATAAATGCTTGGACTTCTAAAACTGCTCTTCAAAGACAAGAGAGCAGAAGGCACATAGCAGCTTAAAAGAACCATGTCTTAGAAAACTTGGTCCTTAACAGAAAGAGTACACTTAATACTAGGATTCTGTTCTTTGTCAAGTTACTAAATTCCTTAAAGACAATATAACAACTTATCTAAGGTGGAGATAAAAAAAACTCAGAATCTTTTTAACAAAAGTAAAACAGCAGCACAGGAAGTATTTGGTCAAAATCCTTCCCTTTGAGAAATTTTAGAGAATGCTACTTTTAGTCAAAAAAGTTATTTCATAAGCAGAAAGAATAATAAAGTCTGTTTCATAAGGATTTGTGTTCTCTGACTCTTCTTCATCCTCTAACCTCAGACTTGATTTTTCCATGTTCCCTGCTGAACAACCAAAAAGCTCCAGGTGTTAAATCAAATATACATTCACTAAATTCTGCCTGTCTTTCTCAGAATAGGGGCAGGGATTTTTCTCTTTCCCCTCTAGTCATCAATGATGCTGACAGAACTTTTAGGAATTAAATCTATCTTTGAGACCCCTAGTCTTCAATTTACTGGTGAATTCAAAACTTAGTAGTGACAGAACACAAAAAGCAATTGTATCAAACTTGTTTTGTTAGAAAACCAGATCCAAAAAGGGAGCTTGGAAAGGTCAGACAGAGCTCTAATCTTCACCATAACCACTAGATTCCAGGTTCTGATAATGAAAACAAAATCATAGTGTTTAAATCGTATGCGTGGCTTCACAGCACATGAAGTTAATTACCTTTTGCAGGATTTAAGCCATTTTTTGGTAAAATAATCAGATTTAATCAGAGCTAAGTCTTGAGCCCCAGCTTCTGTCAGTTTGTAAAATATCTGGGAGGTAACCAGAATCATGAATGGTCTTCCCACCACTCTGGTCCCTTGGAGAGGCCGTACGCTACTGTCCATCGAGGGAGCTCTCTCTCTGGTGGTCTGGTACTTTTACCAGGTCTGGCACTCGGTAGAAATAGCCCTCAAACCAACTTTTGTAGATCAAAGATGCCCTTAAGAATCTCAAGGTATCTACAGTACATCTTAGTATCATATAACAATAAAGTCTGTACAAAGATGCATGGGACAGTATATATCATAAAGACCCAGTTATATTTTTGACTAAAGGCCAGTCAGCCTCACCGCAATCCCTGGGAAGGTGATGGGAAAAAATCTATCAAGAAACCATTTCCAAACACATGAAGGACAAGATGATGATTGGGAGTAGTTTGCATGGGTTTATGAAGGGGAAACTAAGCTTTAACAACTTCATTGACTCATACAATGAGGTGACTAGTTTGGTTGATGAGGGAAGAGCAGCGGATGTGGTTTCTACCTCGAATTTAGTAAAACCTTTGACACTGTTTCCCATAACATCCTCATAGACAAGCTGACAAAGTATGGGTTAGGTAAGTGGACAGTGAGGTGGATAAAAAATAGCTAACTACTGAGCCAAAAGGGTTGTGATCAGCAGCACAAGGTTCAGTTGGAAGTCAATCACTAGCAGCATATCCCAGGGGTCAATACTCGGTCCGATGCTGGTTAACATCTTCATTAATGACTCGGCTGATGGAGCAGAGTGCATCCTTAGCAAGTTCACAGATAATACAAAACTGGATCACCTGAGGGTCATGCTGCCATTCAGAGGGACCTTGACAGCCTGGAGAAATGGCCTGAGTGGAATCTCATGAAGCTAAACAAGAGGAAATGCAAACTCCTGCACCTGGGAAGGAATACCCCAGGCACCAGTATACGGGACAAGTATATGGTGGGGACCAAACAGCTGCAAAGCAGAGAAGCACCTTGGTTTCCCAGCAGACAACAAGCTGACCACAAGGCAGTAATGTGCCCGTATTACAAAAAAGGCCAACAGCATCCTGGACTGAATTAGGCAGGGTGTTGCCTGCAGGTCGAGGGAGGTGATCCTTCCCATCTACTCAGAACTGCTAAGATATATCTGGAGTGCTGAGTCCAGTGCTTGGCTACCCACTACAAGATACAGACTTAGTGGAGCGAGTCCAGCATGGACCACTACGATGATTAAGGGACTGGAGCATCTTTCATATGAAGAAAGGCTGAGAGCTGGGACCCATTCAGCCCAGAGAAAGGATGGCTCAGGAGGGACCTCATCAATATGAATAAATATGTGACACGAAATGAAGATGAGGGAGCCAGACTCTTCTCAGTAGTGCCCAGTGACAGGCTGAGAGGCACTGGACACATTAAAACACATGAAATTCAATCTGAACATGAGAAAGCACTTTTTTTTTTTACTGTGAGGATGGTTAAGCACTGAAAAAGGTTATCCAAAGAGGTTGTAGAATCTTCAACTGCGGAGACATTCAAAAGCCAGCTAGACATGATCCTGGGCACCTGTGCTAGGTGATGCTGCTTGAGTAGGGGCATTGGACTACCTGACCTCAAGAGGTCCGTTCCAACCTAAACGAGTCTGTGAATGATTCTGTGAAAACATATTTCATTAATATTTTTGATGCAGCTTTCACATCCAAACCAAAATGGTCTTAAATAAATTTCCTGAGTATTTAAACATATCTGTTGTCATTAACAATACAAAGAAAAAACTCTGAATGGCTCAAGCTGTCAAGAGCTTATGATTTATATTTTAATGCATGAAGATAAAATTTTATGTCACTTTAAACAAATTAATTTTTGTTGCAGATTTTATTAGACCATTACCCTCCATGAGCTTTCACAAACCTCTTACGGTGAGTCATTCATAAATTGGATTCATACGGCAAGAAGACACAGAAATGTGTTAACTGCATGACTACTTCATTCAGTTTCTAAGTCTGCTCAGTTATCTGGAGTTATCTAGAGCTAGGATTTAATACAGACTGCAAAGCAGATTCTGACAAATCACACTAAACACTTATTGTACACTAACTTAAATTCTTTTAAAATTGAGTATATGACTAACTTCCAGAGAAACTCACTGTTACCTTAGATTTTTCTTCAGCACCTTCTGCTTGTCAAAGATTTGGTCAGTGTTTTAGTAAAGGTAGTCTTTCCTGCGGTTTCCACTCTAGGCCAGCCTTCTACTGAGTTATCACGAATATCTCTTCCTAAAAATCTCTCTCCCTGCAGTCAAACTCCAAGACTGCTTTGTTATGTACATAGATCAAGATACTCCAACACTTACTTGGTCAAGAAAATGCAGTATTTCCAAAATTTTTCTACCTCTTTGGAATCAAGTTGAGATTCAATCTTATTATTAGACATAGTTTTCTGTTTCTGTTATTTCCCTCTTTTCTGGGGCATTGCACAAGGCACTGACTGTAGTGGTCTATGGATGAAACTATTTTATGAAGAATAAAACGTGGAGTCCATAATTTAGTACAATATATTATATTCTATCACAGTATCAAAAAAAATTTTTATAGTTCCCCCAACAATAATAAAATCAGTTTCTGTGACGTATTGGATACATTCTGTATGCCTAAGTGAAAGATCTGAGAATACATTCACTGCTGCAACTGAAATTAATATTTTCTTCTTTTTTCCATAACTTTGTGTTATTCCTTAATCTTTTTTAATTCCTGCAGCAGCAAGTATAAAACCTAAATACTGATCAGAATCACTTTGTGTCAGGGAGAACACACACACAAGAAAAAGACATCCCATTGTCAATGGATTTATAAACAAAACGAAGACATAAAATTGCTGAGAAGAACAAAATTTATAGTTAGTGGTCAACACCATAGAAAAGTCAACACAAGAAAAACTCTTCAGTACGTGTTCAGCTAGAAATTCTTTTATGCTGCAAATGAGTATAATTTGCTACATAAAATTTAAGTTTAAATGCTTCAAAAGCTTGAAAATTTTCAATAGCAGTGAATGCTGTTTTCTTCAATCCATATTTAATTTTAGATTTCCAGTAGGACTCTGGCATTTCCAGGACTGACCACAGGAAGAAACGATTTGTCTTTACCAATGCTGTAATCTTCTACATGACTGTAAATCAACATTTACATTTCAGACCACTATTCCTGATATATTTAAAGTAAAAACTTCCGGAAATCTTCAAGCTGCTCTTTATACATCCCAGCTCTTGGTATCACTGCGTGTATATCTACATTCAGGTGCACGGTACATGTTCAGCTGCTGCCAGGGCAGTGAATTCAGCACTCAATGGCAATGGCTACAGCAAACCCAGAAAAGCAGGTTGTGCTTCCGCTCTTGGCACTTTCCTGCTGAGTGACAGCCAGAAAATCGCTTACCACTTTGTCTCTCAGGCCCTAATCAACACATACCTCTTTTATAATGTACTTAAGCATATGGATGAAAAAAACATGAGACGGACTTTGTTATTCCGTTTCACTACTTTTTACATTAAATGACTGAAGTTTCAAAAAAATGAGCAAATATCAGTTCTGAATTCTGTTCCTGTACAGACATACCAACTGAAGAATACAGGAAAATCTAGAAAGCTCAACAGTATGTTAGGCATTGTAGCATCAAATACATAAGGAAAGAGAATAAGGTTTCTACAGAAGCACACTGAACTCACTTCACAGTGACAAAATACCAATTTTGTATCCCACAAAGCTCTGTTACCTTCATTTTAAATTATATGAAAGGCAGACTTACTGTAAACAAGATATAAATCCTGTCCACCTACTTAGCATAGAGTTGTCCTCCATCTTATCCTTCAAGCTGAAGGAGAATTAAGAATGCTGAAAGCCAATGACAATCTTCCAGAGCTTTCCTTTTGTTTTTATATTGAAAAAGAGGTTTCTACTCGAAGTTATGCACCAGAAAAAAACAATGCTGAATGAAACATACCCCTGCAGAGCCCTTGAAGAGGTATTTAATTCCCAAATATCTCTTTTTTTTTTTTTTTCAAATTTCCATAGGGATTTTTCTTGCTCTGTAGCACATTTCCATTCCTAGACATGAGTTTACAGTCCTTATAAATTCCTTCTGACAAAGCATAGAAAGAAAATTAAATTGTTCTAAGAAGTTCTAGTGGATGTATTCTTGGGCTTCAAAGCAATTGAATGCATCAGCCTTAACATTTCAGAAGTAATCAACTGTGAATAAACATTTCTTACATCTTTGAGTTTGCTGTGACCTAAACTTAAGTGCTGATCTACATCAGGACTGAACTGAAGATACTAAAACAAGAAAGTTCAGTATTTAAAGGTTGTGAAGTTTTAACAGTTTCTGTCATATATCTCAAAGGAAGGAAGAAGGTCAAACGACTGCTGGCTGCACCTTTGGGTGAACTCTGCCATGCAGGAATTGGCTGAGTGTAAAACACTGGGTTGAATGTGCATCTGTATCCTTCACCTTACTCAAAAGTTGAGAATCCTCTGCCCCTTCCCTTCCTCTAATGGCATGGTTTGATTTACTGCTATCATGTTGCCTTCTTTATAGCTACATTTTGTACCTTATCGTAGCTGCAATCACATCTCCTGCTGTTCAGCAGAACTGAACTATTCCTTCCACGCTATCAAAAGTTACAGTGCCTGACAGCCCCCCACTGTACCTGCAACTTTTCTTCTCTGCTGCTCTGTACCCATGAAATGAATACTCTGGGACTGCTCATCAAGCCACTGCTTTGCTGTCTCAGTCCTGAGCCTGAAAAATGTAACTGAAGTCAATCAAGCAATTAAATTTGAGAGTTTGTAGCCACTGGAGGTGTTGTAGCACTAATTCTCTAAAACACCTAAAGGAAATTAAACGGTATCAACAGCTTATGTATAACTTTTTTATTCAGCCTGCTGTACTAGCATATGCCACCTAACTGCATTCATACTAATATAGCACCTGTCCCAGGTACCAATATAGCACAAGGCTAACTCTTCGCTTGTGCAATCTTCTGTTTATTAGAGACTTACTTTAAATTAGCTACTCAGGTACTTCAGGATATGGCTTATTTCCTTGTGTCTCTGCTGGCAGTAATATCTGGTAATAAACAACATGACTAATATTTGGTAATAAACAATAGTAGCAGCCTGCATGAACCAAAACCATGTTTCAAGAGCATCTATATTATTTCCTATCAAAACATTTGAAGGACAAAACAAATAACATTCTAGTTACCAATGGAAGTTATGATTTAGATTATTCTGACCAAGTACTAAAGAACAAAATGTAGAGTTCAGTTGCCAATTAGTCCTGGTCTTCAAAGCATTTTGTCACCCACAGCCATTCTGCCAATTCATTCCATTTAGGATCTGTAACTTACATAGAAGAGGAGGGCGTAAGTTAAAAATAGCAGCAGCAAAAAAAGCCAATTAGTAAGAATTGCCACAATAACCTTTGTCAGGATAAATTTAAGGTATAAGGCTCAGAGATAGTTACTGTGGCAACCACAGGCACTTGCAAGGTACCATTAATGAGAAATGCAGTATCTGTCACACAAGGAAGTAGATGCAGCAGCAGCCTGACAGGCTATTTAAAGACTGTTTTCTTCCCTGCCCCCTTTTTTCAAAGAGCAGCAGGAAAGTAAACTGCTACACAAGGAGCTTTAATATGTGTATTTTTCTAATTTTGTATTCTGTTTCCACTTCTTCAGTCACTGAACTGTTAAGACCTCAATGTAAGCTTTATTTAAATTGAACAGGTTAGATTTACAGACGTTACCCATGGTTTGTCTACTCTTTGCAAAATAAATTTAGTTCACAATTTGTACAAAAACTCCAAGCAACAAAAGGTGAAATGTTTCACCTAGGTACCCAAAAAGATATAGCCACAGGACTTACAGTAAAATAATAGTTTTACTGTATTGTGAAACAAGATGTTCTGAAACTAAGACAAATATTTGTAAAAAAATATATATAAATCCTTTTATTTGCCAATACAATGTACAATTGTTATCTTTACAAAATATGTTTTACCAGGTGGGAATTATCTCAGATATATGTCTGGTACTTTTTCCAAATACTCACAAACAAGTATTCAGTGTGAATAGCTTTAAAAACTGAGATTTCTCCTTTTTCTACACAAAGTCCATTTCACTTCCATTTCTAGTATTTACAAAAAAAAGCCAATTTCAAACCTGGACTGCCACTGCCACAACAAGCACCCTCATTAAAGACAAGCCTGCATTAACTCATTACTGTACACACAAAATGACACAGTTCCCATCAGGACCCTAAAAAACATATTTTTCAGAACTGTGAAAAAATAATAAAATGTGTGCTGCTGCCACTCCTTGGTACTTGACCTGGGGCACTGCATCCAGCTCTGGGGTCCCCAGCACAAGACCGACCCATGGATGTGTTGGAGAAGGTCCAGAGGAGTGCCACAAAAATGGTCAGAGCCTGGGACACCTCTGCTATGAAGACAGGCTGAGAGAGATGGGGTTGTTCAGCCTGGAGAAGAGAAGGCACCAGGGAGGCCTTATAGCGGCCTTTCAATATGTAAGGGGAGCTTATAAGAAAGAGACTTTTTACCAAGGCCTGTAGTGACAGGACAAGGGGCAACAGTTTTAAACTAAAAGAGGGTAGATTTAGATTGGACATGAGGAAGACATTTATTACAGTAAGGGCGGTGAGACACTGGAACAGGTTGCCCAGAGAAACTGTGGATGTCCTATCATTGGCAGTGTTCAAGATCAGGTTGGACTGGGCTTTGGAGCAACGTGGTCTAGTGGAAGATGTCCCTGCCTGTGGCAGCGGGGTTGGACTAGATGACCTTAAAGGTCCTTTCCAACCCAAACCATTCCATGGTTCTACAACTTCAAATCACACGTGGATGGAAAGGGTGGTTCAATACTACAACCGTTCTCAAAACCTGGGCCAGCTGAAAGTGGTAATTCAACTGTGCTGGAATCACAGGGATATTCCTGGTTTAACAGTGTTATTCACTGCTCCTACCCTCTGTTAATGCAGATACGGTTCACTAAAACTTCCTCTTCATACCACTGAAGCTTCTTCTTGATCCGAGTCTGGTTTTGTTCATACCAAACTGAATCTTCATGTAGTAGAAGAATCCAAACAGAAGGATCTTCTTTACGAGCTCAGAAATAATTATCAATAAATTATTACTAAGCTGTATTTTGTTACCTTTATCAGTCTCAAAGGGGCAGCTTCTCTCCTTTTAAACACTGCAAATTGAATACTAAAATCTTTCTTTAAATAATACATCTCCTAAAACCAAAGCACTCAAGAGAACACACTACGAAAACCACGCCAATGGTAGCTTGTGATTTAAATAGGTTAAACGTGGTCTTGGCAACTTAGCCAAGCTTTCGCGCTGGTATTAGCAGGTGTTAGATCTCCTTGAAGCTGCGAAAGCTCTGCCAAGTCATCAGGAGATGCACAACTCATTAACATCATTTTGATATAAAAGATAGGGCTGAGAACAAAGTAGCCTGAAGAAGTAACCGTGGAAGGAAACTTCGGTGATCAGTATGTGTAATTACATGCTAGGCCCTCATTTGTCAAAGGGAAAGGCTTTCGCTGAGATATATACATGGCTGGGATTTTACCACACATATTTCACAGCACCTATTAACAGAATTAATATTCTGCCATGTGTTCTGTGGAGTTGACATATATTTCAGTTTGAGATGAAAAAAAAGACAACAACTAAACACTTCAGGAAAAATACAGATGACCTAGTAAACTGTTATAGCAGGAGTAATTTAGAGAGAAAGATTTCCTCACGCAAGCAATGACTCAGTAGATTCTTTCCAGAACAAGGTTAGTTTCTGGAGACTTACACAGCAAAGAGGAAAAATTATTTTAATTGTATTAAAGGCACGTGGCCACACAAACCACTCTATTGTGTTATACTGAGTATATCTAGTTTCAATACATATCTGAATTTATCCAGATTATAATTTTTGTCATGTAATTTATAACACTTTCAGCTGATGATTTTAAAAATATTAAAGCAAAAGGTTGCTGTTCCTGCTTGTCCACTGCTTTCCCCTCTCAGTTAAAGGACAGACCTACAACTAGCTGATTGGCATCAGCACAGTGTATGGGAAAGAAGACTCTGAAAGGAAGAGGAGAAAAAGCAACTGGGGAACAGAGAAATATCTTAGAGTATTTGAAGATTCTGAAAGAGCACCCGTCATTGGTGAGGAAAATCTCTATTCCATCCCCAGATAATCTAGTATAAACAGGCTCCAACCCCTTACCAGCTCCTCTCCTTAAAGCTGCACTTCAGCAGTGCAAATCCTGAATCAACTGGATGTGTGGGAATACTCCAGAAACCTTCAGGTCAGGAGTCAGGAAGAGATCTGCATACACTAGCAAAACCTTCACTACGAATTAAATAATTTAGTTTGTGAAGATAAGAATCGATAAACCAGTTTCCATTTAACCACCTTACCAATAATTATACCAGACACTAAAACTTTAATCCCATAATTGAAAGGAAAAAAAAAGATACTACCAATCATCTGAGGCTTATAAAGTCAAAATAATTTTATAATTCATTCTTCCATTTACAATGTGTGCTTGCTTTTATTTTCTTTTTTTCCCCTCAAGTGTATCAGCATCTACAGTCCTATCTCTTGTTAGGTTCCCTTTTGCAAATATTTTCTTCCTAGCACTTCCTTCCACCCTGAATAGTTTTCAACTATCACATTCTCATTTGGTGAGATCGTACCGAAGAAGTGAAAACATCCTACCCTGTACTGATATACCTGCTCAAAAAGATGGTTGTTTTGTATTCAACTACTATTGAACCCCGGGCAGCATTTTCATAGATGTATCAAAACCTGCATCCAATTCCTAAGAGGTAAAAGACAGCTCTGAGCTCATCATTCACTATTTAAAGTTTGGATTCTTCTTCCACCCTGTTCATCACTTTGGATTTATTAAGACTGAAGTTCACCTGCCAGTTTATCACCTTGTCCTTCTGTAATTGCTCACAGTCAGCTTCCCCCTGTACAGCCCGGAGATTACTGCCGGGGACCTTCCGAGCCCACTGCTTGCTCCTCTGCCCACATCCAAAGATGCCGAGCAGCTCATGGTCCAGCCCAGATCCCAGAGGGGCTCCAATTATGAGATGATCTCTGCAAGTGATTGTTCACTCCTCCATCACCTTTCTCTTAACCAGTTACTAACTCTTCTTTCTTATCCCACAGCAGCTTGGATCCTCTATCTGCCTTTGGTGGGGAACTCTGTCATATGTCAATAATTATATTAATTAGATTCTTCTTACCCAGAAGCTGGTTAGCTTCTTAACGGAACTTCAATGGATTTATGAGCTACATCTTGCCTGTATAAAACTGTGTTTACTCTTTCCAAACTCAGCACACTTATCTGATGCAGATGTACACAAAAAAAATTTAAATAACCCCCTAATTAAACTTCTTCATTACAAGTCACCCTCTTCCCTGAGGGTATTCACTCACAATTCAACATACTAAATCTGGAATGTTTCTATAATGTTGGGATCTTTCATAGCTTGAAAGCACTATATAAGACAAGGAGTAATTTAAAAAGTGTATATATGGAGGTTTTAAACACAACACACTACACAGAAATCAAAGTACTAAAGGATTCAGATTTAGAGTTCCTCTCCCTCAAGTAACAGTCCTTCCGAGGGCCAGAAAATTAAGCAACTCCAATGATTTTGCTTGAGAACTGTCTATTATTCTTTAAAAATCCATAGCTAGAGCAAAATTCTTCATTTTTATTACAGCTGTCAACTGTAAGAAAACAAATTAGAAGCAGTACGCATTTTTGAAAACTGAGCAAACATGCTTCAAATGCTGCATTGTGGACTAAGAGCATACCAAGCTAACGTGGGTAAAGCTCTCCCTTGGGAAAATCCAGCCATCAAAAGACTGGGCTGGAGTGGAGAGACGAAGTGGCCGACGAGGAAAGATTATGGACTTAACATCACTCCATTCCCTGGCAAATCATACATTGCATTCAAATTTATCAGAATATTGTTGAGGGTTTTTTTTAATTTAGAACCTATAAATTGCATTATTCCAAAGAAGGCTTCAACTTTCTGCCTATGATCCCAGTTATAGTAGCATCAGGAGAAAAAACAGAAAACAAAGACTCCACTTCAAACCAACTTCTGGAGACACCTTTATAACTGTAAAATGAAAATGTCATTAAAAGCCGGCTTTATATACAATAGCATTTACAAAACATTTTTCAGTGATCTTTTCAGATCACTGTTGTGAGATCACTGTTCAGATCACCTTTTGTTTCCAGTTAATGAAGGAAGAAGTAAATGGATGTCAAGACTGAAGAGTAAATACAAGCTACTGAAGCACCGATTTAAAATGACTGTTCTCTTTGAAGGAAAGACTTATAAACCGGTTATTTTAATTATACTTTTGCTCATCTAAAATAAATTAATAGGAATTGGGTATTTCATTTCCAACTTCAGGAAATCTATGCTGTACCATTATGATCTTTTACAGAACATCAGAGAGCAGGCAGAAAGCCAAATCAGTGCAACATCAGAGTGTAACTTTAATAAATCCTTTGGCCATTAAAGCAGACATAACTGGCAGCCACTCAAGACAATCTTCTCTCATCCCATTAATGGAGTCACCATGTCACCACAGCCGCAAAACACAGTAAGTGCTCCTAAATACAGATAGTGCTACAGGCTAAATTAATCTATTTATCTACAGATATTGATCAGACCAGGTGTGACCTGCAGCTGTACCTACACCCAAATGCTCACTCTTTTACTGGCAGCATGAGCAAAAATGTCCTAAAATATGTTAGGTAGCTTTTTCCCTGAAAATAAAGATGATGGTTAATTAGGAAATGGACTAAAACTATTTAGTTATCTTCACCATTTTAACCTACACCCTCTAAAGGTTCTACACATCCAGATACCCTTCGCTCCCTATTTCCAAGTCTCCAAATGCCATATTAAAGCAATTTATCAGGAAAATAAATTCCATGGCAACTTTTCATCTGTTACATGAACATGTAAGGCACCAGGTTTTAGGTGTGAATGAACAGAAAAACTAATGCATCTAATCGGACCTATGAAGGAGGACTGTGCAAATACATGCTACCCCTAATAACACACTACTTAAAGTAATATATGAGTCTGGAGGCCAAGAGCCTTACCATAAACTTGGAATCATGTCATTTGTAACAGCAGAAAAATAAAGGAAGAAAGGCTAAGGAAAGGAATTAATCCTCGGGGGGCGGGGGGGGGAGAATGACAGAATAGGACAAATGATGGGAGGACAGAAAGTTTTAGAGGACAAAAGAAGGTGATAGAGGAACCAATTCATATGGGCACATGCTCGTAACGCTGTTGGCTTTGGGAAGAATGAGTGAGTTTATCAATGTGTAGGCAGATTTTCAAATCAAAGCAATTTTTGTTTGGAAGGGACCTCTGGAGGTCATCCAGTTCAGACCCCTCACTCAAAGCAGGGCTAACGTGGAAGTTGGCCACAAAGACGCACGTTTGCAGCACAGCACCGTGCAAGTGATACTTATTTTTTGCAACCCTGCTCCCATCCAGGCACACAGCATAGCACAGCACAGCACAGCACACCTCCCTTCGCCTATCATGCCTCAGGCAGTGCCACATTCAGCTAGATAAGAATTATGAAATAACCTCTGTAATAACAATGTTTGCAGACTACCTTGAATTTACGCTGCAAGGCAAGTCTTACAGAAATATGGGCCACGCCAACTATTTTAGGAGAGCTGCAGATACGCACTTTCCCACTTGTCTCTGCTTGTCTGTATGGCACCTCTTTTTACCTTATGGTTGTCTATCACCATTTCACTTAGTACTCCTAGCTTTCTAACTTGGACTTTACTAAATGAAAAGAGACAGCAACAGCCTATCTCAGATGTACTGAGCACTGAATAGGTTTGGGACAAACCAGAAATTTTGATTACGTTTCCATCTCACAGAAATACTGACAAATATCAGTAGAAAAAAAAATGTTGATTAATACTACTTACTTTTCCCCTTCAATGTTCAGAAAATCTGCTAAAAAAAAAGACAAACCCCAAATTTCCATGGAATCATTTCTTCCTGTGAATATTAGTATTTTTTATTTAATTCTAATGAGGAAACTAATGCCCAGTGAAAGGCTGATAATGTTCACCTTCATTCCCCGCTTTTTTCCATCATCCATCAATGCTGAAACATGATTTTCTAAAACCACAATATGAATCTATTGACTTGAATATGTGTGAATTAAGGGCAAACACGAGCCATTTCAACTATGACTTTAGGAAGCAGGGTTTTTTTCTTGTTTAGCTTGTTGCTCCATTGTTCTCTAACAAAAGAAAAAGCATTTTCTTACATTCTTACTTTTTCTTCCACATATTTTGCACAAAAATGAAAAACCAATAAAAAAGTATTAGCACTTCATACAATTTTTTAATATGCCTGTACTTTGTCAAATGCTTCCACAAATGTGCCTAGCACCCAAAAATTTCAATAGATACATAAACTTTCCAAATATTGAAGAAATGAAGGAAGGAAAAACTCTAGTTTCTTCTATGAAAAAAAAAGCTCCTTTTTTTTACTTTCTAAATTTGAATTCTGAAATCAATTATTCTGACATTTTTCAAGAGCTAGCTTTTGAACCCTGCACTTCCTACAACCTGTGATCTAGTTATGATTTAAGGGGAAAATGAAGATGACTGTTTTGGATTTTGAGTGATTTACAGATCATCTAAAACTAGGTCAGCAAACTCTGTCCTCTATCTGTGTGATATTTTGTATAAGGGCCAACCTATCTAGCCATGTTTATGCTGCACCCTATTAAACTTAATAAATCCTGTCAGAGACAAACTTGGCCTGCACTCACAAACCTCCCGTTTCCCTAGCTGTATACACAAAATATTAGAAATAGTGCAAACTGGGTCTCCTGAAGTCAAGTCAATGTTCAAAGAGGTCAGAAAAATTGCCAGACAGGCTAGATCCAGCGAGTTAGTCATCCCTGATTTAGGAAAACAGTCAATTTACTTAGATCTACTTTTGAAGAAGTGTGAAGAGAAGAAGAATCTTATGAAAAGTCATGTAACACCAAAATAGCTACCTACCCAGTATAGCCTCCTCCAGTTGATATAATCAATACACTGAGTCTTTCAAATGAAACTGGGAGAGGGAAGCTGGGAGAAGAAACAGCTAATATAGACAAATCTGAGAAAGGCTACCCAAAGGTAAAGTCTCCATACCAGCAGTTAGAGAAGGAAGGTTTATCTGTGTTCCAAATATCTGTGGTTTTGACAGAAACAGAAATGCTAAATTCAAATGCAAATCATAGGAAAGAGATTCTCTTGTACATTACCTACAGAGATATACCATAACTGTATTTTCAGAACAAAAGGATGATATTGCCCTGGGGAGGGAATGGACGGAGGAACAGGCATCTATTCATGTATTTGTTGCTGTAAAACCTACAAGGGCATTTGTTTTCCCATCACCAATTACAGCGACAGAACACTGCAAAAGGTCTTTGTGTTGGAAAGTGCCACAATTGCAGGCAGGTCCTTAGCAATTCTGCTGAGGACGCCTTAGAAGCAGCCAGGTTCTTCGCCTCCACTTCTCTGTGAGGGAGACTGCTGAACAATCTGATGAAGTCTGAGGCCTGGAAATCCCTTAATTTCTAGGTGTATTCATAGACAGCTCAAAGCTCAATTTTTCTTGGTGTCCTCACCTCCCTTAACCTTTAAAAGAAAGCTCTTCCCTGCCCCCAACTTCACAGAATACATTAATAATCCCTTTTAAATTTTACCGTGCTTATCAAACCAAAGTCGATGTCTACGTTATTTTCATCAGTTACCTGCACCTTCTACCATTTGACCTACTATTTCTTGTATACGTGTGACCAGAACTGAATGTCGTAATTCTCACTTATTATTCCATATTTCTATTTGCCTGTCCTGTTCTCAGATCACATTTGGGTTTTTGCAGTACACTTGCACTGAGGACTCGCAACCACCCTGCGATCACCCATCATGCCTTTGCACCTTACCAAAGAATTAGAATCACAGAAGAGCCAAGGTTGCAAGGGACCTCCAAAGAGCATCTGGACTAACTTTTCATGCAAAGCATGCCCCTTTCAGCAAAGGAATTCTTTGAGCGCTTTAACCCAAAGAAACATTTCCTTTCCAATTTCTTTGTTGAAAATAACTAATTATTCACTAAAAATTCTGTAGTATATTTAAAGACTGATTTGGCTATTAGTAAAAAAAGGCAAGCCTTAAAAAAATTAAATGTGTATTTAACAATTGTTGAATAAAAAAACAAAATAAAAACAATTACCCTAAAAACAGCAGGTGATTTTCATGTTTTAGTTAATACAACCTTTGTTATTTTTTAATTTGACTTGAAGGTCTCTCAGAAACTTCCAGCTTGCCATGGATTTAATAAAATGACCCAGGGAAATTGCTGCGAAATTTTATTTTCTCTTGATGACAGCATGCAAAGCCTTAGTCATAGCAGCTTTGTCTTTAAAACATAAACTGTAACAGCAATGTAAGGAAAAAATCATTAATCTCTCATACAGACAACATGCCCTGTCATAAACAAACGCACAAATTAAACACTGACTTGGCAGCTACGAGAAATAGCAATCATGATTTACTTACACACGGCCAATGAATTTATTAAGGGGCAGAATTTTTAATTCTCATACCCTTTGGAAGAGGACTTATTTCAAAATGTTTTCAATAAGTATGTGCACTGTTAACTAATACTGCAGAAATTGCAGTACACCACACATCACAGGCTTCACAGCTCCATTAATCAACACAGTTAAATGAAACTATTAAGCAGTAGTCAATGGCCCTCATTAATAGTATGCATACAAAGGACTTTTTAAAAATTTTTTACTTTCCATGGAGGAAAGAAACACCATACTACGTGATGAGAGGTATAAAAATGAAAATAATGATTTGTTTCTTTAATTATTCTTGACGCATTAGAATTCAACAAAAAAAAAGTATTTAAAAACAAGTAAAGTCAATACACACAAAAATTCACTTATCAAAATGGGAGAAAAATACCCGTATTTCTGCTAACTTTAAAAAAAACAACAAAACTTACTATAGTGGATATGTGTAAGTAAACTCGCTCATTTAACGCTATAACCCTGCTAAAAGGCATGAACTGCCAGCCCAGCAAAAGGCTTGGCAGTTAGAATCATAGAATTGCCCAGATGGGAAAAGACCTGTAATTTCATCTAGTCCAATCGTTAACCTAGCACTGACAAGTCCCCCACTAAACCATGTCCCTAAG
>JAVKLA010000027.1:49315956-49349231 GCA_034782735.1 Sagittarius serpentarius
CTACACTATTCCTGATACAGGCCAGGATGCCATTGGCCTTCTTGGCCACCTGGGCACACTGCTGGCTCATGTTCAACTGGCTGTCAGTCAACACCCCCAGGTCCCTCTCTGCTGAGCAGCTTTCCAGCCACTCCTCCCCAAGCCTGTAGCATTGCCGGGGATTTTTGTGGCTAAAGTGCAGAACCTGGCATTTGGCCTTATTGAAACTCATACAATTTGTCTTGGCCCATCGGTCTAGTCTGTCTAGATCCCTCTGCAGAGCCTCTCTGCCCTCAAGCCGATCAACACTTCCAGCCAGCTTGGTTCTTAACTTGTGAGTGTTGACTTTGCTACTGTAGTACTTCTTTAGCCTATTTTTTCTTATGCAACTCCCAACTAAAAAAAAAGAGAGGGGGCCAAAATTCCATCATGTTATTTCACATCAGCACTCCCATGGGACACCAGTACTTGTCAGAACTTACAAATTTCGCACAAAAGCCTCTGCCATTTGAATTACCAATAAAAGTACTTCCTCATTTATGACTGCCTGTACCAGTAATACACCTATCCAGAAGCTTCACGGCTACTTACTCTTCTCAAGGAAATACAGCTCTCAAAAAATTTTAGATTTCATTCCAGCATCTAGTGGAGAAGATATCCTCTCTGATGGGGAAGATGCCTGAATGATTAAGAGATCCTTCACAGCTCTTCAATGACTGACACCATTTGACCCTTTTTTTCCAGCCTGTTATTACCCAGGTCCTCTTTGCTCTTCATTTCTTAAGTCCTCACTCCAGTCCTATTCCTGGGCAGTCCCAAGATTTAATCCCTATGGTCCTCACACCAAGGCCAAAACAGTCTGAAAACTCTAATGCCTGAAATCATTACATCTACAGCCACCAATTGTAGAATCTCATATACATGGAAGACGTTAACAACTCAGCTGTGTTCTACCACAAGGATAAATGAAAGGATTGATCTACTCAGACCATCACCGTGATAAATCTTCCACTGACGATGATGTTTGTCGTTCCTCAATGCCAGACACACCATGCACAGAATAGAAATGTAAAGGCAATGCAGGGTATGTTGTACAAAATGCGATAACCTGGGGCACATAATGAGATAACATCTATTACCATAAATTATGAAGTGATTTACGCATAAATGAGGGTTTTAATGAAATTTAATTTTAATGGTTTGATAATCAAGTAAGAAACACAATAATTACCATACCTAAGTTTTTCAATAAATTAAAATCACTGCTAGTGGCAACACTTTTTTGCTAACATACATAATACAATTCCCCTCCAAGAGCTGTCTGCTATATTCTTCCACTTCAGAACCACCTGTTGAATGCCATGTTACTGTGATAAACAAGTTCAGCTTTACTGCTGATTAAATTCAAAACATTACTACGTTAATAGCAAAGCCCCTTCAACAGTGTACAGTTGACTACTTCAAGAAACGGCTTTGCAGACAGGAGGCTCCGCTAGTCTAGAAAAATATCTGAAGGCTGAACTTTCCAATAGCATATATCAGAGAACTTGTTTCCCTCATCATCACGTGAAGTATATTCAACTGGACAGATCAACAAAACATGCTGACACCACAGTGTGCTATATCAAGGTATTTTTTATTAACTGAAGATGTTGCCAAAATCTCAGCATCACTCACTGCAGCCAGAATTTGAGTAGAGTGACTTGTCTGACTTTCTGTTGGGACACCAGTTGTCCAATGTATTTCCCTGTGTATACTGAAGTTTAGAAAAAATTGCTGATGTAACGCAGCAAAAAATAATTTGATTTTGAATCCAGCTTTGTAATGAACCCTAAATTTTCAGGAGTTCAACAAAGGACTCTCTAAAACCCTTGCTCCTCTCTTTTCTTCAACATACCACTTCACAGGAGAGGGAGGGCAAATTTCCTCTCTTCTCCTTCTCTCCTCCAAATGAGTCTTAATTCTCTCTCCTCGCCACTGCAGTCTTCTGAGAGCAGAAGACCTCAAAGTAAAACACATCACTAATTGTCCCACAATGGGACACAAAGGAACATTTCAAGTCATACAGAAACCAAAAAGGGGAGTATGAATATCGTTAAATAACATCTTCGGATACATGAAAAAAAATGAAAGGCTGGTCCTTTCCATTTGTGTGTCTGCAGAACATAAAATGATAAAAGACAGAAAAATGAGTGAAGAAAATAATCACTGAGCCCAAATAATCATTTCTTACTATAAAATGATAGGGAAAAAAGCATGTGTCCCTCTGTCCTAAAATAGAGGGAAAAAAGTGTCGCTTCTCAGAAACACTGCTTATATACATACCCAAGAACACTTCCAATGCACACACTAAGTATTCCCAATCAATGGGTTAAAAAATACAGTAAATTGTAAGCTTAAGGTTTTCTGAAAGCTAAAATGATTATCTTCACTAGTCAGCAGAATAATCTTACTGTACAAAAAGGCATATATTTTCCAGATAGTATTTTAATGGCCTAAAAGACATCACTTTTCCTTAATAGTATACCATTTTTTCATACTGCATGCAGTATTATTTTAACAGCTATTATTTCCCTATCTCTAAGTTAATTAAAGTAAACTTCACTTCAGACCGTAAAGTAAAGAGGGTATGCAGTATTCTACACATATCATCCATTTTACATACATACAAATAAGCTGGAGAACAGGAGGGGGTTGGAATGTACCAAATAATATCGATACTGTAAGGATGGATGCCAGGGACTGCCCTGCATGGACTCAGCATGATTTGGCAGAGCCAGTACTGATCTGCTGATGATCCCAGAGTTTTTTTGGCATTTCTGCTTCCATCTCCTTTACCCTCCCCATTTCTAGCACCACGGCCAATTGTATACCTTCGTTATTATCCTGGTTTCAGCTGGGACAGAGTTAATTGTCTTCCTAGTAGCTGCTCCAGTGCTGTGTTTTGGGTTTAGTATGAGAAGAATATTGATAAAACCCTGATGTTTTCTGTTGTTGCTAAGTCACGTTTAGACTAAGTCAAGGACTTTTCAGCTTCTCAAGCCCAGCCAGCAAGAAGGCTAGAGGGGCACAGGAAAATTGGGAGGGGACACAGCCAGGACAGCTGACCCAAACTGGCCAAAGGGGTATTCTATACCATGGGACATCATGCCCAGTATATAAACTGGGAGGAGTTGGCCTGAGGGGTGGATCGCTCCTGGGGAACTAACTGGGCACCCGTCGGCAAGTGGTGAGCAATTGCATTGTGCATCACTTGTTTTGTGTATTCCATCTTTTTATTATTATTATTGCCACTTTACTGTTGTTATTAGTATCACTGTTAGTTTCTTCCTTTCTGTTCTATTAAACTGTTCTTATCTCAACCCATGAGCTTTACTTTATATTCTGATTCTCTCCCCCATCCCACTGGGTGGGGCGGGAGTGAGTAAGCAGCTGCGTGGTGCTGAGTTGCTGGCTGGGGTGAAACCACGACAGTTATAAATCAGTTCTGTTATGGAAAGTGCTTTAATAAATCTAGCATCCAGAGCCTTCCATCACCATTCTTCATTCTACATAAAAGCAACAGAAGAATCCCCTGCAAATTCCCTCTCACCAGGCACAGGAGGGCAAAACTCATAATCTCCGTAACATAGAAAAGAGAAACAAAACATCAGAGACTTCCAAGTTATTTTATTTTCTAAACATACAAAGGGGGAAGCAAAGAGGCAAGCGTAAGCAGGATGCAGCATTATCCTTCTTTGTAGGTCTGTAGGCAGAGAATATGAAAACGCTTATAGTCTCCAGCAGTAAAGACCGGGAACGAAGAAAACAATTTCCTGCTATCTGCACTTTGTCAGGACAGGAGATTTCAAAATGATGGTGATGAATGGAGGGAGAGTAAATTACAACAGGAAGCAAGAGTGACCAAAGCTTGGAAAAAAAATTATATTTTAAATAAAAGTGGAATGAGGAAAACATTAAGAATGAGGATGGAATCAAGCAGGTACAGGGAAGGGCAAAAAAAACCCTGAACTTGACGGAAGAGCCTCTCTTTAAATATTAATCAGATATTAACAAAAATCAATGTCCAAAGAAAAAATGATAAAAGGAGAATCTAAGAGTAGGCCTTGTTTGAAAGCATTGTATATTTGGACTGAAAACATTTGGTTCAAACGCAGACTCCTGAGAATGACTGTCCTATGTTAAAAAAGAAAGATCTAGAACCATTGCTCAAAAAAGTGGAAAACTTCTTATTTTTTAAATTTTTTCTCTTTTTTTTTTTTGGTAAGGTTAACAAAAGCCCTTTGCTAGGAGGAGGAAGCTAATTTTAAGGCCCAGTGTATGTTCCACCTAAGTTTCTGTAGCAGATCCATCAGAATAAAAATTAAAACTAAGCAACACAGGAGCTATATACACATTGTTATAATTAAAAGCACTTGTTATTCAAGAAATAGAAAACAAATGAGTTTAGAACTGATAGAAAACTCAGTGCAATTTCTAACCAAGGGTAAAACAATAAAAGATTTTGCAGAAAGAATAAAAATCACTATCCTTAAGAGGTTTAAATACTTGCAACAAATACAAAATCTGCCTTGATAAATGACTGTTTCAAAAGACTTACTGAAAGGGTTTACATTCATTATAATATAACGATTTAAGAATATTTCAACTTAAATTATTAAATCCATAGGAAAATAAAAGTAATTCAATCAAGGAGATGCAAAGTAATTTTATAACCTTATTTGTAGTACAATTTCTATTTGTTTCATATTATCCCAAAAATTGGGAGTGACAAATTTCGAGGAGTTTACCAACTACGAAAATGATGGGCAATAGCAAGAGGCATAAAAAACAAAATTACAAAACTATATGGATAAGAACATGAACATTTTGGTGAGTATTTAGACTGCTTTTAAAAAAAAGAAAAAAAGCCAATTATTTCTAAATAAAAGGAACAAGCACTGTATGTTACTGAAATTTTTGTCCATTCTTTGATAAAGTAAATTTGAGAAAATTCAGCCTCTGTTTGAGTTGATGTATTTTCTCGTGGTTGTGCTTTCGGAGTCACTAAGGCAAAAAGCATTCCAAATCTGCTGCTATTGTTACCTATTCTGTACCTCTTTTTGACAATTGCATGCCTTGCAATTGATGTGGTTTTACTTTGAACTTAATATTCAGACTGAGATTTGAAGACATGAAAGTATCCCTCTTTAAATAAGTTTATCAGTTGCATAATTTAAGATTGCAGCACAACTCTGCCAAAGAGGACATCTTTCCAAGATGAAAATGTGAAAAGGGAAATGTTTCTGTTTGGTGATGGGCTATCTGCACATCTTTCCAAGATGAAAATGGTGTCATGTAGATGTAACAATCATCTAAATGAGATAAACCAAGCAACCTAGGGTACAGCCAGCAGTAGGAATCCTAGGTAGATATATTATGGCAAATAATGGTTATAGTTAGCTACAAAATGACCTTTACATCACCATAGTAGGGTTATAGGAACCAATACACAGAACAGCCTACTTGATCTAAAATATTTTTCCTCAGAGACTGTGTTTTCTTCAATTCTATTTTTTTTCCTGCAGCTTGCTTTCTACAAAAACTGATGAAATGGCTGGGAAACCACATAAAGAAAAGACTATTTAAACCTGGGAAACGATGAGTGAGATCAGGTTTTATCATCAGAACTACGTTCAGAGCACATGAAAATTATATTAAAACATTCTACAAAAACAAGTTAAATGAGCTGTATACCTCAGAACCAACTATTCACTTGAGACATTGCTAGAAGCCAGTGACACACCTTAAAGAGAGTAAAATTCTTATATTCTTTGACGTGTACAATGTTAAAAAAGAAAAATAGCTCCCAAATATCATCGTGTATAAACAAATAATAGAGTTAAAAACAGAGCCCTTTTAATACTGAAAGCACTTACCGCTGACATTCCCCAGCATGTAGAATTAAATCTTCGTTATTCCTAGCACTGATGGTCAACTCATGTTCTGTAGAATTGAAGACATCAAGAAGTAGATGGCATTGCCGGGTGCTGTCCAGATGAGGGGGAGAAAAAAATAGCACAATTTCAATAACGCACTGCAGAATTATTACACATATGTCGGAATTAATATATATACATAAATATATATGCATAAATACACATACATTCACATACATGTTTTATATCCTACTCCAATTACAACAGTATCTTACTCTTTCACTAAAAATAACTTTTTTTAATGACAAGATTTTTTTTTTACTAAAACTAGACAGAAATGTATACCTTAAAGAGAAGAAGATCCATAACAATTACGACCTGCACAATATTAAGCCCCATAGTATTTGATCACCTGTATATATTCTCACTCTGCCACTTTCAGATTCACTTCTATGGGAAAAACCAGAGATTTTTTTCAGTTCTTTTGAGCATTCACATGAAACAGTTTTATTATTTCAAATTACCCTGACATTATCTTTTTAAGAAACAAACTTACAAGCAAAAATTTAAATCCTTGTCCAGTGTCAGGAAGCAATTCCATTTACTACAATAGCTGGTTTCTCTACAGACCAAAGCAAGCTGGCAACTAGAGTACTTTTCCATTACACCAACTACTCTGAGACAGACAACTCTGTCCGTTCTGTAAGAAAGGCAGACACTGGCACCTCTCACAGAAAATGTTGTATTTGTCAGCTACTATCCTTCAAATCCAAATCTCCCTAGAAGCATTGAGTATAAATATACCAAACGCATTTCTGGTAACCTTAGGAAATAATACTGACAAAGCTACAGAGAAGAAACTTGATTGTAAATTTTTATTCTTATTTATAATCTTTTGTTCCTTGTGAAACTAAGCACAAATAGCAGCATTGAGTGATTATAAATATAATACATATGGAAAAATATCAGAACCAAATACCAAAATGCCAAATACAATCATACAGCTGCAATAATGCTTCATCAGTCTAATCTGAAATTCAAAACTTCCTAAAAAACTACTTAACAACAGAGAAATATCCCAGCCTTAAGCATCACTACAATTCAGCTTTAGCTGTCAATGACTTTGAAGTTTAAATGCACATATAATAAAAACAGGTGACTCATTGTGAATTACTGTATAAGGTAGTATAGCCATTGTACAAAGAATAGAGATCATCTCATCCCATATAATTGCGATCAGAATCAGTAAGTAGGAAAAAGTAACTTGTATTCAGTGTCAGAAGTAGAACCCACCAGTAGCATTAACTGGAGAGAGTTCAGTTGAAATCAGAAGCTCCTCAAAAGGGAAGAAAGAGGAGTATGTTGGTAAGGTGAGAGTCGTCAGAGCCATCCTTCAAACTATATAGATATTCAAACTAAGTAAGATAGAGTTGTGTGTCTCAGGCAATCAAGTATATTATTCTATTGCATAATAATTTACAATTAAACTCAAACACCAGCCATTCCAAAGGCGATTAAACTCAAGAGGTGCAAGAGTTTAAGAACTGCTCTTCTACTTTGGAAACAGGTTCTCTGGTTCATAATACAACTCTCTTCTGAAAATCAAGAGATACCATTTTCAGAGCATATATAGGAGGAACACTACCTTGCAAAACCTTGAGATGGCAACACTCATAGGACAAGCACGGGAGGTTAAGGTTCAGGTCACAAAAGTGATAGAAATGTCACGTGCAATCAGGCACTAAATGACAAGCAAGCACTGCTTGGGGAAAGTAGCATGTCTCTTAGCAAAAGTAAAAAGCAAAAGTGGGGGGTGGAGGCTTTTTTAATATATATTTTAAAGGTTTTCACTCTCTTTGGATAAAACCCAAATGAATACTGAATATAGAGAAGAATGCATGAAGGTAGCTGAGTGCCTGAAGCAAACATGTCAAAACTCAAGAATTTAAAACAAGTAAGGAGTCCTAGCTCGTATTAGAAACTCTCTTCCTTAACAGCTCACAAGAAAGAAATGACTGGAAGGGCAGTATTTGAGTTGGTAGATATCCTGTTACCAGTAAGGAATGAAAAAGAGAGAGAAAAAAAAAAAAAAAAAAAAGCCTGGCTTCCATCTCATGGTTGGGAGTGTGGGACAAAACCTGTGAAGACACAGCAAACTTCTGCCTCTCCAGTAGATACAAAGTTACGATCTGCAAGACAGAATTCTACTGTAGACTATGTTTACAAAATTCAAGGTGGAAGGAATTTTTTATTTATTTATTTATTTATCCCATAGCTAAACCAAACAATTGTCTGAAATAACATTCAAGCCTTGTGCAGTATCTTTTGGCAGCAGAATCAAAGTTTTGTAAATAAAACAATTCATGCCATAAATATAAAGGACCTATACAAGCAGCAGCCCCTTCAGGACAAAACACCATCACTAATACTAACAATTCCCAAATATGAACTCTTGGAGTACAAAGTGAAAATTACTCATCATCATGACATTTACTTTATCCTCTTCAAACACTCCACAAAATAGACATGTAGGGGAAATAATTACTTCCTTGTCAATTTTAAGTTAATCCTCCAGGGAAATCTTTATTTAAAAAAAAATAAATATCAAAGATACAGAATTATTCCAGTACTTTGAAATCTTAGACGAGTAAGATACAGGTATAAAAAAACTGAAGGTAACATTGAAACTGTATAAATGATATCATTACATGTTCAGAGTAAATACAGGACAGTATCAAAGAGACTTATTAGAGCAATGAAAACCAAACACAATTAAAAATATTTGAATTAAAACAGCAAGCTTCAAATACTGGAAGCTGTATCCAAGTAAGGAAACCAAGATAAAATATAAGCTCTGCAAAATTAGAGGTAACACCATAATAAAGTTTGAAAGGAAAAAAGAAACCCTCAAGTTGTTAAAGAGCAATTTGCTAAAGATCTGAAAAGTAGCATGAAATGTTTGGGGTTTTTTAACATGCTGTGATCAGTAGGACTGTGTCAAACTGATGATGCTGAGAGATGATCTGGGTGAAAGCGGAAGTTTCAGGAAAACAAAGAATTAGCTAGCAAGCCAAATTAACTATTTACATCAATTTTCACTACAGGTGAACTTACAGAAGGCCATCCTTTACAAGACATAATTAAAGAACCTATCTCAGAGTGTCAGTAAATGAGATTTGAGAGGCAAATCACATTCACGCAAGCATGATAAAGGAAGTCCAGTATGGTTTTGCTGAACTACTACATGTAAGTCCAGTCAGCAATCTGTTGCTTAAGCTAAGCTCTTTACCAGAGAATTTCAATCATATTGTTTTAAGGATTTTAAGGCAATTGAGTAAATCTTAGACCATTAACCCCGGCCTCCAAACTATGTAAATTAATTTAAAAAAAAGTGGTTTAGCTTATAAACAACTCAAAATAATAAATGGATCTAAAGATGATTAAAAGTGCATACCATAACGACTGACTGAAATTTTTGGCTGAGAAATACCAGTCACAAGCCACTGATTCCTGGAACTGGGAAAGAGTATACCACGTTTACACAATTTCTTCTTTCTTTTCCAAACTATCCACCACCACATAACAGTTTACACTACATATTTAGTGGGTTGGGGAGGGAGGTACAGGGTGAGTTACTGGCAAAAAAATCCACTTTGAGTGGATTTTGAGTCTTCTAAGTCTAGTTAAGTAGATGGTAGTTGCCACTCATCCCAGAGAAGGTAGAGAACTCTATCTTCAACTTTTTGCACAACGTGCAGGGTCATCAGTGGCTTCCCATCTTTTAAAGGTTTTGGGTCCTTTTGCTGTTACTAGCTCCTTTTTAAAGTTTGGGTCAAACACAACGAAAATAAGTCAGTTTGTGTTTGGGTATTTTGGTTTTGTGGGGTTTTTTTGTCCTCCAGAATATCTATTCAGATAGCATGGTATCATCACACAAAAACACACCCAAAATTAAACTGTCCTCTAGTTTTACTCCATATACTTATGCACTTTGAAGCATTTCAGAAAACAATATGAATTAGTACAGAGTTTCCCGTTTCTGCAAAACCCAAATAATCCACTCTTCATGGATTATTCTGGAAGATACAGGACAGAAATACACCATTGCACTGCAAAAATCTTAGCTCCCATATATCCACATTCCTATCTCCTCATCATACACCCCCCCAAAGTACCCACAGCTTTCTCACCCATCCATCAGCTACAGTGGGCAGCGCAATGTTTTTCGCTGGCCCTGAGCTCATCCATGCAAACTGGAGCAGACAACAAAGCAGGTAACTGCTGAGTCCCTGCTTCTGCCTTTCCTCACTGGGACATAAATTAGGCTCTCTCTTCCATGTCCAGTTACCAGTCTGCAGGAATATATTTAACTTTTCCCTGAAGCTGGCTGAAATTAGTCAAAATTTAGCTAGGGGAAAAGGGGAAACAGTTAAAGCAAACATATAAATTTCATTTCCCTAGGAAATAAAATATAAAGTTATCCAGAAAAATACAGCAGACACCACAAGCACATCTGTCTTTTCTGAATGGAATGATATACAAATTATTGCATTACGTTAAAAGTCCAAATCAAATGAAGATGAATTGAAGCTGTACTGGACTGTGTATAGACTCTAGGATAAAGAACAAAAGTTCTTGAAAGGGTTTTACTCTTCTTTCCATCTGCCATTTCAACTGCTAATGGAAAGGAAATAAGCCTGGGTCAAACAGTTTGAGAGCCTAAGTGGAAGTACACTAAAAATCACAACGTGCAAACATTTTCCATTTCAGTGATCTTCCTTATTTGTCCATGGTGTTTCCTTTAGAACAATCTACCATAAATCTCATGTTGAACATTTTCTTTTACAAGTAACACAAAAATCTATAGATCAGAAGGTTGTACATGCAGTAACTAGAATTACAAAGAAAGTTATTTTCAGTTGGGTGATTTATAATCTGAAGTCCTTAAATTAATTCAATACTTATTTCAAACACTAAAAAATAAGAATTCCTAATCTTTCCTTGAAAATTGAGTTAATTCAACAGTGTCTTGAAGATTTATTGTATAAATTCATTTCTGTTATCCTCTACTGCAGAATTCAGGATGTAGCACAAACAAAAGTTAGTGACATGATGAATCATGCTGTATTTTAAAAATCTCACAATGACAGTTATGATTCCAAAAATCGTCAAGAAATTGGAGCCATGGGAACTTAAGGCAAGACACAATTACACTGTAATCTAGAAATTTCTTTCAGGGGTATTGCGATTGCTATTCCAATCCACTGTGAAATGACAGCAGAGGATATTCTTCAGTAACATTTAACACAGTATTAAAACCCAGACGCAGCTGCCATGCTCTAATGACGGCTCACTTCAGTGAATAATCTTACTGCAGTTCTGTTTCTAGCTTAGTTTAAAAGTCAGTTTAAACAAAAAATGCTCAGGGGGGTTTGGCACGTTATCTACATCCTGACTCAGCTCAGCTTCCCCATCAACTGAAATGATGGGAGTGTTTTCACATCCACACTTTTGTTTGCTGCTTTTCTGCTTTCTTTAAACAGGCATCCCTACTCAAAATGAGACATCAGAAAGTGAAGAGAAGCATTGGCAATGATGACAGGCAATGGCGTGCTATTCTCCAAAATCCACTGACAAACTCAAAGAGCAACATAGCAAAACAACGATCTAGAGCATCTTTGTTGGCGCTACTGTGCTTTCAATTGGGTTTCTTTAATTCAATTTAATTTTTATTAAATTCTCTAAAAATGAAGCTTTTGAGACTAAGTTCAGATGATTAAGTCAGATTATCCATTTTACTGTTAAAAGGTCTTTTCACATACTCCAAGAACTGTCCTCATCTGACTTCTCCCAGTTGTAAACCTTTTCAATTACGCTAAATATTCCCAGCACATCTATAAATATTTGCAGATTTATGTTCTCATGTCTTCATGTGCCAAACCATACATATTTAACATTCTGATCTCAAAAATCAATTCTCTCAATCTGTAAGCTACTTTTTGCTGCCCTTCCGTGAACCCACTGCAACATTATAGCATTAACTGAGTTTAAGGTTAGCAAGATGATTTAACTATTGGATGTAACCTCCCACATGTCATGGGTTCCCAGCTGGTAGAATCTATATTGAGCTCAATGGTGTGTGCATAAATAAAGAATATATTCTAGAAAGACACTGAGTCTGAGAACATTAAAAAATGGTTATTAAATCCATTGCTTGACAGATTTTTGTAACAGTTTATCAGTCTAATTGATCAAAATGAGAGCTTTATTTGTAGTTGAATTTGCCTGGTTGCCATTTTGACTGGCTTTTATTATTACTGTTTTTCATTAACAAAACAGTGAATTCCATACTTATTATTTTCTCTGTGTAGAAACATCCATTCATTTTCAACAGGTCATATCTTAGCCTTCCTCCAAATGAAAAAGAATGCTCTTTAAGCACCCAACCAAAAGAGTTTTTCTCCACCCTTCAAAGCTCTGTGACATTTGAACACTGAAATAATGAGAAACAGAAGACTAGGAACAGCTGCCTGTCAGTAGGTAGTTGATTCTCATTCGGAATGTAGCAAATGTGAACACGTAATTTAAAAATTCAGCTACATAAAACCCAGAAGTGTTCCAGAAAATGTTACAGAACTTTTTTATTGCTTAATGAAAATGTTTGTTAGAACGCAGCCGAAGAAACTCTTTCCCTTGTATGATTTGTAAATATATAATAATCAGGATTTCTAACCTGAACCTCACTGCTGAAGAGGCTGTATTGCAATGTATTGTAGTGAAAATGTGGGCAACCCTGGAAACTGGAATGGAAATTCTGAAAATTATGTCTGATTTCATTAAGACTCAAAGTTTTACCCACCAAACTGAGGAGCTCCCGAGAATCCTCAACATAGTCAAGATGGTTCTTTTTCCATCTCCAAACACTTCAGTGAAACCAAGTTGGAAAAACTGGATCCTAACTTTAAATACAAAACAATGAAAGGTCTTAGACAAGGGAGCATGCTGCAGGCTTTATTATGAACTGATGCCTTCTTTACAAAACCAAAACATTTCACTAAATCATATACATTAATGGTACAAAGGAAAATTAACTTGAACCTACAGTTTGATAAACTGACACTTTGAATTTAACAGTGTCAGACTTGCTGTAGTTCCTTTTTTTTTTTCTCTGACTCAATTACAAGAACAGAGTCTAAGCTTCTGCACTTGCCACAAGAGATCTGCAGCCGATACCTCGTCAGCTGTATGGTGGTTTTAAGATAGGAAGAAAAGACTGCTGCCTCAGAACAATTACAAAATTTACCTTGTTCATCATCTTGAATTTTTAGAATTTACAGGTAAGAATATTCTTACATACCTGGCTTCCGAACTTTGCCCAAAAGTGAAGGCAGCATCCCTGTTGCACTGTGGACTGACTTCATCTACAAATTCAGACTGTGTCACCACCTTTGTAATAAGCAAGACCAAGACTTTCTGACCTTTGTAGATGGCTCTTTTTTAAGACACTTTTGTATTGTATAATTTGTATAATGGTAAGGGACCCAAGGAGACCAACAGGCACCTCACAGCATGCAGAGCACGCCTTACTTGAATTCTTACCAAATGTGTAAAGTGCAGCAGCATTTTGTCAGGCATTTTTTCATGCCCTCTGCTCTTCGATATAGGCAATAAAGAAGGACATTCCATGCCTGCCAAAACTGGCATGTAATGCCTTTGAGAGAGTCAACACATACAAAGGAGATAGTTCAAGACAATCTAGCTAGCACAGGCTTCAACAGCAGACTTTATTGGAGCTAACGGTATGTCAAAATGAAGAGGTATATCACAGGAAACTGAACAGAATGCTTTCCTTACACTGAACCGTTAGCATCAGATCTCTGCTGGCAATCTAGGATCAGATCACCAGACCTCCACTGTCAGTCTATAATCTAACGGTAACTGAACTGTTTTGAGGCCCAAAATCATACCAGTAGTTTTGGGGCTAAGACCTGCTAAGGAACCACTTAACATGATATATCTGATTACAGAAGACAATGAATACAATCCTACTATATAGATTTATCTGCATTTTATGGTAAATAAACAGTCAAGCAAGTAGATCTCTGAAGCCCTTTAAGACTTTAGTGATCTGCAGGTCAGTGAGCTGCAGGACAGACTGGGAAAACTTTCAATATTAACTCATCATCTCTTATATCCTATATTGGGCTGCTTTAAACACCTGTGTTCTTGATTATGCACCATGGGACAATCATCTCTGGGCAAGCAGAAACAAGCAGAATCAAGAATTACACATAACATGGTCAGAGGCAAACAATTTCCCAGCACAAGGCTGTTCTGCCAGTCTTTTTGGATGCAGGCAGCTGAGAGAGCATAGGTTGATATACCCAGTGAAAAACTCCGGGGCAGATTATGGCCGTTTACTGGCAGAATATCATCTCTTCCAACAGGAGGGCTGGCATCTGAATCAGAATTAGGCAACAGATTAGGCACTGCAACATGTTAAGGGCTACATCAAGCTAACCACGGATGCCTCTACAGACCAGCACAGATAAAGGTTGAAAGGATCTCATCAGGATTAAATGTATCTTAAGATATACTGAACATGCAGTTAATGAAACTTCTCCCTATAAAGCAGAAACCTGCACATAACTGGAAGACATAATTTTGGCTAGATATTTAGAAAAAACAAAAAATAAACCAAAATCCCCAGTTGTTTCATTGGTATTTCCCATGCATATCTGCTCAAGCAGCTAAATAAAAGAAATACCAATTAAGTTTGGAAGACTTTTACATAAACTATAATCTTTATGTCATGGCTGGGTGGGGGGGGAAGTGATTTCATTAATATTTTTCCTGTTTTTTTCAGTAAAGGCCTAAGGGAGGAATCAATGTTCAAAGTTTTTTATTTTGCTTTGACTTTTTAAGCCCAGCAGCTAGTAAGCTATTGTTTCGTACTTTTGTTGAGGTAAAATGTGAAATAAAAACAACAAAAACCAAAAAAGTAAGGGGAAAGATTGAATCCAGAAAATGAAAGCAATGATAACTTTCATTCTGAAATGACAGTTGAGAAGGTAAATTACAAAATACAGTTTCTCATAATGACTAAAGAAAAATAGCTCAGCACCTCAGATAGAATTTAAGCAATGAAATCTCAGCTGTTAATCAAAAGGAAATGATTCAAGAATTTAACAGAGCAAGTAAAAGTACAAAATTTGACATTATTTGCTGTCATTGAATCTCAGATATTGGTAGAGACGATAAACAGTCAAAAAACAAACTTTGTTTCACTTAATGATAAATAGTTATCCTTAGCAGATTGGAAGATGACATGTTTTTGCTATTTTTCATTCTAAAAGGTAATATCCTGATGGAGAATCAACACAGGGAAGCACAAGAGTAAAGCAGTGGTGTTACTGATCACTAAAGCTAGTAGTACGGAACAAACAACAAGGGATAATAAGCACTTAAAACCTAAATGCATTCATGACTTGACAGACAATGTATACCTAATGTAACAAAAAAATAAATTTGAATAGCCTTGCAATAAAACATTTCTGACAGAAATTGAAATATTACAGTATTTTCCCCCAACTCAGTAAAGCTTTTAGGCACCCTAATTATAAGCAGTCACATCTTTAACTACACCTCCAATCAGCAAATCACTTAAAATAAAGTTTCCACTGACTTAAATGCTGATCGGTATAATGAACAGACAAAGAATGAAGCAAATGCATACAATATGAGCTGAAGTCCTTGGCTGAATTGGAGCCACTATATATAGCACCTGATGCTATAAGACTTGTGAAACTGTACACAGCTGAACAATGCAGAAACTCTGCCTTTGAATTAGCAACTCATCTATTTTTAAAGATTTCAGGATTAAACACTTTCCACACATAGTAAATTCCTGAGAATAGATTGACAAGGCAGGCATAGGAGGACCTTGTTTTACACAAAACACAGCTTGGGAAACCTAGCACAAAAAGCCAGCTTACCAACCAGAGAGTTTCAAATAAAAGTACCGTGTTGTATTTGAAGCTTTTATGGAAGGTTCGCAGCTTCACACCCAGCTACTCTGTGACTATAGGAAGGGAATTGCAGCAAACCAAAGAGCAATCATGCTGCCTATTTAAAAGTATACATAGACAGAGTACAAACGACAGTTTTCACACTGAATATAGAGGACTATGTGTGCAAATAATAAATGCAAACTGAGTATTTTAACATGTACAATGAATCTTCTTGAAAACTACTTAAAAGTACGTGCTGTGGTACTTCCAGGTTGATAAAGAGAGATCACTTATTAAACCTTGAAAATCTTGCAAAGGCCTAAGAATGTGCCATTGCAGGGATGAAACTCTGAACATCATTAACAAGATTTCTGGAATTTTGCAATCCAGCTGTTCTGGATACTATGTTCTGACTTTGCAAGTAGCATTAGATTTACTTTACTCGAGCAGTTCCTAAAAGAATAAAGTTATGCCTATTATGCTACACTTCCAAGCAGCAAAATGCTTGACAAGCTTGCTTACTTGTAAAGCCACACAATTTTAGGTCTCTTTTATAAGAGCTGGACACAATCTACTAATTAAAAAAAATTCATTTGTCTCACTTTTAAATGTTTTTTTACAAAATCTATTTCAGTGTTATTTTATCTTTGCCTAACCTAAAATTCCCTTGCTATATGCAAAGGTCGTTATTTACTGTATTACCTGCTGTGAATAACAGATACCTACCCTCTTGGCAGTGCCATTTATGTAATTAAAAACTTAAGTCCCCTGTCAGTCTTCTCTTTTGCTTCAGCAAGACCAAGAGCTTCTTTAAACTTGTGGTTTAGCATAAGTCACATTTTATTACTCTTCTTGCTCTAGACTTTCTCCAACTTGTCCACTTTTCTTCATGTTTCTCCAAGTTCAAGCCCCAAACTTTTCTTGAGGCTTTACTTCTTTTGTTCACAGGAACAAAAGAAGCACTTCATGTTTTGCACGCTATGTTGCTGTCCATCCATCCTTTGACATTTTTGCAAAGGTATGATACTGGTGACCCATCCTTCCTTTGAAAATGAAATATGCTCCCAATATCTCCTAGACATATATTGCCTTCTTGCCTGTCTTTGGGTTTTATTTCTGAAGTCTGTCATGAAAAAGCTCCTAGGACCAGTAGGAATCTCTTGGATCGATTAAGTTCACTCTCAACTATTATTAATAGTAGTATTACATGACTGCACTGAAATAATTTCAGAATTTAAACCAAACAAAATGCTTGTTCCCACTATGCACACTGGCTTTCTTTTCAATGATCCTGCTACTTGATAGTTGGTAGCTGATTATTACAAGGGGATTTTTAATAAAAGCATATTCATGTTCAATTTGTAACCATTTTTTCTTGCACTTTCATCCTTCATCTAAAAGAGTATTTCCTCCTCCTTGATATTTATACCTCAGAAGTACTTATGCACTGAAACCAAGTCCATTCTCAGTCTTCCTTCTTCCCAACAAACCCAAACTCATTTATTCATCTTCTGAATGACAACTATTCAAAGGCCACCTCTGGAACTGCCAGAGTTTGAATGCATCCCAAATACTTAAAGATTCTAGAGTATTCAACTACTAGCAGAGTTGAACTTAAATTAACAAAAAATTGTTGATTAAGGATCAGTAAAATCATTAACTTACAGAATTCATTTTTGCAAAAGCAGCTTTGCTTAAGCAGTATGTAAAGCAACGTAAAATTAATAAAAACATGCAGAATAGAAACTGTGTATTTAGCAGCAAATAAAGACAATTTTAGCAAAAAAAAAATTATTAAAACTGATTGCACTCAGTGGTTGATGAATTTTAGGCAATCAGATTTTTGTGATTATGGCATCTGACCACCATCATGTTACCTCACTCCAATATGTGAAACTACTCTGTGGCTTACAAGAGAAAGCAAGCACCAAAGGAGAGAGTGATTACAATTTATTCCTCACATCCAAAGACAATCATTTACACATGCGTTTTGGGTAAGATTTTGTTAGACAAACACAAAACGATGTTATGTACAATGCACTACGACAGCCAAGAGATATAGAAAGGAGTCATCAAATCTTACAATAAACAGGAGATACCTTGTCCCTGGTAAAATAAACCATCATGAAAAAATACCTGAACCTCAGAAACTGTTCAATGCACACAGTGCTTTAATCATAGTCTGCAGTTAAAGGAGGCTAAACTCCTAAATGAGGAATTTTGCAAATTTGTTCACATTAATTGTTTACCTACAGGTTGCTGATTATATTGAAAGTTTCCAGCATGGTCTTTAAGTTATAGCCAATATAATAGAGACAGTGAGTCGAATAGACAAGAGTCAAAACAAAGCTTACCTTGTTGCTGGAAGGGTACTAACACGTGTAAAGAAAACAGATGGCTCTACTTCTACATGAAGGCCTAGTGAAAGGTTCCGGTAATATCCTTCAACATGTCCCGGTCCACCAGAGTACTTAAAATTCAAAATGGCTTCCAGTGTCTAGAGAAATAAAAGTAAAGTACTTATTAGCTATGTTTCATTACTGTGCATTTCACAAGTTCAATTAAAATAGACCATGAAAGTGATTTACCAACAAAGTTTCTATGCCCTCAAGAACTTGCTTTCCTAACACATCTATTCTATTACCTCAAGTAAAAAGGCAATCTAACAAATAACTGCATCTTATGTAAACAGCTGGGTTTTTTCCTAATCCTTTCAAAACTAAAGAGTTACACAATAAAGTCAGCGGGACTTCCCTGTACTTATTTCCTCCCCATACCACATTTAACATAGAAAAAATGAAGAGATAATCTTTCCTTAGAAGAGTTTAGGGTTTATTAAATGATCTGTCTTTTATAATCTTGAAAAATATTCACCACTTCATTACCTTCATAATCAAATGGAAAACCTTTAAAGTTTTTGAGTGTGGACAGATAAAGATTATACAAAACTAAAAGCATCTGTTCTCTCAACAAGTCATTGTAAACATATGCTTATCTCCATTACCTAACAGCTTAAAACAACACTGTTGACTAGATCTAGTGCATGAATCTTGTCTTTCTTTGCTGTTCATTTTATAGAACATGATGGATTAGCAAATATTAAAAATGAGGATGATTCTCTAGCACTAGTCTTATGCACTCATTATTCTCAGCAGTACTAAGCCTTTACTTCTGTGATGAAAAGTTGGGCTTTGTGTCTTTTTCCTTAATGAACAGCATGCGGGAAGCTTCCAAGCATACCAGTCCCCATGTTATCATCCGTGTTCAAGCTCAGAACAAACCTTTGATACATCCAAAGAGACTATACATCACCTCTTCTTTCATTACATTCCTGAAATACGATTTGCTGGAAGCAAGGCGAGAAATTGAGAAGTGTTACTGGATTTTTTTTTTTTCTCAGCTTGTATTCTGGTCCACAAGCAGCTGCTATTGCTACATCTCAGAGCAAGGACAGAGGCAGTGACAGACCTCTACACTAACATGGACATTACTATAGTATGTCTAGAAGGACAGCCATTTCTTAAAAAGATTTAGAAACAATGCCTATCTCCTCTTTGATTGGCTTTTAGCTCATTATTTAAAAAAAAAAAAAAAAACCCACAACAAAACAAAAAACCCGAACCTCAAGTCAAAAACTTATCCAGGAAAACAATTACATTTATCAGATGTTGTCAATCCTCACAGTTAAAAGTGCTCTCTCAACTGAAGACTTACAAAACAATTTATGAAACCTGTTAATTTTTTTCATAAGCTCTAAGGAAAAGTCTGAGGATCTTCTAACTTACAAAAAAAAAAAAAAAATCTGTGTCTGATACCATTCTGTTTCTAAGTCTGGCTGAAGGAACAGAAACATGGATACAATCAATTTCTCAAAATAACCACAATCCAGTGATTTAAAGAACACCAAAATCAAGAGTTTAATGTTTTGCTGCATGTGCCTGCTTACATGTTTTGCCTATTTCCAGCTTGCTTTTAAGTAAAGTGGGCTAACTCCAATTCCTAATTTAGTTTCATTAAAATTCATGAGAGTCACCTTATAATACAGATAAAAACCTTCACTGGGCATGCTGGACATACCCGTCTACTCTGTTTATGTCAGTTCCTAATTTGTAGTTAATGAACTCAAGTTTATGTTATGTCAGGAGAGCTAATCAATATTAAATACAAAAATAAAAAAGTGCAAACCCATTCAAAACATACTTCATTCTAATTAACCAGCTGGACCATTTAATAAAAATCAGAGCCAGACTCTGTAAGTACAGGATCTGACACTGCTTACATTGTAATGTGAGAATGGACTTCAATTTCAATTAAGAAATCTATGAAAACTCTAGCTATATATGTTTTGTATTACTGCTGTAAGACTGACAGTATCCTGCTTGGGAAAGCTACTGTGGTATGGATCCATGGCACATATCTGCTTTATTAAGCCCAGCTCCATATAATTATAGGTAAACACGTAATAAATGTTAGTTTGAAAGGTCACACAGCATTATCATTCCAGATGCAAAACACTGCATAACATCCTATACCAAATGAAAAACCTCCAGAAAAAACAGGCTAAAACCCACAACCACTATGTACTATTGATGAGCAGGAGAGTTTAAGGGCATCATCATAATCTTGGTCCCTGTTGTAGTGAGGAATTTGCCAAATAAAACTTGCTGACGACCCTGTGTGTCCCCCACACCCCACACTACAGAACAGGGAAAAGAAAACCTAATGGTCTTCCATTAATCTAGACAACAGGAGGACACCTCTTCTCACCCAAAATGTAACTTCTAACTGAGGACATTTAATATTGAGGACACAAGAGATTTCTAATATCTCTGAGAACCACAGAACACCAAACAAGTCATTCTCTGGCCGTGATAATTTGCAGGGTAACATATAGTCTTTCTTTGGCCATGATAATTTGCAGGGTTCCTAGGAACGTACACACATGCACAAAGACAAAACATCAGGCAGACTTTACATTAGGAGTGTAAGAGTATGTGTAGGAGGAAGCATGACCGAAGGAAATAATTTTTTCAGGAGCCTTCAGGTAATCAGAGAAACTTTTATTGCTTAGGATTCATATAATATGAACAGAATGTAAAAAAAAAAACCAAATTCAATCCCATTTAAACCCTTTGACACACATATACCTTAAAAGGGACTCCACATACAATATGAAAGATTGATTTTCTCTAGGATAGAAAAAAAAAAATCCTACACTTTCATAAACTTACAAAGCTCCAATTTAAAACAATTTACCACTCTCTCTCACAGCACCTGCAGAGAACAACAGTCCAAATGCTACAGCCCCTGATTTAAATAACGTTGTATACTTAATCCAGTGGCCTTGTCAAACCTACACAAATAACAGACTGAGCTGCAGATTCTATTCATCTTTACAAATACCAATAGAATTTATTAGATTTCTCCAAACTGCATCACTGCAGACCAAAAGAAAACAGCAGGGTGTCACTACGAACACAATTTTGCTTGTGGATGACCCATAAAAAAGAAAAGGAAGGAAGGACGGAGTACAGCAGCCTCTCAGGGCAGGCAGCGAGGAAAAGAAGCCTATTGTTAACTGAACACATCTGGAATTCAGAATATCTATGGACTTGGGGGGGGGGAGTGCTCTTGTTTTTAACCACAATTGCATTCTGGAAACTCAATGGTAAAAATATGGGTAAATTCTTTACCCTATATGATAAATTTTTTACTACTTCATTGGTCCTTCCTTCTATTGAAGAAGAAAAGGAAACAAAAGTGTTTCTGCATGTATGTTCCAGAAGACAAGACTCTTAACCAGTGGCAGACATCAATACCGCCTACTATATTGACAAGAAATATTTTACAGATAAAATATCAAAAAATTACCATTTTGGTTTCTTGCATGCATTTTGTCCTCAAACATATTTTCTGCATAGAGCAGGTACCCTTTATTTAAAAAAAAAAAAAAAATCATTCTCTCCAGTCTGCTCACGGAAATGCTTCCCATATTCACTTTCATAACAGAACTAAAAGCAAAATTAGAAAAGAACTGATATTTAAATAACACTATGCCACTAATGAAAAGCAATACATTTTGCATTAAAGTTTCCTAACCAAGTGACAACAGTTAGTACTCTTCTGCCAATCCCTTAACAGTGACTCTGTCTGAACAGTAATACCTTTCATATACTGATTTTTAACTGCCAATCCAAACAATTATAATTTACAACTCACATCAATTATTTCTACTGAACTACTTGTACTTCCTACGCAGAAGTAGAGAGTAAAACCTAAAGAGAATTTCCATATAATTCTACAGAATATTGCTACTTATGCAGAACCTAGAACATATTACTGATTGAGAACAGGTCTCCCCAAAACAGCTAATGACACAAGAAACATATAAATGAAGGGGGAAAGAGAAGTGATGAAGGGGATATCTTGTTCTCAAGTAAGAGGTTGACTGACTACCAGAGTCAAGAAGCTTTACCCCAAAATTGTTCAAAGTTATATATAGCAAAGAACACTGTTTTAGCTCAAAAAATTGGCTTAGCCCGAGAGTATGTTAAGGTAACTAGAACTCAAGAATGTAAGAGTCCATGTGCAGAGACATAATCATTATACACTGTATGTAAAGGAAAATAAACATTCCACTGAAGAACACAAAATATTAGCTTATTTTAATATCAGCAACTCTCATAATTAGACATTTTTTAAGAAAAAATCCTTAAAGATATGAAAAACATTAAAAGAGTAATTTTCTTTTAAAAAACCAGACTAATTACTGAACAGCAATATTAGATATAATCAACAAAGAAACTACCAACAATGAGAACAATATACACAGCAGGTGAGTTAGTAGTCAGGAAACTCGAATTTATAGTGATATATTGTTAACGAGTAAACAATCAATAAAATGTTCATATACTTCCCTCCTTACTGCTGAAAAATACTTTTAAGCATCTAAATTTTCATATTTTTTTTAAATTTACAGAGTTGGAAACAGTTCAGGTCAGGAGCTCCTGGGTTTAATTCTTACATCATCTATCTTGCTTAGTAGATTTGTTTCTTTACTCTTTGTTTCTCTTTGTTTCTTTATTCCTAAGCAATTTTACTAGCAATAACTCTGATTTTATCCCTGTGTGTATCTTGCTACTGGAAGAACCAGAAGATTCTGCTTCATAATATATCTTCTTACCGTATTGCATCACCACACATACTGCTTTGCTATCTGAAACACAATGCAAGATTTTGTCATCAAGGTTTCTTTAAACTGGAACATTAATTTTTTAAATATTCATTATCATTGTTTTCCGTAATTAAATTAACAAATCATACTTTGTAAGAAAGGCTCACATACACTGCGTTTACAAGTCTTTTCTAGATTTCCTTAGTATAGCAAAAATGACACTAAGTAGATCTCAACATTTAATACAAGATGAAATGCCAGTACTTAGAGACAAGCAGTTTGCTCCTGAGACTCTGCAGATACTGACTACAGTAACTGTGAAGAAATACCAGAACATACCATTGCAGGCTCCCCATTAAGATATAAAATTAAAAATAATAAAAAAAAAAGGCACCATGAAGACCAGACTAAAAATATATAAATTCAGAATATAATCTTTCCATTTTAGTTTCTGAACTGCTTATAGAAAAGAATTCTTACTAACAAGTATAATTTCTCATGGGATTAGGGCTTGAAATTTGAAGAAGAATTTATTCTAGGTGTGTAATCTTCTAATATACCTTTCTTTAAAAAAAAAAAAAAGTACTTGCCCAACAGTAAACATGTTTTCTTCCCAAATCCCATCACGTTTTTGATCTGCTTCTCATGCAAATTACCATTAGCAGGACATGCTCCATGCAGTAATAATTGTTTAATCATTCTTTCTGACTTTTAGCCCCTTTTCTCATTGGATGCCTTTTGTTTTCTGGTTTGTTTGGGTGGGGTACTTTTTTTTCCTCAAACAGACTATAAACCTCAATTTTGTTAAACTGTCCCTGCCTCCCTCCTTGTTTCCTTCTCCTTCTCTGACCATTCCACTTCCATATTCAACTCTGATGGCCAATCAGTGATGTTCGTTAGTAATAAAGAGAAATAAAAATGTACTAGTTCATCAGTTCCATCTCACAAAAGGCTCCAGAGAATCTCTCTCTACAAAATTAATTTCTCAAGTTTCTCCTATTTGGTGCCATGCTTAAATTCTTTTAAGAGCTTTGAGGATTGTGTAAATAATACATGGATCAGGTATTTCAGCTGCCTAACTGCAACTAATTAAATTATCTGGCAGTAACAAAGAGAAAGTTTCTCAAATTAACCACATGCTTTTCAACAGCAGCAGGTAACCCTGACAATAAATGTGCTAGTAACAGCAGCAAAGAGACGGCCAGGGGGAAGTGTGCTCAGAGTGCCAACGCTGCTGACACAGACGGCGTCCCACAGCCTCAGCTCTATGGGTGCAGCGATGCAGAGCTGGTAGCATCTCCAGGCCTCTACCCTTCCATAGATTTCTCGCTGCTTCTGGGACGTGAGGCTGAGCTCTCCTCAGGGCTGTCATATTCGCACAGCCCCACAGGGCCTCTGTGGTGCTTCAGGCTGCAGACCACGGTTTCAAATGGTGCATTCAAGCCCTCTTCTGCTCCTTGCTGCCTCAGGCCAGTCATATTCGCTCACCTTCGTTCACGCTGAGAAGCCATGTGGTTCATCCCCATCCAGACAGCACACAGTTATCACAGAGTGGAGTAGGGGGTTTTTTCCCTAGTCAGACTAAATTTTTAGTCTTTCTTTTTATATGTGGCTCCATACCTCAATTTCCCATCTTTACTATCAAAATTACCTGGCCTAAGCGTTACTGGACCAAACCCAGAAAGGTCCAGTCTTGGAGACTGCAAACTTTTGAATCCAAGCATGTGGGATACGCTGCTCCAGCAACATGGTTTATACCGAAAAGCAGTACATGGAACACAGCTGAATCTTTTTTCAGGGAAAAAACAGAATGTGAGCATTGGGAGGGAAATGGAGGTGCCTATGTAGCTGAAAGGAAGATGGGACTCAAATATGTTAAGCTTCCAGTCCTTGGACCGATTTGTGGATACAAAGACTGTCTATGTTTGAGTTGATCTCATGAAAAAATTCAGTCCTGGCATTGAGAAATGCACACATCTCTGCCTATGTATTCATTTGGCTATCCAAACTAATTTAGTTAGCATTTTAGTAAGTTCTAATTTACAATAGTCTAACAAAAGACAAATACTTGTGAATTTTGCTTCTTTCTCCCATCACTGAGTCTATAGTCCACAATTCCACGGGGCAACCTGACAAAGGATAAAGTCTGTTATAAAACTCAGACTTAAAGGATAAAGTCTGTATTAAAAAAAATGAGGCTTAACAGCAGTGTTGGGAGAAGCAACAGGTGCCCTTATGTACATAAGCGGAATATCCTCCTGCCCACTTGTTCTGAGGAGGATAAAAAAAAAAAAAAACCACACCCACACACACCACTAAAAAGAAAAAGCAGAAAAACTGCTGACTACCTAGAGATTCTGTAATTCCCCTTGGGAGGACAAAAACCTCCAATCTAATAGGAAAAAAAAAAACCCTCCAACTAAAGGTCAGCAGCATTGTGTTTTTATTAGTCCCTGTTGATGAGAGCTAAGCAAAGAACAGCATTACCGAAATCTGAACGCTCTCACGGCATACCTTATGGTTTCCGACATACACATGCGTCTTAGCACTGACTCTTTGGACTGGTCTCTTACTGCAAAACTCAGACCACAGGGACCTGGATGCTGATATCTTCAAAGCTTCTTCCATGCAGGAATTCACATCCTTCCCTTAAACACTTAGACCATCCTTTACTTGAAATACTGGTATTGAAAGGACATTTCAGAGAAGTGGAGTATGTCATTTGTGATAAGGAGAGCACCAAGCCTTTACCTCACATGGTTTATTTCAAGCTGAGCATTATTCCAAAACTATAGATAAGTTAGTCCTCTCTGATGTCTTTAGTATCTGGCACAAATCTTAGGCTGCCCAAGAAAGGTCCACAATAAGAAATGAAGATCAGAAGTGGAATACATGAACAACCATATATGAAATTTTCTACCTGCAGAAAACATCATATCATGCTTCATAAAAAGTAAATTATATCATAAATTGATTTTTTTACATTAAAATTATCGATGGAATGAGTGCACAGTGATACCATGAAACTTTGCAGAAAGAGATCTATCATTGCTCTCTCACTGGAGAATATTAGTCTTTTCACTTATGGCTAACCTGTCTGATTTTCTGATACACAAAATATACTTTAGGTTTTCTGTATTTTTATAAATGACAAAACAACTCTCTTTTTTCCTTTTTTTTTTAGCTAAAAAATAAATTCTGTATTTTTAAGAAGACATTAAACAGCCAAGAAAGGACAGGAAGTACCTATACATTTCTTTGAATGCAAATCACGAAGCAAATCTAAATCTACTTCAATACTTAATTGATCAAGGTAGATTTCCTATTTTTCCTTAAATAGGAAAAGGAGACTCTCCCCATAGATATCGTTCCTTAAAGCACCAAATAGTATAGTAAACGATAGCAAGAGCCTGACACGTGCATTATGAAAAGGATATGCATATGTAATCATCTTGTGGAGCGTATGTAATCATCCTCTAGAACCAAACTGCAGCAAGCATTCTCCATACTAATTTTTCTCCTCTGTATTCCATTAAAAATATACATGGCAACTACAAAAGCTAAGATAAATTTCTTAATAACTGATTAAGCAACGAAACAAATTGTGCCACTGCAGTAAGTCAGACCTTTTTATGTACAAATACAAAGCCCACATTGTTATTCCTGTTAAACTACTTTATCAGTCTAAAGCAAAATTAAATATAATTTTTAGCACGTGTTAATCAGGTGAATTTACACAACCAGTCTATTGAACAAGGTGCCTGTTGTGTTCATGCTCTAGTGCAGTTTTACTCAAGTACACCTACAGCATACACAGACTTTTAGTAGCAATTTTTGCAGTACACCAATGTTTATGTAGCTCATCCATCTACATTTATGTCTAGTTAAGCCCCTGAACAACGAAACTGCTGCATCCCTTTGTAAAAATAGCACAATGGCAATGACAAGTAGTTGTAGCTAAATATAGCTCCTGCAGACATATGCCAGGAATTAAATAGTACATTTTAGCCCTCCCCAATCCTAAATCAGTAAGCTTCAACAAGGAATCTCTAGTGAATACACACAGGAGCTCAATAAATCCCCCTTAAGCTTACAAGGCATATTCTGAATCTGTGCTAGCTAAAAATAGCCATGTTTATAATGAGAATGGAGATGTGAGCAGAATAATACTAAGTTTAAAGGCAGGCATGCTATAGTCATTCCGCATTAATGAATAGGGTGAATCAAAGGTCATTCTAAGCAGCAGATATACAGACTGACAGATAAAATACAATATACAACAATCTTTTACTGAAGGGCATTCACCTCACATTAAACTGTGCACTTTCTAATTGGCTATTGCAGCCACACATTCAGAAATTATTTTGTGTGCATTTTTTAGCTAGAACACAAGTTGTTACTTCCAAAAGACAGGCGAAAGAGGAGTATACAGCATTATCCCTCTGGACAGTATTCTGTCCTAGAGTTCAATTCCCCTCTGGAAATACTGAGGAAATATAATTCTTCTTGTAATATTAATCACAGAATTCTGCTTTCTTTAATTAAAGGCAAATTGCATCCAAGCCTCTAGGGCAGTACTATTGCAGCCGAATGCCCAAGTGGCTGATGCATGTTCTGAACTGCCTCAAAGGTTATACCTCCATCAACTTAGATACAAGCACTGCTGACTGCAGTTATCACAGAATCTCATTCTTGGCTGAGATACAGATGAGAGATTAAAAATAATTTAAATACAAGTAACCTTCATGTGGAACATTCCCATCAAGAGTTTTCTGTCTACTGACACTAAACTGCAGAACCTCCTAGAAAAATATGTGCTAAGAAATTAGGCTGCCCTGCTTTCTGTTCTTGGAGGACTTGAAGGACTGGAGGGGCAAGTCATTACACACGTTCCTCAGTATCTTCTCTGATTCTGAAATCCTGCCCTGACTCTGAAGTAGGAAGGTAAAAAAGGAGAGTAAATGCAGGGATAGATGTTGATGAACAAATCACACACACGCACACACACCCTGCAAAGGGGAAATTTCTCTGTGTGGTGACCAACAACTCAGACTGGTTCGCCCAGCAATGGCTATGTAACATGTTGGTTGCTGTAAAGAAGCATCACTGAATGTATTTCCTCACTGAAACCTGTTCATCACACCTTGTATCAGGGTCCCCAAGAGCAAAGGCACAAGATCCTGGCAGGTATCTTCTCACTGAAAGAACACACGCATGTGAGGTGGATAAAACCAACTCTTGGACATAATGGTGCAAAGAACATGTCTAGCATAAACACCCCACATGTTAAGAAACCAAATATGAAAAAACAAGATAGTATAAAAAGTCACAACCCCAGAAAAAACATCAGGAAAAAAAAAACAAAAACAAGTGCTCCCCAGTTAAGAATGACACTTCTGATCAATGTTGCTACTCATCCACAAGCAGGTCATCTCTCACTTTCAAGAGAGCAAGCACACTGCTTTTTTTAGTTACTATCCACCATGTCTTGCTACGGCAGACTCAGCACTCAAGTATTATCTTTCATTATATATTTTGAGGGAATCAAATAAGAATTTTAGAAAGCTATATGACACTGTTGAAGTTTGCAAGCGTGAGTGCAAGTTTTCTTCTCCAACCCTCCCACCCAGGAAGGGAATCAAAGCAACACCACCAAGCCTGAATAGGCTCATATGCAACAACCTGAAGTCTCCGGGTAACACAATGAAGTTACTCAGTCTTCTTTTTCATGCCAAACGCTTCTACACTGTTTCACAGTTCCTCAACACTGGTCCATCCCTCCTCTGTTCCCTTCTACCATGTCCTTAGTGAGAAAAGGGGACAAGACTGCACACACAGAGGGGTAAACACAGAAAAAACTTTTTGTTTTGCTCTCTATTCCTTTACTTTGTTATTCCTAATATTCTGCTTGCCTTTTTTATTGCTATTACAAATTAAACTAACACCTTTGTAGAATGTCTCGTACCTCCAAGATCTCTATCCTTAATGGCAATGGTTCACACGTGAATCAACACTGATCTTCACCTCAAATTTTAACAACCCACCTCTATCACATGATAACCCTTAAAACTTGGTTTTCACATGTACTACCCTTGATAAACTTTGATACAATCCTAATAACCCTAATATCCAGATCCTTTATAAGCATGCTGAATGGCACAGGCACAATACAGATCCCTACCAGTTAGGCTGGAGATCACCTTTCAGTGAGTAAATGGGCCGTTTATCCTGCCTTTACCCATCTCTTGACTCATGATGGAACCTCCACTTTTATCTCACAGTGTATTTGTTTCTCTCAAAAAGCCTTTTGTGAGAGTCTTTTTGGAAGTGTTTTAGGAATCAACTAAGCAGTATCAGTGATTTTCCCTTTGTTCACTAGCTCAGTATACGCTTCAAAGAATTCTGACAGATTTGCTTACCGTTACTGCCCTTCACAACAAAAAAAAAAAAAAACATTTCAACAGTATCCCAACATACGTACCTTATTATTATTAACTCTACTGTTACATTTCTGTTTTTATTATATTTACCAATAATAAGAGTAAAGTAATTGTATCAGTTACGCTGCTTCCCCAATGGCAATTAAAACCTTAACTTTTCATTATACCCACAACCTCAAAGGATAAAACAAATCCTCCTCTGCAATAGCTGAAGTACCTTAAAAAGAAATAATGCATCCAGAAAATCAGAAAAAAAAATCGACTCTAATGCATGAAAGATCCTTGAAACTGAGTGATCAGATTTTTACATGAGAGCTCTGGTATTCTTGTGTTAAACAATTCTAATTTTTTTCAGGAATTCCTGTGATTAGGAGGGATAAGCCCAATTAAGTGATTGTTCAAAAGTAGAAGCAAGTCAAGAAAGAGGTTTTAAAACAGGAATGCTTGAAGAACTTGATCAATAGATCTGTTTATTCAGCATAGCCATTAACATAAATACGGAAGACTGAGTACTTCAGATTTTTCAGCTGCTACTTGGGTTGGAAATAGAGGCTCTAGTAGCACAATCACTTTCAAAATCAGTAAAGTTACTGAGCTAAATTTATCACTGATTTAATGAGTTTTATATGGAATGAATATTGCAAATTCTTTCTCCTTAATATGATGATAAAAACTAGCAGAATAAAAAAAGAGTGAAATTGGTTTTCAGGGATTAATGCTTCAGAAATTAAATTTGTCCTATATTTTTGCTAGAAATCGGGTCCTAGAGCTGCAGAATGGCAATGCTTTCCATTCTAATATATCTTCTTTCTTTTACTGGGCATGCTATCCAAAAGCTAATATGCCAAGCAACCAAGCATTCACTCACATTATTAAAACATACAGCTCCCTTAATAAACTCAGTGTATATGACTTCCTCAAATGTTTTTCATCAATATAGAGAATTTCGACTTAGCTCCTCAGTAAACACTAGATGATAATTGCAGATATGAATCAGAAGTAGAGATGACACTAAAATTCATTTCCTCTCTTCACTGATCCCGTTTTGCTGTAATTCAGCCAGGTAAACACGGTCCATGCCAATGGAGCTCCAGCACCACTGTCCCCTCCAGGTCCCACCTGAACCAAAGATTCCTGAAGGCTGAGAATACACTTTAAAGTCTGTGTTGTTACAATGAAAATAGACAAATTTTACAGTGGTAAAGGTCTTAAAGCAGATGAAGGGCATCACAAAATGTTTTCTCAGAAATATAGATTTATAAAGGGCTAGTCACTGACAATTTGAACAGCGTACGTCAGACGAGTCTGCAGTATGCATTTATCATTGATTTCTGAGAGCAATCTCGCAATTCGGACAATACTTGGACCATCATTCTTTTCAAGCTGCCACTACTTACACATCTGTATTCTTCACATAGATCAATTATGCTCTAAAAGTAACAGAAGACCCAATAAAAATAACATTTAAAAAAAAGGCTTAATGTATGTTGTTACTTTCGATTTTTCCCCCTCCAGCAAAATACATTCTCAAAAGTCAAATGGAGGTCATAACCATTAGGTCCGGTAACTCACCATTAACAAGAGAATTAATTAGCAGATTCAGAGATCTTTTCCTGAAGGAAACATGACAAATCTAATTCTAGAATCTATGTTGTAAAACCATCTAAAACCATCATATGCTAATATATCAGGAGAACTCTCCACTTTCTAATAGCAGAAACAGAAAATCTATGTGAACATGAAATAGTCGGTCTCTGATTCCCTCTTTTTTCTCTGAGATGCTCAAGAACATTAAACATATTCCACCATCTTCCAACAACTGCTTACACATAAATAAAATTTCAGCAAAAAATTCTCTCTCACTTTACCCTCTAGGAATCCCAAGGGGTGAACTGATCTAAAGAAATTCTTAAATTTAAAAGATTTCTGTGAAGTATATATATACACATTTTATATACAAATAAAAATATATACATATTCAAGGAGCATCTGGATGACGCTCTGTCATATGATTTAGTTTTCGGTAGTCCTGTGACGAGCAGGCAGTTGGACTCTGTGATCCTTATGGGTCCCTTCCAACTTGAGATATCCTATGATTCTATGAAATATTGTAGATAGATATATAACTAGATATAAGGTACTGGTGCCTCATCTTTAAATCACTGGTTTGATTTTATTAGGGATGCTAACTTGATTTCCAATCTAAGTGGTTAGCACACATTTAAAATGATTACAAATGCTTATTTAAAAAACACACTGAGTCAGCTCACTCAGAGAACTTCATAAATATGTAGCAGGAAACTCCCAAATAGTGACTCATAACTTCAGAGATTTAAAACAGATAAATAATCATTAATTTTCCAACTGTTACTCATATTCTATTAAATCTTAAGCCAAAACCATCCTGCTTCTGTGAATTCCACTTGACCGTCCGTTAAGTTCTACACAAATAAGAGCGCTATGGGAAAAAACAACCAAAAATCAGCTAACTAGGAAGAGTGTTAATTCATAACAGCTTACATGGAAAAACTATCTCATATAAACATACACTGAACAATAATTCTTTCCCTTACAACTGATGCATGGGTGGATTTTGTCTTTACCTTATTTAAGAATGAATGACTGATTTGGGAAAACAAGCAAAAATCCCCAACTTTAACAACCTTTTTTTACCTGGAGAAAAGAAAAATGAAACATGATCTGAGAATACGCAACAATCTTGAAGATTTTTCTCCGTAAAACTCTATTAATGTGTATGTAGTGAAAGCTGCAACTCAAGAATCCTGTCATGTTCCTGGTTAGACAATGCACTGACATCCTCTAGCTACCTGTTCTTACAGAATGATGATAGTTACAATACATGTTTAATGGGTTACTGCTAAATATCATCATCGTGCTCCTATTTTGCCTTGAAATGAAAAAAAGTATCTTTTAAAATTTTAACAGTATTAAAAATATGTCATTACTGTAAACGTAGCAACTTCTGTAAAATGAAGAATACCTTATAAACTCATTTTTGCAAATCTCTGTAAAATACTGGCTTTTTTTGTAGAGTAGTAATCATTCCACCAAAAGGCAAGCTAATGTACACACAATGTAAAAACTGTAAAAATGCAAATTAATATAATCACATGATAACAAAAATCAAAACCTCTGTCATCCCATTTGTCACTCGAATAACAAAACTACTGCATGCGACGCAATGAAATGCATAGAGATTAATTGTAAACAAAAGGGTGAGTCACCATCCTGTGCTTCTGAAAATGTACAAAACATACCCCAATAGCCTACAATTAATTACTTAGCCAAAAGAAGGATATTCTAACTACTAACTAAAGCCTATTTTGATCAGTTCTCTGAAAGCAACCTAAGCCCACCGGACTTAAGGAGCGCACGGTACATAGAACGGGAGCCCTGACCTGCTCCATCCCATACTACCTACTCGCTTCCCACAGCAAATCAGGACACCGTGCTTGGTGTACCTGCATGCAAACAGGCTGACTACTTTCCAGTTATTGCAACAACACTGACTAAAAGTCAGGAACAATTTTTTGTATGTTCCCATTCGATTACACAATATTCAAGAGCCAAAAGAAATCCAATATCCTGCTCTTGGAAAATCCGTATGCAATACAAAGTTTTGAGACAAAAAAAAAAAGGCAATTGAAAGAATTGTGATGGAATCGTGGCTTTTTATTCAAATTGGTTCAACCTGAATGATGGTGCTTTGCTTCATTCAAAATGAAATTAATTT
>JAVKLA010000027.1:49357627-49367888 GCA_034782735.1 Sagittarius serpentarius
AGCTGCGGCCGTGGAGAGCCCGGGCGGGAGCAGGCTGTCCCTGAAGGACTGCAGCCCGGGGAAGGGCCCGCGCTGGACCAAAATCAAAGCATCATCACACCACCACCAAAGGTGGACAATTTACACACACAATAAAACACCAACCATTGTCCCTTCACTGCTTTATAAGAACAAGATTCCCCAGTTATTCTACTCTCTCGCAATGTCCAGTCTGAGTTTTGCCCATTACCTCTCCCAATTACCACCCTTATCGCCACTCATGAGCTTCTACCTCTTATTCTGTCCCCATCCTTTTGAGGGGGGAGCCGTTGGGGATGCATCTGGCAGCCAGCCAAGGTCATCCCACCACACTGGAATTGTCTATACAAATATAATTTTCTTTTAAATTTTTCTTCTTACTAGACCCCAAACAGATTATTTGCTTTTCTCTTACAATGGCCTTACAAAAAAACTGCATTCAGACAGAAAACAGCACTCTAACATGTACTCCCTTCTCCCCTAATTTGTTCATATTTATGAATTAAATTCATTCAATGTCATAATTTTAAACGATTCTTGATAGTCTAGTGTACTTGTTAATAATAAAGTACAAACTGGAAATAACCAGAAAAACAAACACAAGTTCTGATTGAAGATCATAATAGGAATTCAAAAAGGCTAATAAATAAAATACAGCATGTAGAACCTTAACTTTTTGTTAAAACAATGTATTCTTGTACTCGTAAAGACTGTAAAGTACTAAATCTTTCTGGGTCTTCAACACCATTGCTCATTCCAGTCATTGTATCTGTGTAATCAAAAAAGGTAAGCATTCAGCACTTCACAGATGTCAAACTGACAAGTTAAAATTAAGAATAATACTGCTTTCAATATTTACTTTAAATTAAGTCTTGCTATTGAATCCTCTATTTTCTGTCCTTTTCAGATGACCTGTTCTTCTGTCCCAGCCCACGTGTCATCATGGAGAATCGCTGACTTGGTCTAAATGCAAGCAGCTTGTCAGAAACATCATCAAATCTGAGTTAAATATAGGTGGCGAACCATGATACATGTGCCACTTACATTGTACTCACCCCCTTACCAGTTCCAAAAATTAAAGGAACTAGTCACATTCTATATTTTTATTAAGAATGCACATTGCAAGTAGTAGAAGTCTGCGGGAAGCAGAAACAAAATGTAAAGAGGGCCAAGCTACAGAACGATTTTAGAATTGCATGAGTTGTGGAAAAAAATGGTATATAGTTTAAAAGTCTATAATACAGTATAAAGAAAGGAAATTCTTAACCTTTTAGAAGGTAGCACTCTTTCTATAGTTCGAAGCACTGACATTATACCCTAGTATAGTATTTAAATAAAATGCTGAAAGCATTATACTTCTGATGAGACATAAAACTAGAACTCTGGCCCCCATTCTTAAAACCCACTGGTTTTTGCAAGCAGAGAAGTGTTAAACGTCATGTTTAGGCCAAATTTCATTTGGATAATTATATTCCAACTAACTGCTCCGGTAATTTCAAATGTCTAAGAATCACCAAAACAAATTACACTACACCTTAGCTCTCAGACCAGAATATAAGGAACTAGAAGTCACTGAGATAAACAGCAATAGATTAGTAGACAATTCTAAATGTCAGCAAAGCTATTTTGTGTAAGATATAAAATGCAATGGAGAGCTAAAGCAAAATTTTTGAAAATTATGCTGAGAAGTATACAGGATCTTTGGTAACACAGGCTGTGGACTGCATTCATTAACTCACGAAACCTGAGTTTCAGTTTAGACAGTGGCTCCTTTTATAGCCTTTATTTACTAACAAAAGCTATCCTCCTGTTAAGTGTAGTTGCTCTCTGCACTTTAGCCAAAGAAAGCCATATTACATGTGCATAAGCTCTGTTTTCAGACACAAGACAGTGGAATAAGGGTAACTCTTCCATATTCCTGACAATACAAGGAATACCACAAGCATAGGACAAATACTACACCAGAGGGAAACAAGTAAACAAGACAAGTAGTAAAAAAAATTAATACAAAATACACTTTAATGACTCACTAGGTGAAAGAATGAAAAAATTACCTAAAACACCCTTGAAAACGGGTGAATTCAAAGCAACACGCCCACTTAAAACTTATTAGGCAAAATAAAGAAAACACAACAGCTTTGTTTAATTTCTCAGAAGAGTTAAAGCTATAATATCAAAGGTAAAATTTCACACATTAGAAAAACTTTAGAAGGGACAAAATAGAAAGCGGTATTTTCGTATCACTGATGTTTTTCATATAAGGAACTTGGTAAATTCAAATCAACTGCACGCATCAAGACGGTGGAGTAGATTAAGGATGTTTTCATTGTTTAAAAAAAATGGAGAGAAACAAGGATTTTGGAATAAGGAAAGAAAAAGGCAAGAACAAAAAGAAAATAACAAAATTATCTTTTTGAAATATAACAGGAAAGTTTAGCACTTACACTATAATTCTTAAGATATTAGCCATTTGATATATTATATTTGAAAACGAAGTATAGGAAGTACACCAGGAAAATAAGAAAATACTTTCTTAGTAAATTTGTTTACTTAAGGTCACTTTCAAGACACATCTTGCACTGCCACTGGTGATATAGAATATCCTACTAAAAAAACCTATCACTCATCTTAAAAACACATGTAACCACTGAAACAGTGCTATAGTACTTGACATCCAACTTCACCTATTATTCAAACCATAATCATTTTGCTGAAAAAGCTTCTAAAGCCCTCTCTGAGAAGTTTATGTACTTATCCCGGAGTATATTTATAGATACATTGAACACTTTGAAATACTAGGACTGTATCATGTTTATCTTTTGGAATAAATTCAAACGTAAAGTAGTAATCCAAGAGGTAGGTTTCCTTTAGTAGGGAAGAGATTATCCCTCTGGTTTGTGACTAATGTTCTATTCTTGATGCACCTCAGACCTACACTCTACAACTTCCATTTGGTATCACATACATAAAAGCCATCCTTTCAAGGACTTCACTAGAATTGCTCTACTTCTTAACCTTTGCTGGTAAGCTTGCTCTTCATCAAACATGAGATTTGCCTTTTTCCCTTAGTCAACTTACCTATATTTTCCATAAGTAACACCTTATCCTGTCAAACACTTCAATAACATGTAAATAAATAAACAAACAACACATTTTAATCCTGGCATACAAAACTGACTTGTAAAAGAAGGGGCTATAGAGAAAGACTATAAACAAATTTTGAATATATTTGTTAGCTCCCTTTTAACACTTCTAACAAGTTATATTAAACATTTGCAGCATGACAGTGAAACTGATTGCTCTGCAATATGATATCTCCTCGTATAAGCATTTTACATTTTTATTATAGCCATTTTAAAAAGGCCTGTTAATGCTTTATTTGTTGTGAATGCAATTCATTCATCTGAGACTCATAAAATGCACCTATGCATCACTTAGGAAAGATGAATTTCATAGTGCTTTCTTTAAGTCCTCAAAGGAGTTCTTCCATTCTGACAGGATATTTACAAAAAGAGCAAAATGACTGTGTTTGAGGTGCTCACCTTGATACCAAAAGTATGACTTTAAAATCAGATATTCAGATTCACAGAACTTTGGACTTTGTAAAACAGCTTTGTGTTTGGCAGTGAGCTTCAATTCTCTTGTGCCTTTATCTAAGTACCCCATTCTCTTCTGCCCATATGAACTTTCACAGGTTTTTCTGACTGATTTAAACATGGCTAGGAAACTTAAAATTTAGGCAATTAAAACAATACCTGGAATATTATTAATGTAATAATCAGTTAATAATGGTTAATCGCTAAGCAGGCTACTGAGAACATATCTAATTACATTATTAATCAAATTAATGTTCTCATGCTGTCATGTTATTTAAAAAGTACTTGTCTTCAAACCAACAATTTGGTTAGCTTTTCCACAGCCATTCCTGTACTTTATACTTCGTGTTTGCTTGACCTTTCACATCTAAAAACCCATATAATCTTGGAGTTAACTGAGTGCCAAACCTATTTAAGTTTGCTGAATTGTGACATGTCACATTACACTGCAGAAATCACAGCCTAAAGCAATATTGTACAGGCCAAACCCAAGCAGTACCATGCAATCTTGCACTGGAAGCAGTATGTTAATGTGCAGCTCCAAAAACCAAAAAAACCCAGCAGAAAAGAAAGAAGGCTCAATGAATTGGCCATAATATTAGTTCTGAAGCATTACACCTGTCTCCCATTCTCTGGAGATACGTGGTATTATTATGTATGACAAAGTCAATGTGCATCTTAAAGGATTAAGAGATAAAATACAACATTGAGACAAAAACAGGATCTGGAAACTGCTTTTGTTAAGCAAGCTCATAGTCAATAAACATCGTTTCCAACAACTGTAGTGACTGTAATATAATTTAACATCAGTATAACTCCCAATTAGTCCTCTCTCAAAAAAACCACTGACACAAACTGTCAAAGGGACAACAAAATTGAAAAAAAAATGTGAAAGGCTTTAACAATACCCACAGAAAGGAAGTTTCTTCAAAGATATGGCCCAGAGACAACTACCACTTTAAAGAAAAGGATAGCAGCATAAGCCACAGAGCTAAAACAAAATAAAAATGATAAATAAATAAATAAATAAATAACCGTTCCTGTGAAAAATCTTATCCAGATAGCCAAAGGAAACAGGCTTTTTGCAGAGGATCAACTGAATGCTCCATCCCAAGTCAACAGAATTCAAGAGGTACAAAATCCAAGACAGAAACACACTATCACACATATACCACACATCTAAGCAGAAAGAACATGGGTTATGCATTGTCTATATACACTACCTAGTATAAAAAAAGGCTCCAGCCTTGAGCACTTAATGGTGCACAAAAATCTACATTACGAATGCGCATTTAGGTATTTTCTATTCAAAGCCTGCTTAATCAAAATTTTAATTTTTCTATAGTATAGCTAGAATCTCAAGAGAGCTTCCATTTGTGATATGTGCAAGTACTTTAAACACTTCTTGCTTCTTTACGGTAATAACTATGTACCTGATTATTTCAGCAACCAGAAAAACAAAATCTAATCAGTAATGTCAATTGTGAGCACAATATTGTAGCTGAGTCCACTAAAACTAACTAAATATGTTCTTAGAAACCAACAAGCTATCACCATTTTACATCTGAAAATTTAATGAAGGCTACATTAATATTACTGTGCACATAACGCAAACATGAAGCTATACAGGAAAAAGTTACCTGGTTTTCTAGGCTATCTTGTGTAATTACGTACAAGAACATCAGGAACTGACAAGCAAATCAGATAACCGCTGAAGTTTGGGACGGTAACTTCAAATAACCCTAAAAAATGTACAGGACACCATGCACCTTCATATAATCCCAGACTAAGTTAAAAACGTTTAACAATGTGTAAAAGGATTAACACTTACGCTAAAACATATACCTTAGACTCAAAACTCTGCAGAAACACTAATCTCATTGGCTACACCTGGAGAAGTTTGACATCACTAAAAGATGGATTCTATTAAATCTTTCCTCCCTGAAAGAAAACATCACAAAGGCAAAGCCATCACAAAAAGCAAGACTTTCCTTCATACATTATTATACGCATCGAGAGATTTCAAGCTTAAGAATGTTTTATTCGATACTCCATCCTCAATAAAAAAAGTATCCGCTGTTGATAAAAAAAACATTTGCAACTTAAAAATTACTGACTTACAAAGGTACTTTTTGGTTCAGAGTGTATGGGTTATAATGTCTTCTAAAATATTTGTAACTTTAATAGTAATTATGAAAAAATGTTTTCATTTGTAGTAAATCATTTAATATATTCTATCCAAGGTGACAGCTTAATAGGATAACTGCTCAGGCAACTGAATAACCAGCTCCATATATATCACTTTGCTACTTCAAATTTAAAAAAATGCAGTCTTCTTTGAATTAAAATGTCTCCATCAATATGCCAATTTTTATCGAAAATAATAGAACTAGTGCTCAGTGTGTATTAAATCTTTCACAAGTAGTAAAAATAAATTTCATAAGCATATATACCACGTCTAAATAAAATAAGCCCTGCAACTTCATACACTTTCAGTACACACTGCTAACTCGGCCTTGCTCAAAGCATCGGTAGTTCAAAAAATATATATATAGGCAACCAATATATTCATGTTAGCCATCTTCATCACTGCAAGGAATCGTTGTATGTAATAATCAATGCATTCAACATTTCATTTAAACAACATCTAGGATCTTCAGAAAGAAAGAAAGGGAAAAGAAAGAAAGGGAAAGAAAAGTAGGAGAACGTATTGTCTAATTTCATATCCCTGTTTAGTTGTGAAGCTTTACAAATTGTAATCGATTAACGCAATTGAAACTGATCACGGAAGTTTAAAAAAAAAACCACTAAGTGAAATGGAATTTATGAATAATTAATCGATATATTAAAGGCCAAACTATTTATTTAAAGGACTCTGTGTTGAATTGAGTTTCCATAATCAATACAGTTATTGGCCTTCTTAGTTCAAACATATTCAGTGCATTTCTTGTCAAGTACTGCATATGTCAGCATTACGTACTACTCTGCCAGGTAATTAACAAACTATCATATTTTTATGCACAGTCTTCCAGATGTTTCCTACCTCTTACAGTTTGGTGAAGCAATTTAAAAAATATAAGGGGAAAAGAAAATTGAATTTTTTTCTTAAGCTCCAATCAGTATAATGCATTTATTTTCTCAGTTCTTTTTATTGCTTTGTGACTCTTCTGCCATAAAGTACTTCAATCTATAAAAGCCTAAAGAAAAAGAATACATGTCCTTTTGAATAAAGCCTTCAAATAAATTACAACTACATGGCATCCAAGAAAGTAAAGGTGTTCCAAACTCCGCATCAAAGATCAACAAAGAGTTTGCCCATACTTTCTCAAACTGTACGCTAATAGTGCTCATTGACCTGTCTTCTTACTCTGACTACCGCTTAAAAGCATTTTTGAAAGAAATACCGTAATTGCAGAAATTTTAAGAATTCTACTGTTGCTAAAATCAGTTTGTCACAAGTTTCACAAACTACTTCATTACACCTGACAGTTGATGGCTAAAAAGCACATAATTATATGATATTATTCAACTTATAATCAAAGTCATTTTGACATTAAAAATTTGCCAAATCAACCATACACCTACAGAATGCCAGAAGCTGGTTTAAGGCTTTTTAATCTGTGGAAGTAGTTGGAGTCTGCTTCTTATATGGACCACAGTTTCTAGTTATAGCATTGTTTTTCAAAACTCAGTTCTGTCTTCCACCTGAAACAGCCTGGTGACTATAACTGAAACACTTTCCACTCCAGGAAATGAATCTAACTATGCTCAACCAGACATAGCAGAAGATCTTCATCTTGAATCGGATTTTCCCTGAAATGACAGTGTTGCACATCTCTCCCAAAGTCAACAAATGAACTAGGGATTCAGTTTTGAATTAAAACTCTAGCTGGTTCCTATTTAGAGTCCTTTCTCCTAACTCAAAGTAAGACTCAAAGAGGTTTGATAGAAAAGATCATATAACAGTTTTTATGTAATTAGAAGTCTGATGCACAGAGGATGGGAACAGTTTCCACTGGGGATAGGAAAACCATGAAAAGGAAGAGCAATCACAGAAAAAAGGAAAAGCTTTCTACAGCTTTCTGCAGTAGCAAAGGCTAGACATGATTAAATACGGATTGTGGAATTTCCATCACCAGATCTTCCAGAATGGTCTAGGCACTGCTTCTCTGTAACCTGACCTTTGAGGCTGCAAGACAGAGACTAGATGTTCTCTTAAAGTCGCTCCCAGCTCTACTTTCTGTGATTTGTTTAGCATGTCTAGTACAAACATGGACAGGAAAATTTATTAACTGCAGCTGGAATATTTGTTTAAGAAGTCAGTAATGAAACTGAGTACAAGATAACTGAAATCTTACTTTCTCCTAGAAATCTACTTTCTCTTCAGGCAGAATAGGAAGGTTTTTTAAAAGGTTCTGATAAAAAACCTTATCATCAAGCAGTATTATGAACTGAAGCTATTTTATTTTAATGGCATACACATAAAAGAACAGCACATTCACTTTTTGTTAACCAGGAATTTTAAAATAATTTAGGTTTCACTGGCTTTCAGATATCAGCCACAAAAAGAACATGAATGTGTTCAGCAGCTACAAAACAGATAACCTTGCCTCTTAATGGGAAGAAAGAAGACAGAGTAAAGTATAATGAGAAACATTTTGTAGTAATGCTGTCTCCACATCAGGAATCTACTGTTTGTGAGAAAATCTGCAATTTTCAAGTTCTAACCTTTGAACATATTACTATGCTGAACATTCGTAAGATCAAGGAAACATCAAGTACCAGGAACAGCTCATGAATCTAAAATTTAAAGAGAAAAAAATCTAATGATACTAGTAACGTTTACAACCAATTCTACAACTTTCAGTCAGCAAATAACTAATGAAACCACAACTAGCACGCACATTTTCTCATCAAATATAAAAAAAAGTATTATTTTAATCTTTAAGGGGTAATAAATTATCATTCCAAGTCATCTGAAGATATAAATGCTTGTCTAGAGCTGGGACACTGTCTTTTCTTACCTATTATTTTATTACCAAAACCTATGCGGTGGAAAAATGATTACAGAATTTTCAAGATGATACGGTATAATAATGCTGTTAATAAATACATACAGAGATGTAATGGGTATTTGTCTAATCATTCCTACACAAAAAGTTCCCAAATATGAGACAAAAGATATTACTCTTTATGCAAAAGATACCAAAGCTTTTCAAATACAGAATATTACCACAGCCCTGCTATCTTATTCATTCTTAGCCTAGAAAAATGAATTTCCACTATTTCTTCCACCATTTAAGGTCAGCTCTGATCCTGCTTTAAAGTTAGTCTCCATGGTGCATTCATCTGTGCTTTCAGCTATTTTCTGAATCACAAAGTAATTAACCTTTATTCAATACATTTATCATTCACTGACAAGCGTGGTATTTCTCCCTCAAGCCTTTCTTGAAAAAAAGTGCTATTATTATAACTGTTACCAATAATGTATGCAAACAAATACTGTTAAAAGGTAGAGCAATACACACAAAGATAAGAACAGTCAAGCAAAAAGTAATTTTCACTAGCTCCCTGTGTTCTCCCTTATTTGTAATTAGGTGAGAAAATAACCTTCTTTACAGATAATTCTGAGCACAAAAAAAATGTGTAAGGCTATTTTGGTGAAATTTTTTTAAGTTGTAAGAATGTGCTTCTTTTTACTTTTTTCACTAGCTAAGAAGAACACAACAATGTTCCCAATTTTTAAACTCAGTTTTTCAGCAAGTTTCAAATCAAAAAGAGTTTTAGCATTTCTAGTATATACCATTTTAAACATTACTCAATAGCATTTTTTTAGTCATTCATATTCACAGAGGTAAATTGGAAGAAAGACTGTCAACATAAATGTATCAAAATTCTCTGGCATACCTCTCAGTGGCTGATATACCACTCAGTGGATGGGCAATATTTTTTCTTTTCATAAGTATTAGACTACATAAAACTTCCTTTAAATAGGATGAGTCTTTAGAATTACCTTCAAACTGGAAGGCCACTCAATTTTAGAGGTAATGAGGAAAAGAGTACCAAATGGGGGCCAGAAAAATAATCTGAGGGCTGGACACCTCTCATGAGGAAAGGCTGAGAGAGTCGAGGTTGTTTAGCCTGGAGAAGACTCTGGGGATACTTTATTGTGGCCTTTCAACACTTAAAGGGGGCTTATAAAAAAGACAGAGAGAAGAATCAAGGCCTGTAGTGACAGGACAAGGGACAATGGTTTTGAACTGAAAGAGGGTAGATTTATAGAATCATCGAATCATTTAGTTGGAAAAGACCCTTTTAAGATCGAGTCCAACTGTAAACCTAACGCTGCCAAGTCCACCACTAAACCATGTCCCTAAGAACCACATCTACAGGTCTTTTAAACACCTTCAGGGATGGTCAATCAACCACTTCCCTGGGCAGCCTGTTCCAGCGCTTGACAAGCCTTTCGGGGAAGAAATTTTTCCTAATATCCAATCTAAACCTCCCCTGGAACAACTTGAGGCCATTTCCTCTCATCCTATCACTTGTTACTTAGGAAAAGGGACTAATACCCACCTCGCTACAACCTCCTTTCGGGTAGTTCCAGAGAGCGATAAGGTCTCCCCTCAGCTTCCTTTTCTCCAGGC
>JAVKLA010000027.1:49377888-49431758 GCA_034782735.1 Sagittarius serpentarius
TGGGAGTGAAGCTGTGCCCAGGAAGAAGGGGGGTGGGGGGAAGGTGTTTTAAGATTTGGTTTTTATTTCTCATTACCCTACTCTGGTTTAATTGGAAATAAATTAGGTTCATTTTCCCCAAATCGAGTCTGTTTTGCCCGTGGCGGTAACTGGCTGAGTGATCTCTCCCTGTCCTTATCTCGACCCATGAGCCTTTCGTTATATTCTCTCTCTCCTGTCCAGTCGAGGAAGAGGAGTGATAGAGCGGCTTTGGTGGGCATCTGGCATCCAGCCAGGGTCAACCCACCATATCTAAGTACATGTAAAAAATTTAAGTGACAGTTGCACATAAATGTATGATTTCTATGCACACATGGGTAGAATTCTTGATGCGTGGCTCCAATAAATGGAATTCAATACCCCTTTATGAAGTTAGTAATCTTTTCAAAGACTAAACAGTATTTAAAGCCTACAGAGATTTTTATATAACTTCATCTCTCTTTCAGATTTTAATTCAAATACAAGAGTTCTCCCAGGTATTTGCCTGAGACTTGTAGGCGTTTAATTGTTTAAGTGCAACAAAAAACTACATCTACCAGAACATCTCAGTACAATCTGGATATGAACACTGTTGTCTTCCACGCACATTTGTTGATAACTGAGCTATGGAAATTATTATTTCTTAAATGGAAAGAAACTAATATGCCAAGCAGAAGATGAATGACAGCAACTCAATCTACAAACCGTATCTTAAGAATTCTATCTGTTCTCAGTCAAGAGAACAGGAAACTGAGATACACAGATACAAACAAAGTTGTTCTTAGGACTCCAAACAGAAATAAAAACCATTCTAAAAGGTAATACTCTTTCTAAAAGGCTATATATAATGTGTTCTATGCAGAACACTAAACAAAGCAAGGTACGTTGTATCACAGATACACTCTTGGTTACTGGAATTCAATACATTTGAAAACAAAGCCACAAAAATAACGTTTGACATCATCAGCTAAATCCAGCATCTCATTAGTAAAATAAAAGCAGAAAACTGCATTTTAAGTGGACTTTAGGAAATAGGATTGAATGTCTCTTCTTTCTTTATACCCAAAAAGCAAAAGCAATAATCTAAGTCAAGCATCATATGTCTTAACAATTAAATGCAGCTATACCTTCCTGAAGAAACAAATTCCTGCCTTCTCATCTTTCCCCCTTAGTCAACCAATCTTATCTGCTTCAGTTAGGATGAGTTTCAGCCAACAAGCTGTTAGCCAAAACCCAATTTCAGTCACACACTGATCATCTAAAAAACCTGACCATCTGTGTTTCATGAAAGGGAGATGTAAAAATGAGTATTAGCAGCATATTGATGAAACCGCAAACCAATCTGTCACAACCTCCTTTGCAGTCTCACATAAAAAGAAAGGTTGGCAGGAATTTGAAAAATTCCATGGGAAAACTTCTGGAAGAGAAGAAACAACTGCTTTGAACAACTCAGTTGTCTGGGAGAGAATAAAAAGGGAATAATTAAAACATGGTTCCGCCAAACACTGAGATAACGTGGAGATCTGACAACCATCTCTTATGGCCAGTGAAACTGAATACAGCACTCGTGCTTGACATCTCCCATTATTAATACAAGATTATTAAGCAATAAACCCAGTGTGATTTCTGCATGTTAGGAGGAAGCAGATGAAATGTGTTTGAGAACTTAACAATGATCAAACTTGTTCTACCTCCACAAAGGACTCCATAATACTCCTTAACATGTAGAATCAAAAACAGCTGTCCCTTATTCCCAGTGAGGACACACTCTTGGCTCACATTAAACTTGGCATCCACTGTGACTACAAAGATAATTTCATCAGAATAACTTTGCATTTCTCCTTGCTGAACTTCTGAAATTCCTATTGGCCCCTACCTCAAGTGTCCCAAGGTACTTCTGGACTCAATCTCTACCACTTACAGTGTCTACCAGACACTCAGTATCATCCACAAATATGCTGAGGATGCATTCCATTTCACCATCTGGACTGTTGGTAACAGACCATATCAGCCTCGGTATCATCAAAGAATCAGCCGTTTCATCCAAGAAGGCAATCAGGTTGGTCGAGGTTGGTAAGTCCACACTGACTGTGCTCAATTATGTTCTTGTCTTTCACATGTTTGGAAAAGGCTCCATTATCTTTTCAGAAACTGAAATGAAGCTGAGCAGCCTATGCAACCCTGCATCTGCCTCCTTATCTTTCCTTTAGATGGGCACAACATTAACTTTTTTCCAGTCATCAGGAACCTTCCTGAGTCACCAATCTCAAATCTGCTTTTGTCTCTTCAATATGAAAATGACCATATCCTTCAAAAGAAATTGCATCATTTCAAAAATCACCATTTATGCACTGTTATTCAACTATAAGGTAATTCTTTCCTTCAAAGTTCTCCTCTTTACCAACGCATTTTTTCATGCTCTCCAGCATCATCTTTACAAATTTGTGGTTTTTACCATAACTTCATCTTCAGACTTTTTTTTCTTTTTCTACACATACCCAGGACCAAACACCAAGTTCTCCCACTTGTTTCTAGACGGATGCATATGCAAATACATACATACACACACAGACACACACAGAGGTGTATAAATGTATCTCCAGTAATTTATATATGCATATGTATCTAGAATTTTGGGCATGACAAGCCAACAACCAATGCAGTGAAGTTCTTCATTTTTTCCTGCTGTCCTACGAAATGAATCTAACATGTGATAATATTCCTATCTCATTTTAAAAAAAATGCAGCAGTTCAGAAATTACAACCCTATAGACCCTTAACTTTGCAGCATATCCTCTTATACTTTTATTCCAAGCACTTTTGGAACATGGGCAGCTTTAGTCACAGTCACCTTCACGGCAATACATAATATAGCTTTGATAACATTACATGATTAAGAGTAGGAAAACTCACAGGTGTAATATGCTTTAAGGTATATATCATGTAAAAACTTTTCTCCTGCCAATCAATTACTTTTTCTTTTCACAGAATTTAGAATCACTGTTAATCACTGGCATGACATTTTTCGTATTCCTTCTTTCTCGATCTGAAGAAAATTGCAAAACCAGGGTATAAGGTTCTTATTTGCTCTCTTGATTTTTACACAACACCTTACCCAACACCTAAGCCTCTTGTACATTCTAGGAACCACACACAAATTCTAAGGAGTACATATTCTGAGCATACCAAGCCACATTCAGTCCATTTCAAACTGGATTTTAGTCTTTTTTTAATACAGTTTTGCCTGAAGTACTTCACATTCACAATACAAGCTGGATACCTGCTTCATTTGTAGACACAATCAGGCACATTGCAATTCCAATAATAAAAAAGACAGACAAGCTGCAGTATGATTCGCATTTTTGGTGCAAAATTTGAGCAAATCTATGAAAAGAATCTGGATTTGTATTTGTTTATTCCCCATCACCTTCACAATCAGAAGACACAGACTACTTGCGTGTACCGATTATGACAAAAGTTACACTCAAGAACACGAGTAAAACTAGTAATTGCTCTACCATCTACATAAAAACATCCACGTTACTTCAACGTTTGAAAGCTTCACTGAAAGCTGTGCAAAAAGTAAAACTATTAAGAAACAAGCAGTACATTCTTTTTTTTAAACTCTGCAGCAAATTCTTTAGATTTGACAAAACCCACTTACTAGACAAGTAAAAAGTATGAGAAACCTTAAAAATGGAAAATTTCCTCTGAGCAGCCAAATAAAATAAACTTGGCTTTTGTATTTTAGATACATCAATAAGGTGCTTTCTGATATACTGGATGACTTGTGAACATTTCTTTATTTTGCAACAAATCCTCTGGCTACATGGAACCCTGTTGCTCTTTTTCTTAATACAGGGCTTATCTTACTGGAATAAACCAGACGTTCATGTGGCTCTGCATCCTACAATGGACAGCAGTATCTGTTTAAGGAGGAATATGACAAGCAAGGCAACAAAGTGATCTCTCATTTATTCTCAGCATCCAGCAACAAAAGTTTTTAGCACAGATATTGCATTTGGATCATCCAGACAACAGCTACCTATCAAATCCAGTTTTCCATGTCTCTTGTTCCATGTTGAACCTGTCTCTTCTTCTGGTGTTCCTAACATTTAGTAGCAATGAATTCTACAATTTAAATTATGCACATTATGACAACAAAATTCCTTTTATTTTAAAATTTCACCTGTAATTCCCACAGCTGAAGAAATCAGTAATACTGATGCTGTCTTCTTCAAAATATTAATCTTTCCACAAGTCCTCCTACAAAACCAAAGTTCATTTTATTTTCAATTTTTCAGGCAGGCATGATCTGTAATTCATGTCAACTTCTAGCAGAAAACTGATACATTCAAGAACAATGACGATGTACTAAAAAAAGTATTGATCTTTTTATGATTACAGTAGACGTATAAAAGTCAAGATAGGTGTTGTGGTTTTTTTATCCATATCTAATGAATTTAAAGGCAAAGAAAAATTAACTGCTGCTGTCCGTGATTCATAGAAGCCCTTTCCCCAACTCCATAGAAGCAACAGTGTAAAACTAGACTAGGTCATCTCTTTCCCAGTACAGTGGATGATAGCACATCACCCCAAAACTTGTATTAACATTATTCAGAGCCTTTTACTGCTACTCATGGCCCTACAGTCCAAATCCCTGCAAACCTAATAGCAAAAACAAAACAAAACCAAAAAAACTCCAAAGCCCTGATAGCTCCCCTACCACGCAGGTCTACACTCTCTTTCCTAGTCTCTTCGTCAGGCATGCTGCAGTGCTGCAGGCACATTACAGCGCAGTCACTAGAAACATAGCTTATTCAAATGTGGGACCTAATGTCCTCACTCCGTTCACACTTACTTAAAGCCTCCTCAGTACTTAGACAAAGCAAATAAAGCAGTTGAGTCCCAGACTCTGCATGATTGCTTAGCAAATATTTACCCAAAAGAGACTAAGAAAGCTGCAGGACCTTGAATCACTTGGGACCTAGGCCCAAATGAAGGAGTATCCAAGGTTTCTACATGATACCCAGCCTCAGAAAAGACCCAGGTGCTTGCCGTGATGCCAAGGTAGTCATCTAAAGCCCCAGCTGCAGGCTTCCAAAGGAAAGAGCATCTCATGAACCCATTCTTGGAGCACAACACACAAATTTAAAGCCATGTGAAACTTTTCGTATCAAAGTTCACCTTTAAGCAGATGAATCTCTAATTTAGTAAAGTTCTGAATTTCTTAGAAGGCATAACACCAACCTCATCAGCATACTAACTTTTTACAGTACCGAAAGCATGTCTACACACACTCATTCTGTACTTAAGTGTCTATACATTAGCAATCTGACATGAAACAAAAACCAGTAAAGTCAAGCTGCTTACATTAAAAATAAATGCCAGTAAAATGCACTTAAAAACCCTCATACAGTTTTTTTCACACCCAGACCTCAGAATATGTAATACTAAAGAAGTTACTGTATTTTCTTAAACAAGTAAATACACTGATATTAATTTTCATGTGCTTTTCTGCATGTATTTCTTTTCATATCATGTCTAGTTTTGTTCTTTCTTGCAGTGTAAAAACGTGTCAGCATATTAAAATGTTACTAAGTGTGTACAGATGTATAGCTTCTATTTGAGCAGCTAAGGGAATGGTAACCATGGCACTGCTTCCAAGAATAGAATTATCATCTGTAACAGCAATCACGCTGTGGCAGTTGACAGAATGGTTATAAATATATCTATTAGCAGCCTGAGCTGAATCTTTAAACAGCACTGTAGGGACAGCAGTTGGCTAAAAATAGCTTGACAATATTGCATTTGAACACTTGTCCTCAGAAACACTTTGTCACATACACATAGCGAATTTCAATTTTTTTCCTGCATGAAGCTGAAAATGAACATCTGTGGCACACAGGAGACAGACAGTATGACATTTTTTGACCTCCCTCCTCCCTATAACACTACAAATAAAAGCACAACAGTAAAAATCTTGAAAAGGCTGCTATAAAACATGAAGTAATGCCTAGAATTCAAAGTACATGAAGCAAGGGCAGAATCAAAAATCATTTCACAAGGAAGAAAAAAGAACACATGGCAATCAACAGCACACAAATCATCTGTCTGAACTGCTGGAGCTCAGTTTCATTCTAATATACTTCCATATCACTGAAACACAGAAATGATGGTTACACAGTTGTTACTAACAACTAACAACAGTTACTAACAACTGTGTGAGCTACCATTCAATATGAATAAAGGAAAACTATCTGAAAACACATTTCTAAACTCAGTAGTCATGAATTCAGAAATACATTCTCAAAAAAAAAAAAAAAGCTATCTTTTGCTTGCTACTTCTAGTATTTTCATCATCTTAAGTCAGAATCTTTGTGATGACAGTTACTAACAGTGCAGTAATACCATTGTGGCCAGTTCGGTCAGCTGATGAAAAACAAGCAAGCTTCCTTTATTATTCAGGGAAATGTTTACATTTCTTTATCAAATAAAAATACAGCCTGCTAATTTCCTAATAAGCAACTGTACACCAGAAAATGTGGTTGTTCAAAAAACAAAGGTACAAATGATGAAGGTCTTCACAAAGAAAGATGTGCTTGCAGAGTAAATAATGTTATATATCACAGAACATTTTAGCCGAGAAGAAATCTCTGGAGGTTATCTGGTACAACCCTCTGCTCAAAGCAGGGCTAAGTAACAGTGGGCTGTTTAGGGGTTCATCGAGTCAAATTCTGAACACATCTCTGAAGATGGAGATTCTGCAACATCTCCTGAGCAACCATTTTGTGTTTGAGTGCCCTCCCTGTGAACAAGAATCTTCCTAATATTTGACTGCAATTTCTTATGTTCCATCTTGTGCCTGCTGCTTACTATTTGGGTGGTGCCCCGTGACAGGACAGTGTTAATGGGCACAAACCGAATGCACAGGACCAGAGACAATGGGCACAGACTGAAACACAGGAGGTTCGCTGTGAACATCAGGGAAGACGTTTTTACTGCGAGGGTGACGAAGCACTGGTACAGGTTGCCCAAAGAGGCTGTAGAGTCTCCCTCCTTAAAGATATTCAAAAGTTATCTAGACTTGATCCTGGGCAACCGACTTTAGGTGGCCCTGCTTGTGCAGGGGGGTTGGACAAGATGACCTCCAGATGTGCCTTCCAATCTCAGCCATTCTGTAATTATTTTTCTACTGTGCACTGGCAAGATGAGCCTGGCTCCCTCCTCTCTACACTCTCCCATCATGTAACTCCCTTAGCCATCTCCACTTAAGACTGCAGAAACCCAAGTCTCTCATAACTCTCTGCATACATCATGGACTCCAATGCCCTACCCAGCATGGTGGTCCTCCACTGGACTCACTCCAGCATGTCCATGTCTGCCTTATACTGAGGAACCCAAAACTGGGCACAGTACTCCAGATGTAGTCCCACAAGTGCTGAACAGAGGGCAAGAATCGCTTCCCTCAGCCTGTTGACTACACTTTTTCTGGTACCTCCCAGTATAGAGTTGGCCTTCACTGAAAACATGCACACATTGCTGACTCCTGTTCCACCTGTTGTCCGCGCAGTCCTTTCCTGCAAAGCTGCTTTCTAGCCGGTCAGCATCCAGCCTGTACTGTTGCCTGGAGTAATATGGTGTAAGGTAGGTATTTAATTTTATTTTAGAAGTGTATATGTGTGTATTAAGTTTGAGTAATGAGGTTTTAAAAGGTATTGCCTACATTAAAAATAAGAAATTAAAGTTTAAAGTGCACTGAATTTGTGTTCTTCAGCAGTAAAGGCAAGACCTTTGATGTATACTTCCAAATGCAAATGAAAACAAGACACAAGGAAAGAAAAAGTATCTCCCAGCCAAAATGAAATACAGGTTTTAGAGCAGGTTTACATTACACTTTCCATCTTTCTTGAAGATTATTTAAGGATGAACTACAATTTAAATAGAACAACTTCTATCAGTTGTATCCTTCTTAAGCTGTATTTCTGGTAAGAGAATGTAATCTGCCATATAAAACTTAAATAGTGAAAGTGTGAACTATACCGTAGTATGACACTTTAATATTCAGGCAAGGAAATTAAGCTCTTGGGATAATTAGAATTGCTGTATTCATAAAGCATATGGATCAACTTGATAATGGCAGCGAACTTAGGCTGCAAGGCAAAAAAAATTAACAGTTCTACCCAGATTTGTCCATTATCAACGACGTATCAGTTCCTTCTTTAAAGTTTAAACACTTCCAATCTTTTTTCTAATTTATCACACACGAATTAGAACATAGACCATACATTACAACTCTCAACTTCTGAAAATTTCTGTAAATACTGGCAGTCCCACTCCCTATCTCTCTAGGATTTTTGCGTATCTGCCAAGTGATATTACTGCCACTAAGATTTTTACTCAACCAGTCAAAGTGTGATGCTGAGGACTAAAGGAAAGTGATGTCAGATCTGGTTAGGTATTTTTTCAAACAGAAAAATTCATGACAAAATAAGCCTTTAGAATGAGCAATAGCTTGACTGATAGCGTTCTTTTAAAACATCATTTAGGTAACTGATTCGTAACAAATAAACCAAAAATGAGATTAAACCTCACGCAAAAGAAAGTAATTTTTATTCCAGTTAACTTCAATGTCTACTACAAAATTGCTTCTAGTTAAACTTCTGCCACAAATTTAAACACAATACTATGACTATTACTTTATGACTCTGCTCCAGCATAAATCTTTGGTCAAGTAGCATTTCACTCTGATCATAATGACTGTTTTCCTCAAATAATTTGTTGCATGTATTCCCCTAGAAGTAAAAGCAGAGTATCAAAAGTTGTCTGAACTTATTATAATTTAATCATATAGACTAAAATTAATCATTAGCAAGTATCAATTGGATGGCTCAATTTACATAAATGTTTTTGCTTCAGTAAATCAGCAGTTCCTAAGCACTAGCTGCTGAAGCTAAGAAAAGGTACAGTTAAAGTTCAACACCAAAAAAAAAAAAAAAACACAAACCCAAACCACTGTTTGATATAACAACTTCACAGAAAACTAACATTTATTCCAAGATCTGATTGTATTTATGGTTGTCTTGTTTAAATTTCAGTCACAGTGCCATCTGGTGACTATTTATACTCTTATACATTTTAAATAGATGGTATGTTGTAGGCTCATCCAACCACCTCATGTTATCCATTACCCTACATTAACCTACTCCTCTTGTCTTAAGTTTTATCTGAAGGCGAGGACAGAAACAATTCTCTATCAACGGGAATGGTTCAAAATTTCCAATCTGCATGTTCTTCTTGCAAACTTAAAAGTGCACTAGGAACATAGTGGACTTTAGCCACCAAGTCATATCAATATTGCTATAAAATAGTAAAGTTTCTATTGATGGAAATGCACAACATGCTCTCAAGAATGAGATAAATGCAAGGGTATGCTTTTCGTTTGTTTTTCCCTGGAATTTGGCCTCTAAAAGCCACCTATGCAAGGATAAACATTGCTGAACTTTGCTTTTCAAGTTCTGTTGCTAAAATTACCATAGTTTTCATTTTAAAAGTGGTGACAGATAAATAAACTTTGTGAAGATAAATCGGATATCAAGTATAAATTTTATTGATCAGTTTACTGTGTTCACATATGAAAAATTCAAATAGACTTCCCAGGTTCATTATATATTTTCTCTCTTTTAACGATTTATAGAAGTGATGAGCCAAGTTCTGACACTTTGATGAAGACAGCAACATGAGAGAAACATTTCTCATATTGGTGTTGACCTTTATTTTTTCCCCTTCCCCAAACTCACAACAAATATTCCCATCATTATTCACCCTTCACCTCTTCCCACAACAAAATAAGTGACAAGACTGTAATATAAAAGAGGACCATCAAGGGAAATACTGAATTACACTTGGTAACATTTTTTCTTAATACAGACATGCTGTAAGAATAATACCTGATTGGAAGTTAAGACAGTACAAACAATTCAGCCAGAAACTGTTAAAAAAAGACAGCTATTGAACAAAAATTACAAGTAGACTTCTGTGCCTCCTTCCTTCTTGAATAAAAAGATGCCATGTAATACTACATTTCTTTAAGTTTTTCAACAAAACTAATCACATCTGAACTTCATATGAAACAAACCGTGTGCACCTGATGAGTTAGAAAATTAATTCATATCATTGGTGCTTATGATCATTAATACTACCTCAATATCAAGTCCAATATTTCTTCTATTATTAAGTACAGCCACAAGGAATCACAAATGTAAAACATTAAATATTACTTCAGATGCTACCATTCTCCATCAAAGTAGTAACAAAATGCTTCAACCATCCCACAAGAAAAACAGCTGAGATGCTCAAAGAGAACAACTATTTCCTATTTTCCTGTGGAAGACATTGTTACTTTCCATTTTACGTAAGAAATTCCAGCAGGCATGCTATTCACTGAACAAAATGGGAAAAGCCGTTGCCAAAAAAAACCCAAAATCCACTGCTTCTAATGGTGTCACTGGAAGAAACTGCTCTGATTCACACTCAATAAGCAGAATTATTCTAAACAAACTATGCAGGTCAACAATTTCTGATGGACTTTCCTTTCTACAAATCAAATTATTAATAATTTTGCCATTATTCATTGTTTTCTAGAAAGCAGTTCACACCCAAAGATACCAGTTTTGGTTTTTAAGGGTAGTATAACCTATTCCTGACAACAATGAACATACACAACTATTTAATAAATTGGGGGGAAAAAAGAACCAATCTTTCTGAAGGAATAGTAATTCAACTCAATGTTTTCTTAAATTAACATTCTAGAGTGCCATAGAATAATTTTCTATTCACTTAAATGAATGTTCATTAGAGAAGTGACTGGAACTCATGTCCATCTCCCTCGTGTACTAACCATCTAAACCAAACTTTGTCTCATCTATGCTGGGTACTTCTGGAACACCATATTGCCCTAGCTAGTAATGGGCCAGATATTGTATTTCTGTTGTGTTGCGTTGTATTGTATTGAGCTTGCAAGGCCTCAGGACTGAGGTTTGTTCAGCTTGCTCTGAACCTTTCCTGATCTGGTTGCAACTTTGTTTTATGAGGTTTAGCTGCCACAACAATTTGTCCAACTGATCAGGATACTATGCCTAATTTGTTCTAGTTTTGCTGGTACTACCACAGTTTTATACAGATAGTTGTAAGAAGCAATTACTCTATGTAGAATAAGATATTTATGAATAAGATAACGATGTAGCGTAAAGAAATACAAGCCTTGCATGATGACGGACGCTTTCAGAGGTGGCCACAGCACAGAGGAGTATAGGCATGGCATGATAAGAGAAGGGATGCATGCTTGACACCAGAAACCCCAAACTCACCAACAGTCAGATACAGATATGCAGATACAGAGCTGGACAAAAACACTTTTCAGAGGTAACAAAGAGAACAATAATATCTAACAGATGTAAAAGGCACCATATATAGTGATTTTGGACGTAACATGGAGCTGCAGACCAATGAAGAAAAAGCAAGGTGTAAAAACACATTAGTAAACATACAGAAAGGCCCAAGTGTATCCTAGAGAAGAAATCATCTATGTCATATTCCTCCCAGTGAAGGTCACCAGTAGCCAACAATTCACCAGCACTGGGAAGAGAGCAATCCTACAACCAGAGGAACAGTAGGAGGATAAGCATAGTTTCTACTTCTTTTCCTAAGCTAAGAAGTCGCTGTATACCAATTGAAACTGTATTATTATTCTTTCTGTAATTACTAGATCTGGACTAATAATGATTAAAAGGTTAAGATTTCAACTGTACTAATACTAAATTATTGGCTTAGATATGTAAGGCGTACTTTCTCTTTGCCCATAAAACAAGATTTTGAGCACAATAAAGGATAGCACCTCCTGAGAATTTGACACCTGTGGACTACACCTTTTGTGACTCTGTGTTTGTGCATATGCAACAATTTTCTCAACAAACCTGCAGCCACAGATATCGGAGATTTTTATTCTTATACTTCATCCACTCTTCCCTGTTGCCATACCGCTGTCAGTTTTGCCCTTAAGTTTGACATCCTCACAACATATGTGAAGGGATCGTATCAATGTACATAAATACCTGAAGGAAGGGTACAAAGAGGACAGAGCCAGGCTCTTTTCAGTGGTGCCCAGTGCCAGGACCAGAGGCAATGGGCACAGACTGAAACACAGGAGGTTCCGTCTGAGTATCAGGAAATGTTTTTTTTGCCATAAGGGTGACTGAGTACTGGCACAGGTTGCCCACAGACACTGTGGATTTCACATCCTTGGAGATACACAAAAGCTGTCTGGACATGATCCTGGGCAACCAGCTGTAGGTAGACCTGCTTCAGCAGGGAGTTGGACCAGATGACCTCCAGAGGTGCCTTCCAACCTCAGCAATTCCCCGAGTCTGACTCTGTGAATAATGCCATATAAATAAATAGCTAGATAAATAAATAGATGTCATTGGTATGTTCTTCTGCCTTGTCTTAGACCTACAGTTGTACTGTACTTTAGGCAGGTATCATTCTTATGTGTGCTGTGCAGCTCCTAGTCAGTGACTACGACTTGACTCAATAATGCAACTTGTGTTTTCCACTCTGGTAGCGATGATTATGATGTAGAATATAACTAACATCATACATTCTGGAGACTTTTTCATGTACTGGTGAAAAATGCCGCAGGAATGCTGCAGATCACTCGAGTAATGCAGAAAGATGGTAAGACAACCACAAGAACACACTGTTTGATTCTGAAAAATGTCTTTCAGTTTTTTTCCTATTCAGCACTTTGACCTTGAAGTTCTTGGATGAAAAATGGCAGGGAGCAGCCTACACTAAAATGGAAGAGTGGCCTCCTAAGAGAGTATACTGCCCTGAATCAGGCTGAGTATGGTCTTGAAAATGAGACTTTCGATCCAAACTGACTGTGTTAAGCCAGTAAGACTTCTACTGTCCCCAGAAATACTTATGTAAAGAAAGCACAGTTAACAGAAGATACTGGCCAAGTCAACCCTGATGAAGTACACTTTTACAATAAGGGAAAATCTATTCACAACCGCTCTCCTGCTTGGTTCAAGCTGCACCACTCAAAGCAACTGACATTACTACACATGCCAATGCATTGGTATCCTGTTGTAACAAGAAATTCCCTCTCAACCAGAGAAATTTACCACAAAGCTTCATTCAAACTGCCACATCCCAACCACTATGTATCACGTAAGCTTTCATAATTAGACTATTCAACACAAAAACGCAAGGTAAAAATTCAGTTCCCAGAACTCTTACAGTGTAAGGACTCATATAGCTTCTCAGGACTTCTCAGTAGAAAGTGAGAAGAATCTTTCTACAACTATATATAACTATATGCATATAACTTCATGTAATCTGTTACTCAATAGAAACAAACTAGTCCCCAAATCCATATTAAACAAGTAACGGTGGTTGGGGCTTTTTTATTCTACCTTCAAACTAAAACTAGAAAACAGGAACACTGGAACACCTAGTCAGACAATTGAAACAGATTTCTGAAAGTAAACACATTCAAATGCTTAACTTAAGCTTTCACCTAAGTAAGAATCTTCAAAAGTTGCACATTTTAAGCATGTGTTAAACAGAAACAGCAGCCGCCAACTTTCAGTTTTAAATGAATACATTTGTAAACTTGTTTAGAAAGAAGTAAATTAAGAACTGACAAAAATGACAGCTGAAAGTAGTAGAACAGTCACAGTATTTTTCTTCTAAATATAAATCAAGTAAGACTGAAATATATCCATTTTCATTTATAAAAGCAAGTTATATTTCTCTTTTTATAAATCTACCTACTTGTATACAATCTGAACTGGCATTAATCAGTTTGTTTTTCATAATGCTGAATTAATTAATTTTACCTTGCAATTTCCAAGTTATTTGTAGCTTATGTGGCTCAGAAGCTCAGCCATAAATTAGAACACTGAAAGTACCGATACATATATTTAATGAAAGTACTACAATTTTCCAGGGAATATACCATATAATTATATGACAAAAAGGACACAGCAAGAGAACATGAAGACCACATCAAGCAACAATCTTAGCTTACTAACCAGGTAGCCTTCCTTAATATCCCTCAAAAAAGTCAGCAGGTCCAAATATCTCTGCTCCACACCTAAACACTGTACTTACTCAAATATATCTACTGTATGCTCATAAAGCCTTGCTTTGGTTTTTTTTCCCTGCAAACTGTGTTGTTGCATTTTTATACGATCGACCTTACAAACATTTGAATCACTATGGGAAAGTGTAAGTGCAGACTGCTTAGGCTCACCGGTGTACTCTGGGTACTAAATAAATTGAGGTATTTCACTTCTCTTCTGTAATGGAGTCTAAGAAAAACAATCATTCTGAACACTTTTCTGTATTATATAATCTGACTATTCCCAAACTGTTCTGGTGGATTATTTTGTTCAAGTTTTTTTGGTATGCCCTATTGAAGTCCTAGGAAGTGCAGAAACTCATAAAGGCCTTAAAACTGATAATTTCAGTCTTTTCCATTGCAATTATTTAACACCTGATAGATCCAATAGAAGCACAAATGTGTCTGCTGAAGAAGATCACTCTTCTCTGTTATTTCTGGAGTTTTCCCCACCATTTCATGGTTCAGTGCTCCCATATGCATGCATACACACATGCAATTTATTTAAATTAAGTACGCCTGTATGTGATATATGAAAAATAAACTATTTTCAACAGATGATGAGTAAATTGTCCAGATGAAACATCTGCATGTATTTGTAACCAAAGTTTGTCATTCACCATTCAATCCATCTTGTGATATTAAATTAATATTACGGTGTTGTGTTTAGATCATATATAAATTCCTTCCTTGCAGTATTAAATTCATGTTAGGAATACCTGCTTAGATTATATGTAAATTTCTTAACTTAAATAAAAACATAAAGTGTAATTCCATGTAGGTAACAAATCTCTTCAATTCCCAGCAGCCATTTTTCTAGTGTCATCTCTTTAAATCTATCATAAGTTGGTCGTAGGAGACGTAAACTCCAGGTTTCAAAGCACAGTGAATTTAGGAATCCTTTAAGATTATTTTTTTAATTAGCATGAAATATCAGTCATCGCTACCTTGAAGCCCAACACGAGTTCATTTATATTTGCCTTCTCTCATTACCATTAATTGTTTTTGTAACTTGAACTCAGCTTTATCTTAAACCATGTATTAATGGAAAATTGAATTCTATTAAAAAATAAACTATTATCTTTATGGGTAAACGGGGAAATTTCATTTTGGTGACACATTATGAGGCTTGATTTCTTTAAAAGAAGGCTCAGATTCCAGTCCAAAAAAAAAAACCCAAAACACCAACAAACAAACCACCAGAAGTCGCTGGGATGCTGTGAAAGTTCAAGCTGAATTTTATCCAAATAGCATGCAAGTTTTGGTAGGACATAAGGATTAATGCATTTAACACTTGCCAAGACTGCCATAACACTGAAATGTCCTCTTGAATTAATTTCAGAACAGGTGCATCACTACATTTTCAAGAATGAGCACTGACATACACCAGTTCTAAGAAGACTGCTTTCAAAAATCCAGTGACATACATAGACACAGTTATCTATGGGTGTATTGACACTGTTAGCATTTTTAACATGACATTGTTATCACAACAGTGACACAGAACTGTATAAGTTTCAGAGCCATAACCTGTACTTCTAAGTTCCTAAGTGTAAAAGTAAAGGAAAAGTGAAAACCTACCCAGAAGCAAGCAAACAAAACTATGGAATTGGCAGGGGTGAGGGTGGAAATACTGACAATTCACTTCTGTTTATTTGCCGTTAAATAATTTTGTTTATATTACAGATTAAAACCTCTAGCTGCAGAAAAACCTTAATTCTTTTTATGAGATCATACATTACTTTTCACTTTGTGCCCTGAATAGTTATTAAAGGTGCAAGGATAGCAATTTGCCATAGATGATATGATCATAAACTGATAGACCTGAATAAGCGTTAGTGGCAAGGAACTGGGGGAATTCCTGAGAGAAAGAAAGAAAAAAAATAGCAGTAATCACAATTATTTTAAGAACTTGGACATTGTCACAGGCTATAAAAGGCAAGTAATATTCAAATTTCAGTGTTCTTCCTGTTTATTTTCTTAGCAGCCGTAGTTATTCACACTGTAATTGTTTGCTACTGAGTTAACCCGGCTAAAGCAAGGAAGAGCACACAGCAAAACAGTACCTGAACTGAATACAATGAGTACATAAAAGCATCATCCTAACACTGGTAGTTCAATGAGAAAGGAGCATCTTTACCTCATCATATATAAAGCATTACTGAAATTATCAACCGCATATGTACTGGAGTCAAATACAGAGTAAAACTTAAGGTATAACCCAATTTAATATGACAATAAACTGAAAAGCCTTTCTTATTCTTCCTGTCTTATCAATTTTGGTTCCCGTTTCTCTTACTGAAAAAAAGAAAATTATTATAGAAATACAGAATATAAAATAGAACTGTATTATTCCTTAAAGGCATACAGATATCCTTCATCTCTTCACCTTAAAATTCATTTAATAGTTGATTTCACTCAATCCATATTCCTTTCTGTTCAGAATTCCCCAGACAAATCTCAGCTCCCAGAAACCCAGTTTCTCATGCCCTATCTTGAAAATCCACATTTCATATTCTCCACAACTACAGCCAGCCACTCCAGATCTGAACCTACTCTCCAAGTACAAATGCTGCAGAGAAACCTGCAGAGTAACTCTAAAACTGTAGTGTCTATTTCCCATTTAATTGCTTTCGAACCAAACAGAGCCCTGAACAAAACCCACAGACAGAACTACAAGGAAATGCATTTCTAGTTACACAGAGGAAAATACGCAAATCTTTTTTAAATCTTCTACTATTACCACAGAGTAGTTTGGGTTGAAAGTGACCTTTAAAGGTCATCTAGTCCAAACCCCCTGCAATGAGCAGGGAAATCTTCAACCAGATCAAGTTGCTCAGAGCCCCGACCAACCTGACCTTGAATGTTCCAGGGATGGGGCATCTACCACCTCTCTGGGCAACCTGTTCCAGTGTTTCACCACCCTCATTGTAAAAAATTTCTTCCTTACACCTAGTCTAAATCTACCCTCCTTTTGTTTAAAACCATTACCTCTTGTCCTATCGTAACAGGCCGTACTAAAAAGCCTGTCCCCATCTTTCTTAGAAGTCCCCTATAAGTATCGAAAGGCCACAATAAGGTCTGCCTGGAGCCTTCTCTTCTCCAGGCTGAACAAACCCAACTCTTTCAGCCTTTCTTCACAGGAGAGGTGTTCCATCCCTCTCATCATTTTTGTGGCCCGCCTCTGGACCCACTCCAACAGGTCCATGTCTTTCCTGTGCTGAGAACTCCAGAACTGAATGCAGTACTCCAGGTGGGGTTTCAGCAGAGCAGAGGGGCAAGGTTTTCCTAATTCATAAACCAGCAATAAAATATAAACCAGCACACTAGTCAAACAGGCAGAGAAGTATGAAAAATCTCAGTTTATGCTGTATGATGAGCTAAAATTCAAGCCTTATTTAATGGTCAAAAAAATAAAAAGCCCACCATAACTCCAAACAGGTAGCCACGCAAATGTGAAGGAATACATTTTTAAAACACAGGAACTAAATGATCAAAATAATATGTACCTTGTTTCAAAGGAGGAATACAGCAGACAAAAAAGAAAAGACATTAAAGAAACTGTGAAATTGTGTTGAGATGTAGCACTGCAAAATACTCATGTGCTAATTCATCACATTTGTTTAGGTTAGTCCAAGGCTAACACTTCAGTGTGGTTGACAAAATTTTAATGAAGTGTTTCACTATACTGGAGAATTAACCATTTGAGCACTAAGGACTAACAGTTCCTCATTTTGCAGCACTCTGAATTCTTCTTCTCAGCTTCTTCAAAAAAGCTTTTCTTGTCTCAGAGAGCAAGTTTACAAAGGGTATTTTCCATTGTTTTCCTCATCCTCTGACCTGAAGGTTTCGGTTTCCAAAAGCAAGTTCCACTTCTATAAATTTCAGATTGTCTGCAGGGAAAGCACACTGAATAGTAACCAAGCACTCTCCTCTCTTTCCTGACATACACAGAAAGACTTTCTAACTCTTTTGAAGGCAATTAAATCTTCATTCACTGAGAAGACTGCAGTAAGTTTTTACTTTTTGGTCCTTTTTTGCAGGGCCATCAGTCTGCTAAGAATACATCACATTAACCAGATCAGATACTTCATACCAGTGTTAAACCAACTTGGGGAAAAAAATGTTTCAATAAAGAAAGTACTCGGTTGGGTTTTTTTGTTTTGTTGTGGTTTTTTTTTAATGAGGTCAAAAACTATTAACAGTAGATTTAAGTACACCCACTATTTTGGTGATTCTCAACTAATTCACATTTGAGTATATCCAAATACACAAGAAAAACTGAATTGTGAACCCCAAACTGTATGGCCTCATTATGTTGTAGTCTAGAACATACACACCATGAGAATTTTGAAATAGCGAGATTTTGCTGAACTGAGAAGGGAAAGAAAAAATTAAGATGCAAAATGAAAATGCACTACAGTTTCAATTATAGACTGAGTTCTATTCCCATCTGATATTCTTCTACCTATCCTTAAAAAGCCTAATGTTCATACAGCTTGATTTTCTGAGTAAGATGGCAAGCCTGTAAGCTGAACAAATGAGGAAAAGAGAACATGAGCTGAGTCTTACTAACTTTCACACATTAGGCTAGTACAAGGTACTCAACAGATGGCAAGATTCCTGAAAAAGAAAGCCAGGGTTTTGTACATGGCAAAGCACTTCAGTGAGTAGAGAGACAAAAAAAAACAAAAGGAAGAAAAGCTTTAAACAGCTTACTATAAAAATATTAACCTACCCAGCAAAGACAGTTCTAAAAACAGGTAGACACATGCTAGTGTTATGAAGGAGTAAAATACTAAGTGAAAGGATAAGGCAGTGGTATGCATGTCTGAAATGACAAACAGGAACATGTAGATATAGTAGCAGATGATGCTTCTTCGTCAATGACATGGCCCTTGCTCTTCCGTATGTTCCTTGTGCAGAGGAGACACTCTCCAGGTATCAGAACTGATCTGGGCCATTTCTTCTGTCACTGGACAGTAGCAATTATGACAGCACTTCCCTGTTATGAAGGACAATCGCAGCTGTTTCACATTACTGCCATCAAGATGTCCTTCTGGTATCATCTCCCATACATACCTCCCTGGGGTGAGCTGGATATCACAATATCAGAGAAGCATCTGTAAATTTTGTCCAGAATGCAGAAGGTGTTTTTCTCACAAAGCAAATTAAGTTGATGTCCAGTTTCCTCCTCTCTTTCTCTTTCAGCCAGTATCCCCTAGAAGTTTGTTCTTAGAATATAAATACCTTATCTTATGCCTTACTGTTCCAGGGCAGATTCAACACACACAACTAGGAGAGCCTAGTGTGATGTACATGCAACCCAACAAGACTTAGCCTGGCACCGCACAGTGCAGAGAGATGCCACGTCTTGTTTTGCACAGTTATGTTATCACCTCTAATTTTCGGGGAGAAACAAGGTCCCCTGTATATAGTATATAAAGAGAGAATGTCCACGTACTCATTGTCATGCTTTTAAATTCAAATGCCAAGTGCCTTGACAAAACATGCACTGAAAATATGCTACTAGGTAACTGTTAGAAATGGTCCCCACTGGTTACACTGCTTCCACTGTTAACTGTGACTCACATATCCACAGGAGTTAACTTCTACAACAGGGACTTTTCAAAGTGAGTGACTTTCACAAAAGAGGTGAGGTAAGGTAAGCAGAGCTGCCACTACACTAACATCTGAGGATTAGGTTTTTGGTTTGTGTGGTTTTTGCTTTTTCCCCCCACAGAAATCACAAAGTTATTGTTCAGTTAAACACAGGGTTATAAATGCTCAAATGTGGGGACAGCTTTTTCTTTTCCTCAACTGACTTCTCTTAAGTTGAACAACAAGTACTCTGAGCAATACTCACTGAATTAAGTGGCAGAGAACATGATAATACAATTATTATTACTGTTATTAACATTTCAGTTAAAAATCTAATGATCACCTAACATTTCAATTCTACTCCATCTAGACTGGGAGACCAGTTACAATGCAAACTATTTTATTCCTTTTGTAGTAGAAAAATTATCTGAGTTAAGTTATGCATCATAGTTGCATGACAGTACCACCACAAAGGAAACCCAAAAGCTTAGTTCCAAAACTGCAACATGAAAAAGTGTTCCTTATAATTTGTAAAACTTTAAAACTTTACAGAGATACAGCCTGTATAGCAAAACCAGTACTTTGGGGGAAATCATCACTGAGCTGTATAATAGTGCTGGAAAGGTAGCGTTCGCCTGCCTTCATCACTGAGCTGTATAATAGTGCTGGAAAGGCAGCGTTTGCCTTCCTTCTGAATTTGACATCTCTGTCATACACAAAAGTTCACAATAAACTCTAAAAATAATTGGTGTCACATGATCTCATTTACAATAACTAGAGAAAAAGATACCTAGGACAAGAGGCCCTTTACTTGCTTCAAAATCCAGTGCTGGAAACTGAAGGTGGACAAATTAAGGCTAATGGTAAAACGCACTCTTGAATGGCACGGGTATGCCACCAGTAAAGTAACTGCTATAAAGACGTAAAAAGTTTTCTGGCATGGATATATTTTAATAAAATTGGATGACTTCCGAAAATGCATGTTTCAGCTCAGTATTCTTGGCTTGATGCTGGAACCTCTGAGGTAAATTATCAGGATCAGATTGGATGGATCATCAGTAGGAAGTTTTCCACCAAGGCTACAAGAATAGATTCGCAGCGTCTGGATAATATTTGGTCTTTTTCTATTTCAACTCATTTGCTCTCCATTTGTAGCTATTCCCCTTCTATTCTAGACTGGAGCAGGAACTAACAAATATAGTTTATAGGTGGCTACCAAGCAATGAGATAAACTCAGGAAGAGGGTTTGGATTGACCACCGCACTGTACCGACCAAGCAAGAGGTAGAAAAATACATTAAGGCACAACAGAAATTAACATGGAAGAATTAAAACAAATAGATGCAGATAATCAAGAGCATCTAAGGAACCTGAAGGTGCACAAGTCCATGGGACCTGATGAGATGCACCCATGGGTCCTGAGGAAACTGGTGGATGAAGTGGCTAAGCCACTCCATCATATCTGAGAAGTCATGGCAGTCCGAGAAAGTTCCCACTGCCTGGAAAAGGGGAAACATAACCCCCATTTTTAAAAAGAGAAAAAAGGAAGACCTGGGAAACTACAGCCCGGTCAGTCTCACCTCTGTGCCCGGCAAGATCATGGAGCAGATCCTCCTGGAAACTATGCTAGGGCACATGGAAAATAAGGAGGTGATTGGTGACAGCCAACATGGCTTCACCAAGGGCAAATGGTGCCTGACAAATTTGATGGCCTTCTACGACGGAGTTAAAGCATTGGTGGACAAGGGAAGATCAATGGACGTCACCTACCTGGACTTGTGCAAAACATTTGACACTGTCCCGCATGACATCCTTGTCTCTAAATTGGAGAGACGTGGATTTGACAGATGGACCACTTGGTGGATAAGGAGTTCACTGGATGGTCACACTCAAAGAGTTGCAGTCAGTGGCTCAATGTCCAAGTAGAGATTAGCAACAAGTGGCGTAGCTATTGGGACCAGGGGTTTTTAACATCTTTGTTGGCAACATGGACAGTGGGACTGAGTGCACCCTCAGCAAGTTTGCCAACGACACCAAGCTGTGTGGCGTGATCAACAGGCTGGAGAGAAGGGATGCCATCCAGAGGGACCTTAACAGGCTTGAGAGGTGGTACCATGCAAATGTCATGAAGTTCAACAAGGCCAAGGGCAAGGTCCTGCACCTGGGTCAGGGCAATCCCAAGCACAAATACAGACTGGGCAATGAATGGACTGAAAGCAGCCCTGAGGAGAAGGACTTGGGGGTGCTGGTTGACAAGAAGCTTGACATGACCTGGCAATGTGTGCCTGCAGCCCAGAAAGCCAACTGTATCCTGGGCTGCATCAAAAGAAGCGTGACCAGCAGGTCAAGGGAGGTGATTCTGCCCCTCTGCTCTGCTCTCATGAGACCACACCTGGAATACGGTGTTCAGCTCTGGAGCCCCCAACATAAGAACGACATGACCTGCTGAGTGACTGCACAGGAGGGCCACGGAGATGATGAGAGGGCTGGAGCACCGCTCCTATGAAGACAGGCTGACAACTGGGGTTGTTCAGCCTGGAGAAGAGAGGGTTCTGGGCAGACATTCTAGCAGCCTTTCAGTACCTAAAGGGGCCTATAAGAAAGTTGGAGAGGGACTTTCTACAAGGGCATGTAGTGATACGACAAGGGGTAACGGCTTTAAACTGAAAGAGGGTAGATTTAGATTGGACATAGGGAAGAAGTTCTTTACTGTCAGGGTGGTGAGGCACTGGACCAGGTTGCCCAGAGAAGCTGTGGATGCTGCATGACTGGCAGTGTTCAAAGTCAGGCTGGATCGGGCTTTGAGCAACCTGGTCTAGTGGAAGGTGTCCCTGCCCACGGGAGGGGGGTTGGAACTAGGTGATCTTTAAGGTCCCTTCCAACCCAAACCATTCTATGATTCTATGATAATTACCCATAGAAAACAAGCACTGGGCAAGGGGCAAAATCTAGAAATGGCTTTTGGAAAAAGTATCAAGATGCTGAGCAGAGAAAACCTCATGTTGAATTCTCCAGCAGTGAAGAATGTGGGATTTTAGACTATTTTTTTTATGTTCTTAAGAAAAAGGATTACATCACCTGTTTCTCACCCTAGTCACAAAGGAACATTCAGTGGTTATATTGAAAATATTCTGAACTGTACATCTTGTGCAATCTTGGGCAAGTAATTTACTCATTGTTCTGGACTGTCAGCTACTACATCAAACGGCAGCAATAGTAATAAAATTGTCTATTACTTGTGTTTGCATAGTGTCTAACAAAAAATGAGTGGAGTTTTACGGAATAACTTAATCCTCATAAAGTTACTTGTACAACACTTGAAATGTACTGCTCAGTTTGCTAGTCATTTTATACAAAGATATAACATAACTGAAAGCAAATTTCACAAAATTTATATAAACTAGCTACCGCCATGAAGTAATCTAGAAGCTTCCTTGCTGCTGAGCATCACTGTATTAAAAAACATGCATTTTAATTGCTTCTCGTAATTTGTCTTTTCCTCTTGCTCAGACCTATTTCAGCTAAATCAATAATATGTTTGAAGAGACCCAGGTTTAAAATTAGCTAGTCATTTTGAGTTCTCCACTTTTACAAATATAATTGCAGAGAATGATATATTATGTTCACTGTACTTAATAGCTACAGACAGTTACGCACAACCAAGTTACTTAACAGTAATATTTATACTAATACATCGTCAAACTACGAATCTCTAAATCAAAGGGCAGAGAAAATATTCTAGGCACAAACAACATGCACCAATGTGAAGGATTAATTTTTCCACAGTAATAGTCATAGTGCTTTTCTCTACATCTTCTACCACCAGAGAACAAGATTTTTATTCCATTCAAACACAGTAACATCAGAAATTTAATTTACTCTAAGTTTATACCTGTGGAAAATCAGGTCTAAACCAATCACAGAGAAAAATCTAAGAAATTACACTCTATTTGATCAGCATCTCCAAATTCCTGCACTTTCTCCTCATCATACAACAATTTTTTTCATCAACTGTTTTTCCTCTCTCACATCATCAGTCACCGCAATATACACCAAGAATAGCAGTTTCATGACAACGCACAGAAACCAGTTTCATAAAACGGCCAACAAAATACGAATTATAACTTGGATCTATTTCATGTAACACAATATCAAAACCTGCATTTATTTATTGAAGTCTCACTTTTTTTTCCTCTTGTACTGGGACTTTCCTCTCCCCTATTTTTGACAATTTTAGATAATTTTCATTTCCTGGAAATTTAAGCCTTTTAAAGTCAGACTTGTCCTACTCACCCTAACAAAAAGTCAGCCTTTGACACTGATCAATGATAAAGTTAGCACAGTATTATTCTTAGTACTATACCAAGATACCAACCTGCATTAAAACTTGGGATTTTATGCCTGTTTTCACCGATAGCAGTAGAAAGCCTTAAACAAATAAATAAATAAAATCAGAATTCTCTTAAGCAATCCCTCAATGATAATATTAGCCCAAACGATCTTACTGAAAAATTGCAAACTATGACATTTGAAACCTGTTTTACTCCATAAACAGTAAATGCGGAGCTTGCTGTGATGATTATCCAGTTGTCTCCCTAGGTGAAATGAAGTTGGTAAAGTAGATTCTGATGTGCCCTTTCAAAAATGGCTTGGCATCAATTACACCTATCACATTCTGTGTTTCCAATTTCTTCTGCGGAAAACTACCACACTTGACCTACTCTTCTGAAGTCCCCACAGTGATAAATTACTAAACTTCATTCTCTTTCTCGTACTGCTGGGTAAGGCTGCTATTAAGAATGCCACTTCTAGCTAAACAGAAGATCTGCAGTCTGAAGATTCATCTTTTTTATCAAGATGCTCTTTAACTCCTTTGGCTAGTTGCCCAAAAACCAGAACAAACATCCAACCATAACTATGATCTGTGTCTGTGATGGAGAAATCAAGAATATTTTAAGAAAGCTATTTGAAAAATTCAGAAACTGAATGTGCTTGTGGATTTATTTATTCTCAAATTGAGAGAAAAAGAACTGATCTATGTATTTTAAAAAGAACAGAATGAAAACTGAGCAATTTTAAACTAATCAAGGATACACTACTAAGAAAGTTTATCTCAGCTTTCAGAAAAGTTATTCTTCATTATTTGTCGATGCAGTGGGTCTCTGTGGTTAAAAGACCACAGAAAAAGATTAAATTGATAAAATTTATGAAATTTCAAAAAAGGTCCATCAAACATTTGGCAAGAAGAGATTATCATACGCAGGATGAGCAGTATTTAAGCAAAAAAGTAACATGAGGTTGAAACCAAATCCAGCAGCAAATTTCTAGATCATTACAGTCTGAACTTCACCATTTCATAATGTAAGAATTAAATTTTACTGATCAGAATAAAATGCTCCAAAGAGAGGAAAAAGAACTTAAATTACCCTTTCTTATCCACATCTTCTTCTGTATATTCAAAGAGGCTATGGGTATTTGGCTCTAGACAAGAAGTGTAAATAAAAACTGCCAATAGCAGCAGCTACATTAATGAATACAGCTAGGACAGAGACATCGTTTGCTACCACTAGCTAGTAATGAAATTAAAGCCTAAACAGGCATTTTTGAATGTGAAGGAAGACGATCGGGATGCAATTCCTGCACAGCATCAAAAGTGGTATTACATTTATGGAGTAACTCTTACAGTTACCATAATTTGGAGAGCATGCCTCCTCTCTCACAAACTACTCTTCCAAAGAACACATCATTTTTATCCTAAATGAGCTGTTTACAAGCTCATTTGGTTAAGTCTATCACATCAGAATGGTTTTTTGAGGTATGCCATTTGGTACTGTTTCAGGAGAAGATTTATAACAGCAATACATCATTATTAGGATCTCAGTCAAAGGAAATAGAATGTATGTTCACAATGCTGCATGTGAACTTACATTTCTGACTAAAACACTCAGAAAAATTATTTCCTCCAGTTTTCCAGAGCTATAACAAAGTAGTCTCACTTATTTCCAGGGGCAAAACAAGAAGCAAAGAGATACAGCAAAAGTAAACAAGACATGAGTAGTATTTATGTGGTACATGATTTACCTACTATATTATCTACTAGGCTCTAAAGTTATAAATTAACAGCTATGATGGTAAGGGTGAAGAGATCTTAGTATGGAGTTATAAATTAAAACCCACAAGGTGAAAAGAGGAAGGAAATGGAGGCAGAAAAGGGTGATTAAGCAGTACATGAAATGCAAGCTGAAGAACTGCAGATGGAAGGTCTGCAAGCATTGCTAAGGCACCTACGGAACTGAACAAGTTCAATTATGGTAGAACAAAAATTGTTCAAGCAAGTTCTTAGCATATCGATTGTATTACAGCACATTTAAAAGGATTAAGATTTGAATATGCAGCTAAAAATGACAATGTAGCCATGAATTTTACCAAACTTACATGGATCAACTCACAAATGCAATGTACTAAACGGAATGTATATATACTCAGTTGAGGACAACTTTGTGTCATACGAAGTAGCAACAGGATTTTGAAACAGATGAAATAGCAGTAGTTTCAGAATGAAATAAAAAGCATGATTCCATCTATTTCTTGTATTCAGAATTTTGCTTTACAGAAAAGAATAACCCAAATCCATAAAATTACTTTTAATACACTTCCAGCTTTTCTCTGTTTGATGCAAGATACACATTACATTGAAACTCTAATCTTACATTGTGTAACATTTTCTTCTAGGTATAGATCTAAAGATTTGAATAAAATTCTCTCTGATAGTGTTCAATAACTGGCATTACCTTGTCATAAATGTCAGGAACAATAACATCCTTAAGGTAGGTTACAGTTAACTGTAGTAAGACAGCACCTGTATGACACTCCCCGCATTTAATTTCACACTTATGTAAGTTGAAACAAAGTCTTGATTATGCTTTCAAAAGCACATGAACAACTTCACTGAATCAATTTATGTAGTCACTGGAGAACCTTCCAGCTGATCAGAGCTGCCCTCACTTGGTCTCCCCAGTTGTATTTTCTGATGCATTTCAGCTTCTGCCACCACATTCTCCCCCAAGAGCAGCTGCCTTCCTCCCAGCCAAGTCCACCCTTCTGCTTAAAACACTAGAAATTACCATCAAGAGTCTAGTAAAAGCAAGCACAGCAAAATTCTATGTTCATCAATACCCATAAATCAAATGGATGAAAATACTGCACAAATCTTTCTGAGGATGAAGTGTGGAAATACACTTGGCCATAGAGTTAATATAATATCCAGAAGTTCTATTATAATTGAAATCTAAATATCAAATGCTTGAAAGAGTCTCTGCTTACAACAGAACACAAGTCTCTTCCACATTTTCAGGTAAGTCATTCTGGAAGAATTCTTGTGCTGCAGAGTAAGATTTTCTGTGCTTAGGGGTAAAACAGATCTTTTAAATCTTACCCACAGTTTTTTTCATAAACATACTTGAGCTCACTCTGTCCAGAATCTGGTGTGACTGAACATGAGTCAGTTAAGAACTGGAAGACATATAGTCAAAGAGGGATAGCACTATGAATAAAATAAGCACTGTTCAAAGAACGGGTTTATTAGCTGAAGCATAGCATGATACCCAATATACCACAGGGCTTCTGATTCAGACCTGGACGATATACTCTCATTTTAGGAGTTCGTACAATGAATCAAAATACACCTGCAGAGGAGATGAAAAAAACACTTTAAATTGGACATTCAGACCAAATCCAAAGTGCGAGCAGGAAGGCTGAGTACCGACAAAAGGCAGTTCATTGTTGTGAACTAAGTCTAATAAGTAGAGCAAGTCTTCAGAGGGCTGATCAACTGCACGGTTAACTCTTGGTGCTGAAACATTCTCCATTTGGCAGATGCAATCATGAGGACTACTGCAGCATCTCGATTGCCAGAGGATCCACAACAAGAGCAGTAGAAATGTACACAGGTTGAGAAACGAGTAAATAAGGCACCTGAAATGAGGAGTGGTCTCTGGTCTAAATCCCATGTCTGACCTACCTCATCTGTTCTCATTAAGAGGGGAAAACTAAACACGCAAGAACTCACAAGAGCAAAATTGAAGTATATATATCCAGAGGTACTCTGAATTTGTGACACTTGACCATGTGGCACGTAGCAGTTTACATTCTGAGAGCTCTAGGCTACAGCTGATCTCTGTCCTCGGGAAGAGCTGTTGTGAGGAAATGTATCATGCAATGCAAGTAGAGCATTCAGACAAACATCTCAATTTCTAATTATTCTTAAAATTTCTTACAGAGCTGACTGGACTTTCACAACCCTATTCTAAATGTTTGTTCCAACCCTCTCCCCACATCAAGTTTCCACCTCAGCAAGTCTTCACATAAGCCTGTCTTGTCTTTTTCTCCATTACTTTTACCCAGTCACATTTCCCTCCATTTTTTTCCTTCACTTGCTATACAGCTGATGCCCTCCTACATAGGCCCACTTCAGTATTAAGATTTTCTGCTTTCTCATCACTACGTCATTATGGAAGTAACCACCTACTGCTGTTCTATTTGTAGAGAGCACTTCTTAGGCATCACCATGTTAAACAATCCAAAGTAATATTCAGACTTCAGAGTGATCTCAGGGTACCCCTCTCCCCAAATGGGTTCATGTACTGTTACCTTCTAGGTTACAACAGCTGCTCAGAGGGAACTTGTTTTGCCTGAAATATTTCCAATGTGACAGCATTGGAGCTCTCTGAACACAGGTAACATATATATAGATGATGTCTGCTGTTGATACTCATGGACTATATTCATGACTCAAATGCAGTCTGGCAAGCTAATGAAAAACTACCAGAAATTGTTCATCTCAAGAGATACTGACACATCCCAACTACAGCAACAGGATTTTACTGTAGTTGAGTAACAAGGCCAACAGTGGCCATGAATGACTTCTTACGAAAAGAAGCTCTCATGACTGCAGTCTGTTACTGTTCACATAAGCTCTGTTTATTGTGTTGATGTCAACTTTCATTTATCTTTGTTCATCTTTAGACAAGACAGAAAGACAGATGAAGTGTGGTTTATATAGTAGATTGCACCTGCTGCAACTACCCTTGATGAGACTTTTATTTGCGTATAGGTAGACTATCATCTCTTGTTTACTGAGTGACAATGAAGGAAGTCTGGAGAAAATGGTGCATTTGACAGGCAGATAGTGAATCTATCCAAAATTTTTCTATCAATACTATACAAAAATTTTAATGCTTCTTTCATATAAAATAAAACGGCAAAAATAGGAAATACCTCAAGTTGTAAAACGTGTTCAATTGAAATTGCAGCTACTACAGTGATAATACTGAATGTAAAATACCAGAGGAGATGAATGAATTTAATTTATTCAAATCCATAGGGAGGAGCAAATTTATTTTTCCCATGGCTCTAGAGAATAGCTTTACTAAAATATTTTCTTTGTGTTCTGAAGTACAATCCTCTCTAGGGCACAACAGAATGTTCATTTCTAGATGGAACAATTCACAGAAGAGGGAGACGGTTGGTGAGCAGAAGTAGTGCTGAATACTCAGCCAACTATTTATAGAACCCAAAAGCACTTAAAGGGATATAAGCAATGCCAAACTGGGCAGGGCAAGGAAAGTTAAGAGCGTTTAGACCCAGACCACTCAAAAACTGCAGGCTTTCATCCAAATTCAGATCATAATCAAAATTTGCCAGGCAGGTAGCAACTACCAAGAATCCAGCTCACTCTCATTTTTGCAGAACAACTCTACTTTTATTATCCACCTTACCTCAAGGGACACCACAATTCTTGGCCAGGAAGGCAATGAAAAACACTTTGATGACCTGGCAAAACTTGATTCAGCTCATGGCTCCAATCTGAGGAGACTTCATGAATGTGACTGGCTTTCTGGTACTTATCTCACAAATGTCAATTAATTATTAAAAAAAAAAAAAAAGTATTATTTTGATAAAAATCAACTTGGGAAGTGAAAGAGCTTTGTTTGAGATTTTTTATCTTCTCTTTTACAGGCTTGAAAGTTATTAGGGAAACAGAGACAGAGACTTGTGTCTTCCTTTTTTTTTTCTTCATAAGACTTGATGTGTTTAATACGTGTTTAATATTTAATAAATGTTTAATACAAAGGAGAACTCAGGGCCACAGAATTTACAAGCATAGTACTGAATTCCAAAACAGGACAGTGTGGAAGTAGAACATCTAACCTGTGTTATATGTTTGTGCCTAAGATCTCATTCCTAAATTCACATTTAGCCAAACAAAAAGACGGAATCTAAATTTCAATTGTGCTCCGTAGATTCATCATGCCCACTAACTTCAGAAGGATTCAGAATTATTTAAAAGTTAAAATATATATATATATATCTCCAACTTGTTCTGTTTAAGGGCTTAAACAAGGAATAGTTTTAAGGCTTACAGGTAAAAGGAGTTTGAGCTTCAAGCATCAACAATATAAAGTTTATCTCAATTAACAGCATACTTTCATACTAGAAGAGCAGAGCCTGAGAACTGCATGGAAAAAAATGAAGTTAAGGCCTGTATCTCATTTTAATACACTGCTGACTAAATCAGAAAAGATACACTAAAGATGGTGTATTAAATTAGACTAGCTCTACATACCATATTTTAACACTTCCTACCATTTACTGATACTGCAGAAACAGAGTAGTTCCATGAGATTTCTGCGTTGAATCTCTGGAATTACAACTCATGTTCAGTATGCAGAGGCAATTCTCCTGAACATACAAGTTTCAAAACAACTAAGTAAGTCAGCTGAGGCCCTTATAAATTATAAACCAGCCCTCAGTCTGCCATACATGTGGCTAGTAATCAATGTCTATGTTTAACAGCTTAAACCAAGATTTTAAAAAACCCACAATATGCTTTCAAAGTTTTCTTCACCCAACTAAAAGACTTCCACATTTTAACTCTTGGTTTGGTCTTTTGTCCAGTCAAGTGTCGTGTAGCATTTCTTAATCCCAGCAGAGTTAATCCAAAAAAAACATGGACATTATGTTGAACCGAGATACCTTGATGAGTAATTTTCCTTTTCACCTTGTGACAAAAAGGAACTAACAATGAATTACCATTATGGGATGGTAATCACTGTGACTTCACAGACCAGATTTCTACAGATCAGACTGATCTCTAAGCCTCAAGTCCATAATATGTAGCATGGAGTAAGAGTGTGTTTCTGCTATCACTGAGAAGAACTAGACTAAGCTAAATAATCTCAGCTTCCAAACAAGAAAACCAGTACAGAATTCCCTAGGTTAAAAATAACACATTGTTTGCTGAGAGATTATGATACTCGTTTAAATTTCTCTTTGCAGCTTTTGCATTAAGACATAGAATAGCTGAATATCTAAACACACTGCAGTATTACTCAAAAAGTAACAGATTCAGCCTTAAAATAGACTATTTCATGTACCAGTATAAGCACATCAATGCAGAGCTAAGCAGGGGTTAACTCACTCTGCCATACAGATGCACCCTAGAATGACCAAGGTTTTTAGACAATGCTTACCACAACTACTCAGTAGTGAACAGCAGAAAAGAGTACATCTGAACATAATATTACACCGTGATATTCTATTCAGCTTGAGGGTATAAACAAGCTTTATGATCATAGAATCACAGAATCATAGAATGGCTTGGGCTGGAAAGGACCATCAAAAGTCATCGAGTCCAACCCCCCTGCGGTGAGCAGGGACACCTTCAACTAGATCAGGTTGATCAGAGCCCTGTCCAGCCTGGCCTTGAACGTTTCCAGGGACGGGGCTTCTACCACCTCTCTGGGCAACCTGTTCCAGTGTTTCACCACCCTCATTGTAAATGATGAGGTCATAAAGCAATTTTTATACTGAATTTATGAGATCATTATAACAGTCATTTCCAGAAGCCAGTGACTGGTTCATTAGAAGACAGCCTGTAGCAAAACTGAAAAAAACCAAACAAACAAACAAAAAAAAAAACCAAAAAAAAACCCAACCCGTAGATTGCAGACAAGTCCAACTGCAATACTGGCAATATCCAAGACTGAAGCACAAAACTTGTAAGGCAAACGAGCAGGGAAGGAAGGTTTAAGCATTAAGACTTATAAATACCCAAACAAGGACATTTCAGAATCAGCAACAAGAGAAGCATTGATTTACATTAATTTTCATTTGCAAAAATTCAGCTTTATTTGAAGACTAGCTTATGCACTGCATGCAGAATTGAAAAATAACTACTACTTCTGAATATTCACAACACTTATTGCTACATCATGAATAAATGACAGAAGAGCATTTTCACTACACATACAAATTGTTTACAATCAATCTTGTTTCTTAACTTAAAAACTCCTACTTGCTTCTTACATTAGTCCTTGTCAAACCATTTTAATTGGCTTGACTATTACAAGATAAACCTTAAAACATAAAAATAATTAAAACATAATGGCACTGTGCAGGACACAGGCAATAGCCCACAAGCGCTGAATTGTTCTGCAGCAACAGAGAGAAACTGAAGTATCTTTTAAGGAGGTTCTAGGGAACTCAAAAATATTCATAAATATCAAATATTTTAAGACTGAGGTTCAAAGGGAACCTTGGATCATGTCTCTTGTATATATCCCATCTTGCTACATTTTAGACAACAATGTTCTTGCTGAGCAAAAGCATTTGCATTTGACAATGAATGTATATATTCATGTACTCTGAAAGACACCCAGTCTAAAACCAAACAAGTCAAAACCAAAAATACAGCAAATTCCTCAGAACTCAGCCAGGAAAACTGGATCAGAACACATTCTAATTATATCTTTAAATGCTTAATTGGTTCCATTATTTACAATAACTGCCTGACAGTTTATTGGGAATTTGTCTAGCTTTTATTTTAAGCTACCGGTGGTTCTCATGTTTCTTCCTACTAAAGAGCGCTGTCAAAGTAGAGAGAAGTCTCAGAAATAAACAGACAGTACTAAACAGAAGAAGCAGACAGCAGGGGAAAAAGCTGGATGTAATACCTTATCACAGAAGGACTAGCAGTCAGATGTAAGGCAGTCATCTAAATAGACAAATGCAATCCCTTCAGTTATGACACGTAATTTCTTCTGGTCATTTGCCCAGCACCAACTATCTATGTCCATAAACATAGAGACTTAATTATGTGGATACTCTGGTGAACTGAAAAATACTTCTAAGATATTCTAAATACTTCTGAACTTCATAAGCATTTTTAATCCAGGTAGATCAAATTATTGGTTTATAGTAATTTAACTGGGACAAACTCAGATAAGATTATTATTTATGAGTCTATTAACATGGTAAAAAGAAACGGAAGTTATAGAAATGGACATTTGTTAAAATGGAATGAGCCATGACAGTAAATCACCCTACAGATCATGATACCTTACTGTGATTTTCTCTCTCCTCACCTACAATAGACCAATCTTATAAATAGTGGAAAACTGTAAGTCATATTTTTCCTATAATGGATGTTGTCTGCAAATACATGATCAGAATGATAATAATTTAAGTAATTAGAAATATAATTTTGTAGACTTCCTCCAGAGTTTTATCCTGTTGGCTATTTTAACACCCTGATTTTTATCTTTCCCCCTCTATAAATCATCTCTTCTAAACATTACAAAACATGCAAGGTTAGCGATTAAGCCTGCTTTAGAATAGATGTTAACACAGGAAATTGTTAATTTCAGGCATGCTATGGGAGCTGTATAGCAGTCATACAAATTAGGCTCAGTACACAGATAAATTTCCTGAGCAAGGAACCCCTTGATGCTATTCTCTTGATCATAGTTTTGATCACCTGCAAGGTCTTTCCATCACAAAATACCAATTAATTAAATAAAAATTCATTCCATAAACTGAACAACAGAATCAAGCATGTATATTCCCATCAGACTGTTTCACTATATACTGTTAAAAACCAAGTTCTTGCTTTACAGCTCTCCAACATCCTTATAATACCATCACATAGATCATTGCGAACCTGCAACTTCTTGGTTGCCAAGACAACTGGCTGACAAGCAAAAAGTGCACCAATAGGTTTTTTCATGTATTTGGTGCAAAGAAATTCTGCATTTCTGAATTTTTAGTCTGATTTCGAAATAACATTCCCCTTGCTTCCATAAGTCATAAGTGTCTATAGGTCAAACATTCTACACAAAGTTCTAACCTTAAAAATTAATGCTGGACATTTTACTCATTTAAAAATCAAATTGTTTCCTCAATCACACTGATTTATGTTTATGAACAACTGGGAAATACCTTGCTATGTCATAAAATGAAAAGAAAGGCTTTACTAATTTTTATCATCTTTCATATGCTGTCATCATCCTTTTCGTACTGCAGAATCAAATGATGATGAATTAGCAGTGCTAATGGTCCAAACATACTTAAAAATTAATAGCTTCACCTGTTTATTGATCAAATAGAATTGTAAATACTCTCACTGGGAACAAAGCAAATTCACATGCAAAGCAAGTTACTGAGAAAAGCAAAGTCTATGTTTGTGTCTCAGACAAAGACATGCTAAGCCAAATACTGCATTGTACAACACTCGATCTAAATTCTGACTGAATGAACTAATGCAGAACACAGACCCATGCAGGAAGTGTATCAAATACTACATAGCATGCAAAACGTTCACCAAAGCTATGGAAGAGACCAATGAAGTGCTACAGAAGATTTTTTACAATCTTTGTTATTTTCATCTTAACTTATATCTTCTGCAAATCTAGCCAGTATGAATGAAGATGTTCTTATTTCACGGCTCAAACAAGAACTTTACATCTTCAACAGGCACAATCTTCAACAGAAAAACAAATAGTAGCTTACTCCAGGGAAGACTCTCAGTGTAGCTTCTACCTACACAACTGGTCTTTCATCCTGCTACTTTTATTTACTTTTCCTTTTGGCTCTTTTAACTATTCTGTTTTATTACTTACATGAACACCTCTAAAAGGCTTACTATTGAAAGTGTGAAGATAAGACTTTGACCCCAAAATGTTTAGAAGGCAGAAATCCTTCAGTACATTTTAATATAAGAAACCCAAGAATTCATACAGAAGCACCTTCCTGCAGTGTATATAGTGTAAGAAAGCAACATGAGGTGAAGAACTGAGTTCCTTGAGTATACTGTACTGATACGAACTCTTTACAATTCCTACTGTTAGCCTGATCTTGTTCCACCTTTTTCTTTGTTTGTTCTAATATAACAATCCAAACACAGAACATCAAGCTGTTCTAAAAAAAACACCAAACAAAAACCAAAGGGAAATATTTATGAGACAAAGAAACCTTTATCTTTAAATCACACAACAAACCATAACACAGTACAATGAAAACCACACCTTTTACTTATTTTGATGTCACTTTCTTACCTTCACATGACTGAAGTCACCAACTTTGCTGCTTTCTTGTGGATTAATAGGTTTAGTCTCTACTCTTGGTTTGACAACCTGCCGAAAAGGACTGGAGAGTGGAAGTCCACTAACACTGATGCCATCTAGAAACAGAATAAATGAAATTACTTTTGCTTGTCTAATGTTATATTTTATTCCAATGAATCTATATCTGTATTATTAAAGGGAGAGAAAATACACAAAAAGAAATACTAACATTTTATACAAAAAGGCAAAATAAAAGGTAGAGATTATTTTGCTATATTTTTCTCTAGAAGCCAAAAAAACCCAAACAGGAATACACCTAAAACTCAGCAAAGGTCACAGGAAAGGAAGGTAACTGCATTTGAAATATCACATCAGCGATGTCAGAGTTAATAATATAAAATTAGTTTTAATATTTACAATATTAGAAAAGAAAAAACATAAAAGTTTGTGCTTTTCCATGATAGTGACCCTAACAACTGCTTAATATCTTTAAACTAACTCCCAGTATGAGGCCTGAGGATTCCTTTTTCAAGTATATACTGTGGAAAAGAATAGAAAATAGAGAAGTCATGTTTTGTACCATCTACTGATGTAAAAATATATCAAATATTTCTCAGATGTAATAAGGTCAGAATGGAAACTAAGGTTTACATTGTAATAGTCAACAAAAAGCTTAACAGAAATGGATGCCCTTAGAGGCATGTCCTCAGTTTGGTATTTACTAGCAGTCTGTGTACTGGCATACAGTATAGCAACAAAAGACAATATGATTACTCAGTAGTATCTTTTATTGCTGACAAGCTTGTATAACTTGAAGGTAAATAAACACACTGCAGCGTATTTAGGTTTCTCAAACTACCAAAGATACATTCTAAGCACAAACCATTAAAACATGTGGAAATTACTGCTGAATCAAAAAAAGTCAGAGGAACAAGAAAATTAAAATAATGAAGCTGTAACATATATTAAAACTAGATTCACAATTTGTTATTATTTACATTTACATCCAAAGTCCAAAGAAGAGCAGGATTTTATTCCTTTATGCTGTGCAGAGCAACTGCAATCCACAAACACCAACTAAATACAAGTAAAATTTCATATATTGCAGCAGACGCATATCTAAACATATGGGAAACACCGAATTATTACACAAAACCCAAACATATTTCCTTTTTGGAAACTGCTCCTATTAAATTGTGTTTGTTAATATTGCATTCCAATTCCATGGATGACCTCGAATCTGGATCTGTTGAGGATACATTCATCAAAAGAAGAAACCAAAAGAACAAGATGGAGCATGAAATGGTTTTGCTTCATTAAAATCCAACTTCACAGGTATCCAAATGAGAAAACAACGGGCATATCCCCATATTCCTTTACTTCCAATTTCCTTCACTGAGTTTTAAAATGCACCTTAGTTCAGCCTCAAAGAGACAACACTATGATAAACATCAGATTTAAAGATGCTGATTCAGGAGGCTTACTAATTAAAAAAAAAACTTAGAAGTTTTTAATTTACAATTATCTCATATGCAAAAAAAAAAAAGTAAGTTAAAACAAGGATCACTTTTTCTCAGGAAATTAGTATTTCCATTGCCAACTGTCATCAACATCATCCGCTTCCTAAAAGGTCAACAACTTTACAGATTATGCCGAAAGATATATTCACATACACTGATGTATTTCACATGGCCAAAGCCTGACTTGATGCTGTATATTTGTACTGGTTTTGGCTGCAATAGAGTTAGATTTCTTCATAGCAGTTAGTACGGGGCTACATTTTGGATTTGTGATAAAAACAGTGTTGATAACATAGGGAAGTTCTAGTTACTGATGAGCAGCGCTTACACAGCGTCAAGGCCTTTTCTGTTTCTCACACCACCACACAGTGAGTAGGCTGGAAGTGCACAAGTTGGGAGGTGAGTGGGCCAGCCTTCCTCAGAGCAGAGGGTCTGCAGGTGGAGGCTCTTCCCTGGGGCTGGGACACCACCCAAGGCAACCCCTGCAGGTTGAGAGCACTCATCTTTTAGGTGAGTGATATGCACATTTTGGGTCATCATTTCTAAAGCTTAAGAATTCTTAAGTCAGTTGTGCAGTACCAATTTTCCTTTACATCACTGAACCTGTGGTTTACTGATGTCAGAATTCTAAACTATTCTGATTGAAGAATAAATTTTGTTGAGTTTAACACCTGTATAATTTGATCATATAAGCCTCCGCAACAGGGACACAGCCAGGAGGGCTGACCCCAACTGACCAAAGAGATATTCCATAGCGTATGATGTCACGCTCAGCAATAAAAGTGGGGGGCGAGGTTGGCGGGGGGGTCACTGCTCAGGGACAGGTTGGGCATCCGTCGGTTGGTGGTAAGCAATTGTTTTCATTTGCATCACTTGTCTTTCTGGGGGGTTTATTTTCCTCTATGTTATTTTCTTTTTCTTACTTTTAAAAAAAATTATTATTTCTTTTTTTAATTATTAAGCTGTTTTTATCTCAACCCACGAGTTTCTTTCTCACTTTTACCCTTCCAATTCTTTCCCCAGCCCAGTGGGGGCTGAGAGGGGGTGTGAGTAAGTGGCTGTGTGGTACATAGTTGCTGGCCGGGGTTAAACCATGACATTCTCAAGGCTTCCACTGACTTCTGCAGAGGATTGCCGAAAGTTTAGTGAAGATGTCCAAAATGCCATTCTTGCAGTTGCCACAGTCTACTACTGGCTCCCCAAGGGCCAAGGTACTACTCTTTGGAAGATGGTATCAGATACTACCCACTGAAGTAGTAGAAGGAATGATCCAAGTCACAGAAACAAATCCCAGTACTTTAAAGGAAAGGAATTTTAAGGAAGGGACATTTCAAGGAAAGGAAAATTATTTTGGTGGTTTTGGTGACCTTCACACAGAGGCAAAAGAACTAGTAGCTAAATCAGATATGTATCAATTTTTGTGTGGAGCACATGAACAATTACCCTTTATGTTTAATGTTCATTAGATGTAAGTCTTTGTGCAAGAGCTAGGATGAACTTTGCCACACCTCATGTTTTGGTGCATGGTTTTGAAGCAAATACATCATCATTATCCCCACTTACTTGGGTTTGCAGAGCAATTTCAGTGCATGCAAAACTTGATTCTTTTTGCAGTAAACAAACCAAAACCAAAGACTTCAGTCTCAGAGTACAAGTAATGTACTCCCACCCCTAATGGAGTTGAGTCTGAACCAACAAGCAGCCCTTCAGACAAATTTGTATTACACACGTGGAGGGGATATTTTATCCAGAGGGCCAGAATAAGTCTGGCCTCAGGTAAAATACCTGAATCATACCACAGTGTAATGCAAGACCTTTAGCACCGAGTGCTTCTACCTACCTATCTATTCCTATGGCATCATCTAAATGTAGATATAGCCTTTAGTCACTAAATCCAGCAATTCTAAACAAGGAATTATAGTAAGATAACCAGGCACTATGAGAATAGAAAAAAAGCTGTATGTGATCAAACATTATATACTACACATTTAAGACCAGGCATTTAGAGTTTTGTTAGATGTAAGATCCAAATACAACACAGCCTCTAATGAATTTTCAGAACCACACAACTTGTGGTCTACCTAAATTAATCAGGGTTGCCAGCCATCTGCTGAAACTACTCTTTGCTGGTCAGATTACAGTTTCCAGCCACCTTCAGACAGCCAGCACAGATCAAGCATTCCTCAATGGACAGTCTGAAAGAATTTAGAAGTGAAAGACTAACACTGTATTTTCCAATGTTGTATCTTTGCTCAAGCATACTGTCAAAGTATTGAATATCCTGTTGTACGTTACTGGGGGACAGCAGGAGAGGCAGGTGAGAACACCCTGCCTGTGCAATGCAGATTTACTAAGAATCAGTCAAAACTTACTGTGCATAAATTTGTTTATCCATGTGCAAACACTGCTTTGGACTGTTCAGCAGTGAATTTTTTAATAAGTTACTGTTAAGGGACAGACATTAAAGTGACTCGCTTAGGCTTATCAAAGTAAGAACACCATAGATAAGAACAACAAAGATAAGGCATCACAATGTCTCAAATTCAAGCAACAGTAGTTCCAGTTACACATCCCAAAGGTTTGTATTTTGATTATTAGGTTGTATGATAATCCATGCATTTTCATAGAATGGTTTCGGTTGGAAGGGACCTTTAAAGATCACCTAGGCTAAACCTCACTTCACCTTCTTTTTTCACCTTCAGTGTTGTTCTTTTCCAGGTTAGCTAGTTAATGACTTACATATTAGAACAAAAACACCACAAAAAAAAAAAAAAAAACCCAAAACACCCCATGCCAACCAAAACCCAAAAATAAACAAACAAAAAAAAACCCCCAATATAAAAAAAAAAGCCACACCAACCCTGAGAGCAACCAGAGCACAAAGGGAACATATCCACACTGCACTACTTTGAAATGCAGCATTAAGCTGGTTTTCCTCATTGTTAGATTTCTTCTTTTAATATCTATGAATGTTCAAATTAAGAGGGTTTATTAGTATTAAAGATTAAAACATACTGGTTCCACTTGGGTCCACTGTAGAAAAATCAATCAGCATCTAACTGATAAAAAAAATCAGAAGGGGTAAGACTGAATGGAGTAGCTACAAATGGGAAGACAATCATATGAGTTATTATACAACTATCCTGGGAAACTGGAAAACCACATCAGCTAAACTTAGCAGTTTTTATTAGTATTCAACTAAAATTGAATAAGTCTTTTCTCTTATAATGTAACTACATTAAATCATGTACTAAGCTAGCCCACAAACACCAGGGAAAAGGCAGATGAGAGCACGAAAGCATTTTGTATGTGCTAATAGTTATTTTATTTTGAACCTGCACAAGAAATAACAACGTATTAAACCACTCCTAGACCAACTCCTGGCATTTCTTAAAAGCCAACTGATATTAAAGCAAACATACTTATTAGTCTAAGATTTGAGGCAATAATACACTAAAAAGTTCAAGACAGCTTGCCAACAAAACTCATCATAAATATATTTGATAGCAGGCTTTGAAATCCACTCTTTTGTAATGAAAATAGTAAGTTTTACCTGAGGAAAAATATTCTTCTCAAATTGATGAATGATTTTCACCAGTTCTATATTTAGAACAAACACTTGACACTGATTGGTGCATAAAATTGCAAAGAAAAACATGAAAAGAACTGAGCATTAAAAATTGCATGGCATTAGTCATTTTCCATTTTATATACAGCACAGGTTTTCCTTTCTTTGAGAAAGGAATACATAAAACCTAAAACAACATCATGGACATACAACTAATGCCTTTCTTAATTGTTTTATCTTTTAAAAACCCATTCTATTTTCATTTTCTTCGGGGGGGGTGAGGGGGCAGGAAGACAAAAGTTAGTTTAAACATTTTCTTTGGGGAAGAGGGAATTTTTCAATCTCTAAATTGTACCTGCAAAAGGAGGTATGATAGCAAAGGCAACATCGATTCTGCTTCAGTCTAAGAGGAGAGTCTAAGGTAACCACTGTAATAGTCAAACTTTCTGTTTCAAGTCTGCAGTACTCAGACTTGGCATGTAACACAGAGCCCAGCGCCAGGCACTGTGCTATACTTCAAAGGACTCACCCCTTCACAATTTTGACTGTGCAAGGGAACTTCTCTGCAAGAGTACAAAAAAAATTAATGTTCTGCTGCAATTTTTTTTATTGTTTTGTTTTTCTCTGTTCTTTGACCAGGCAGCAAAGTTAGTCAGACGTTGTCCAGCTCCTCTCCAATACATTAAGCAATCACCACAGAATGGGTAAACACATTCTGTTGAAAGCTCTAGTAGACTGCAGAACTTAACCATGACAGAAGAAAACAGGTAATTGAAGAATTTAGAGCATCAATGAAGCAGTTCACCAGAAGTTTTAAATTACTTAATATTTCTATTTTGAGACTTTTATTTTCTCTCATGAAGTTTAGAGATAGGAAGATGCTAAATCCTCCAGTTTTCTTTCGTCAATCCATACTGTCAAACAGCTTGAGCAGCCTTTCACTATAAAAAGAACAATTGTCTTTCTATTCTGTCCAGAAATCTTCCTAATTTCTAGAATCCACATTGAATATTTCCATGGTAACAGCACGTGACCAACACTTTTTCCATGGTAACTGCAAAAAACACAGCTTGCCTTTCCAACATCTCAGTCACTGCTGTCACAACAGAGCAAAATCTCTTACTAGCATTTCCTCTCTCCTCTCAAATGTTAAGTAAATTGTCAGTTTGATTTCATTAGCCACTTTCACAGCACGCTGCGCAGAAGAATCTCACACAATTTTGTGTTTGAATGAGGGAAAGTTTCCTAAGGGGGTTAAACCTGTAGATTTACAACCCAATGACTAAGCACTGAAGAAAGAGCTGGCACAGGACAGCTTCTGTCCCATTCTAATCCACAGCTCCCTTGTAACACTGCTGTACAATGATCACTGGCCTGATCCACATGACAAAAATAAATACACTTTTCAACAGGTGCATCACAACTACAGCGGTCTCAAACTCTGTGGCAAGGAAACCCTTAAATAACCTTACCACTGAACCCAGGACACTACAGAAGTTTGTTTGTATTCCAAGGCAGTCTACAGGTAACTGACAATGCGATGTCACATGAAATGCAAACAGCGTAAGATTTCAGGTTGAACTGCTGCTTCTCTGCAGAAGAAATACTTATAATCCAATAGCAGTACAAACCTGCTTACTGCTGTTTTCTAAACACACATGAAATATACTTAGTATTAAGTATTTGCTGTGCGTGCCCAGCTGTCAGAAGTGAGGCTGCAGGGCAGCCTCTGTGAGGAGAGGCCAGGGCTGCCCTGTGCCAGACACAGCCAGTCCCAGCCGGGCTCCAACGGCCCCACCGCAGGACACAGCTCAGCCCCTCAGCCAAGCTGGGGGCGCCCGGGGGAAAACAGGTTTCAAAAAGGGCCAAAGGCGGCACAGGCAGAGGAGGAGGAGGAAGCCAAGGAGGGAGCAGCAGCAGAGGGACCCCAAGGCTTCAGGAGGAGGAGGAGGAAGAGGGCAGGAGGTGCTGCAGGCCCGCAGCAGGGATCCCCTGCAGCCCTGGAGAGACCCCGCTGGAGCAGAGACCCACCCTGCAGCCCGGGGAGGGCCCCACGCCGCAGCAGGGGCATATTTCCTGCAGGAGCTGCGGCTGTGGAGAGCCCGGGCGGGAGCAGGTTGTCCGTGAAGGACTGCAGCCCGGGGAAGGGCCCGCGCTGGAGCAGGGAGAGGTGTGAGGAGAGAGGAGCAGCTGAGAGGGGCTGTGAGGGACTGACCGCAAGCCCCATCCCCACCCCCTGCGCCCCTGAGGGGGAGAGGAGTCGGGAGTGAAGGGGTGAAGGTGGGATTGGGAAAAGGGCAGGAAGATGTTATCTTACTTGTCTTTTTGTTTCTCACCACACAGGTCTATTTTATATGGCAGTAAATTATATAATTTTCCACAAGTCAAGCCTGTTTTGCCCATGACAGTAACTGATAAGTGATGCCCTTATTTCTACCTCAACCCATGAGCTTTCTCAACCTATTTTCTCCCTCTGTCCTGTTTAAAATGGGGAGCGAGCAAGCAGCTGGGGAGGGGTGTTCGGCCTTTAGTCAAGGTTAACCACCACATATTAAAAAATATTAAAACATTATAACTTCTTTCTTACATGAGTAACAGTATGGAATAATAACCCAAGAGATACGTCAAGAGTTTTTTGAAAGTATACAACTTGAGCATAAAATATGAAAACTAAATGGTCCCCTCAACCCATTTGTTTATTTTGTCAATCCATTGCCTGATAGAAATTTCAAAACAAAAAGCTTCCTGGTAGGCAACCTCTCCTAAGAATACTGTAACAGTTTTCAAGTACTTTCAGCACGCAGAAAAAAAAGAAAAACACAACTCAAGAGGGAGAGAGTATGCTTGCCAAACCAGAATATGCTTCTTTTTTTTCCCTAGAAAAAAACAATGATCTTGTATTCTGCTGAAAGTAGGCACAATTCTAGAAACTTTCTGTCTGCAGCAACAAAGCGGGGAATAACACAAGAGTAGATAAGAGTTTCAGGCAATATAATCCACTTCACCCTTCACACTACATGTGGGCATTAAGATGCAGTTCCTTCCCTCTCTCAAAAACATGCTTAAGACTATTATAAAAGACACCACAGGTAGCAGTACTCCAGGCAAAGCTACTAGGAAGGCATCAACACTCTGGCTCCCAGGAGCAGGGCAGAGACAACACGTAGCAGACTAAGCGCTTCTCTGAGACTCCACTACACTTGAAGAGGATGGTAATAATAATTAACAATAGCAAATGCAGTATAAGTAAGGATTCCTTCCTGAGACTGGTGAATTAACTAAACTAGAACTGGAAGTTAAATTTAGAATAAGGGTGAATACAACGAAAGGGAGCAAATGAAGTGTGAAAAAATTCATAATCAAAGACTAGAGGTTATTCATACATACTACATTAGATGCTAAAATAAAGTGCCTCAGCAAGGAAATAGCAGAACAGGATGGCAGGTCAATTAGCCTGTATGTGCCAATAATAAATTTATTGCTATTTGCCTCATGTCTGTCTTATCCATTTACATTTTAAAGATTTGGGGCCTGAAATATCTCTTTACTACATGTTTATATAGCAACTGGTACAACTGATATAGGCTAAGGTCCTATGGCACTTACATACTGTTTAAAAAAAACCCTACATTAGTCAAATTATAAGACAAGATTATTTATCTAGACTAAAAGGCACTTGGAAGAGAAAAAGTCACCTTATCTTATGTAAGCACTAAAGCTGGAATTCAAGATTGACTCTGTAAGAAAAGTTCTCAAAAAATTAAGAGTATTTTTGAAGTAACATGGTGCTAAATTTATGGGGGACACAGAAGTGTTTGAAGTTAAAAAAAAACAAAAAAACCCCCACAACTCATTTATTCAGATTAACAGTGCAAACAAAATGAAAACTGACATCTTCAAACTGCAGAGACAAAAAACCGTCTTAGAAATGAAGTCACTTTGAAAAAATATTCTGAATGATTAAATGTAATACAGGCAACCAAGCACAGTAACATGTAAATGATCATACTGAAATATCTCTGAGGACTTCCATCATCATCATCAGTAACACAATTATCCTAATAGAGTCCTCTAGGCAACTTAAGTTTTTCAGAAGACCTGTCAAGACTATATTTGAATTCAAAACCAGGTATCTTTCTAACAAAGAAATACATTGTCTATACGCTACGTAAGAACATTTTTATGTAGATAAAATCTAGCCATTTAAGCAGAAAAGCAACAAAGTGAGTAGGAAACATACAATGGCCTTGCATACCAATATTAAAAAATATTCAAGATCACTGCTTTTAGGAATATGTTGTTATTTCTCTGCAACCTTTTGTCACGCAGAGAAGGGAAGGAGAGGCCTAAGGCATAGATGTGCTTCTCTCTTAGCATGTAATTAATTAGTTCCTTTGACGAGGTTATGAATTTAAATATTCTTGCACCTGTCTTTAGGTTCCCTATACACAGAATGAATGAACAGTAGCATTTTACATAATGAGGTACTCATTGCAGATTAATTCATTAACTTTGCAAAACATTATCCCCATGTAACAACCTTTTTTAAAAGACTGCTTCCCATTAACAAATTACCATGTATAATGCAATCCAGAAAGAGCAGCTATTGTTCTTTTCCCATTTAGCATCAGGGAAATACTGGATTTCAGAAATTAAATTATAATGACTGGGAAGAAGAATTCATTATGCTCATAATGTTAGCATCCCATTGACCTCTTTAGGTCACCTTAACAGGTGATGGAGACCTTACTGCTTAAGCTCCTTAAGCCTGGCTGCACCAAGCAGAAGAATGCTTCCTCTTGTCTTACCTAGTGTAACAACCTTAAAATCAACTTAAAACACACACACTGACTTTCCTGACCAGAGATACAAGAACATACATAGAAGGAACCCTGAACCACCCAGCTGAGGGACAGGAGATCCAAAAATTCATTAGTATTTGCAGCAAAGAGATCTCCTACAGGTAACCCCTGAATCTTGGTCAACTGCCGTCAAGTCATAAGCCTGGCCACCTTAATCCTAATTAACAAAGTGTCTCTAGAACACCTGCCCAGCTGTTCAAAGTGTTGGCAAAGTAATTAATTCCAAAGATAACAAACCAAGGCAATCTAGATTGTGACAAGAACCTTAAATGATGTGCTTTAATGGGATGCACATTCTTCTACAATGTTATTAGGCTGTATTTGCATGAACTCAATTCCCAGCATGGAAGCCTATATAACACAGACAGAATAGCATGTTCTGACATCACAGCTAGGACCCTACAAAAATTAATGACTGGACAATAAAATGTCAAATGAAATTCAGTATAAATAAATGGGAAAAAACAACCCTAAACTTCTATGTGAAATAAGAGGCCCTCAGCATACCATTACTGTTCAGGAGCAATATCCTGGAGCTATGGTTCACAGATTCATCAATCTACGAACTCAATGTTCAGCAATAGTCAAAAAAGCAAATGACGAACTGTGCATTATTGCATTGTTACAAGGAAAGTAATGTAAAACAAAGAGCATCGTTAGGTCACTACAGAAACACAGAGATCACCTTTCAAATAGTGTTTACAGCCTACCTGAAACATATAGAGCTGAAAGAGTTCAAACAGGACAAGGCTGATCAATGTATGGAACTGTTTCCCGAACAGGGACAACTAAGCCAGTTAAAAAATTTTCATTCTGCAAAAGAGACCACTGTGGCAATAACAAAAGGAAATGTATAAAATCATGACTGTAGGTACAATGTTTAGAAGATATACTGTTACCTGTTTCTTGCAATACAAGAACCAGGCAATATCAGGACACCAGTACGTGCAAAGCTACTATAAGTAATTTAGCTGTAATTCTTCTTGCCACAGCATGTTGTACAGTCCTGATGGAGAGAGTGAAGAACTTTACAAGTGAGAAACCCACTGAGGATGACTAACTGCCTAAAAACAGAGAAACCGTATCAGGCTCTGGAAGTTCCTAAGCTAACAACAGCTGGAGCCCAAAAGCCTAAAGGAAAGTAGCATGTATGTTCATGATTTTCCCTATATTCTCCCTCAAGCATCTGCTCTTAGCCACTATCACAGCCAGGATATTGGACTAGACGGTCATTGATCTGATCCTGTACAGCCACTCATGTGGTTTTGCTCCCTTTAATCTAGAAGAACATCTAACATTTTTCTTTACGAGACAGTATACCATCAACACACAAGAATTAGATCAGCAATTTTGATTGATAACTTAGTTTACTTTCCAATTGGATAAGTGTATCATCACAAACATCAGTAATTTATCCTTTCTGTACTATGTCCTGATTACAAACAGCGTAAAAGGAAACAATTTCAGCAGCAAATGAAAACAGATCAAAGTAACAGATGCCCTGCTAAGGGCATTACTTTTAAAAGGCAAAAGTATTTTGATCATCATTGTAAATCTAGTCTTCAAAAGAAAAAGGTACCATAGCTACCATATGATTAAAAGTCATGTCATAGTTGCCATTGATTTTTCTAGCTCTTTATTGTTCTTCACATCAAGATCTTACCTGCCTCTTTAGAAACTACAATATTTGTAAAGTTAAAACCAATATAGAAAAATTACAGTAGCAAGTAAAAATGTCAATGTACTTAGCATCTCTAATAATACTTTCAAAGTACACACAGTACATAGCACCCAATGATACTGAAGTTCTAAAGAAACACTAATGGATCCTACTCCTTTATCATCACTGAACGAGAAAAGGTTGAATTGCTTCCAGGCTTCAATTACACAACCTTTCAAAGAAGCTGTAGGCAGAAATAATAAGGTAAAAATGTTCCAAGATTTTGTTCATATATGGTCCCATAAAAGTTAGATACAGGTAAAAAAAGAGAAGCCAAAATCCACTATCCCACAACTGTCTGATGTCAATACCAAGAAGTATGTTTTCTTCTTCTTCTTCTATGGAATATTTTGTTTGTATGTTAATTCATCTGAAAAACTGCTGGGCAACTGCAGCTTCAGAGTGCCTTTAAAGCTTTTTGGAGACAGGGCAAATTTGGAAGTTACAAAAATGAAATCAACAGAACTGGCACTAAAGATGGTAATGTATAGCTTTTAGAATACTGACTTTCATAATTATTTTTCAAGTTATATTGATTACATTGATCAAGTTCTTTCTCATTTCCATGCCTCTGATTTCTTTCCTATTAATGTTAACCTGTCAACAAATAAAAGCTAAGTTTCCAAAGTTCAATTTAAATTTTGAATCAACTGGCCTATAGCCTTTCCATATAATATAATAGATAATAAGTTGAATTATGATCTAATAAAGGCTCTTACAAAATAAGCAAGCACTGGAATTTCCATGGAAAAGAAAGGTCATCTACAAGGTCTATGAGGACCAGGAGTTCAGGGATCTGTAAGTAATGCAGTATCATCTGCTCCAGAAACAGTAAAATCATCCTACAGTTAGTGTTGGATCTGCTCCCCCACCCTCCCAGTTCTGTGAATTTGGAGCACAAATCTGTGCTGTATGGAATTACATTTCCTGTCAAGGGCATTTCTCAAAGCCTCAATTTCTTAGCAGCTGTGTTTTCCCAGTAATACCAGGGTGTGGTCTTCCTCCACTGTCAGCTTTTTCAAAAAGTTCTGAAGTAAATTTTAGTGTAGCAACACTATGGGTTTTGTGCAGTTAAATCCCAAAATATTTTTATAATTTACGCATTTTACACCACGAAGGTTTAAAAAACAAAGAAGTCTTTTAATCTTTACTAACAATTAATATAATTTCTGTCTAAATGCATTTGCAAGATAACTCTCAGAACTCAGTCCTATTCAACTTGAATAAAGTATGTATATAATTTTGTTGCATTTTTCTATACTGAAAATATCTAATTTTTTTTAAGATTAATTATACTGATAATGCATACCTGCAACTGGATCCTGGGAAACAGTCCAAATAATAATGATACTTTTTTTTTTTTTTAACACTGGAATATCTTGTTTTGTCAAGTTAATTCAATCAGTGTAAATATAACAGGCAATTGAAAAAATACAGAGTATAGCAATTACTCCAGTGAGATTGTGTGTTTATTATAAAAAGGAAACCCTTATTACAAGTATCTGGTACTTGTAGTTCCAGATAATTCTAACACAAGCAAACACTGGGGTTTCTTATTCAAAGAAACTAAGAGTTTCAGCACTTGAAACTTTCTGTACAGGACAAATATTAGGGGGCAGTATGTCACTTCTGGCAAAACTGCAGTCAGCCACAATTAAGAATTCTACAATTGTGGATAACTAAATGATCAACGTAATGTTATTTCTCTTTAAAACCCACTGATGTTTGCAAACTGTTTTTCTTTATCTTCATAAGATAACGATACAAAGGAGACACATCAAGAACAATCTCTGTCAAGAAAGATTTAAAAGGACAGCAGGGCAAGGTCTTATGATGGGCAAGTTTGATCAGACTATCATGCCCATAGTCATCACAAAAATTCAGTCTTCAATCCACACAGCTCACTTAACAGTTGTCTTTGCATTACATGACCCAAGTATGAAAATATATCACACACCATATTTTAGAACAAACGGCACAACAGCTGGGTGTTTCTCAGAAGTACACACCACCCTCCTAAGCAAGTAGAAATCAAACACTCACCATCACTGAGATCTTGCAGAAGATTTTCTTGGCACGAAAAGTCCAGCTTCACTTTGATGTTTACAATAAATGTTGCAATCTTTCCAGGTTTTAGAGGAAACTGGGAGAGGGTATCTTCTAGCTTCCAACTCAAGAAGTCCCCATACAGCTTCTCTGTATTAAAATAAGGAAAAATTTCATGAGCATAACCATTGTGTTAGGGAAGTTTAAGTTTATACCTGTTGTACAGAGATTTAACTGATCTGTCATTTTCTGTTCAAATTCTAAAATATTCAGAATTAAGGCATTAAAAAATAATGTAACACTAGAAACACATTAGAGATGTTACTGACACTGACCTGGAAGCATGTAGATCACAAAGCCCAAAATATGACTCTTAAGAAGAGCACTACCAGAAGAAAAATACTGCACAATAGGCAGCATTAAATATACACTTTGAATAGTTGAGAACAAACCCTGAGGACGACCTAAAAGTTCATATAGCTTTGAATCATACAGACTCCAACTCAGGAAATGGCATATGAATGAAAAAAAAATTTCATCAAAATATTACACCAAAATAAATCAGTTGCAATTCTGAAACACAATGGAGAAGGCTAGGAAGACTACTGGGCTTTCATTTTTTTATAAAATAAAGTCCTTTCTCAAAACTGAGATGCATAAAGTACACATGACCCAAATATTAAGGATGTTGCCAGACAGGGTTAGTTTGTGTTAAAAGATATTTGTTTGAGAAATTATTTATCATTAGTCCATATGAGATATGGCATCTGTAATTATTAGCTCCTCTGCCCTAAGCCTCAAGTGCCAGAAGGCAATATGAGAAAAAAAAAAAGAAAATATTTACTGTTCATCAATACATTGAAATACTTCATCCAGTTATTCAGTCTCCTTATTACTCCAGTAACATCAAAAGATCGATCTTGAAATAAAGAGCAGAGGGTTAAGTCCACTTCAGGAAGAACAGTCAGTTAGTTAACTGTTATTTCAAGCTCTGAAGTATGCCAAAACCAAAAGTCATGGACATTCAAGTATCTTCAGCAGAAGTGATCTAAAAAGTGATATTCTATGAACTTTATGCAAAAGCAAGTAATTTTTTTCAGAATGACAGAAAAGGTTGTTGCATACTAGAATGGCAGGGTAACAGTGAGTTCTTCCTGAATTAATCTTACGTCAGATACTAAATAGACACAAGAAGTATCTGCTAATATCTGATTTCTTTTATGCACTTCATGAATGATCTGGGGTGGGGGAGGGAGGAGAAGGAAAAAATAAAAATAAAAATCAATCTCCCAGCGCTTCACTTCTAATCCATTGTACAGGATGGAGTTAATTTTCTTTATAGCAGCCTATACGGTGCTGCGTTTGGGGCTTGTGATTCAAACAGTGTTGACAACACACCAGGTTTTTGGCTATTGCTGCGCAGTACTTGCAGAGCATCAAGGCTTTCTCTTTTCCCACTCCGCCCTGCCAGCGAGTAGGCCAGCAGTGGGCAAGAAGCTAGAAGGTAACACAACCATATTCCATGCCATAAAATGACAGTTTGTTTTGGTTTTTCCTTCCTCCTCCCTTTGCTTATTAAACAGCTTATTAAACCGACGAGTTTTCTCACTTTTGCCCTTCCAATTCTCTTCCCCACCCTGTGGGGAGAGGATGGGGGGAGTGAGTAAGCGACTGGGTGGGGGCTTCGGTACTGGCCAGGGTCAACCCCCCACATCCATAAATCCATTAATATTTGCAAGACCATACAATGCCAAACACTGCAGAAAAGTCTATTAATACATAAAATAAACATGATGGTTTGACTGGAAGATTCCTAAAAATACATTTATTAATTTATTGTAGCAATGCATACTATCTCCAAAGTACACTGAAGAATTCTTCTAAAGGATCATTTATAGACCATGTGAGCACTACTTTGCATAACATGAGGACCACTGAAAGTCATACAGTCCATCTCTGTACCAGGCCACTGTATTTAAGAGCAAGTTAGTGTACTGGCATTTCAGAGTCTTTCCAAAACCATCATCTAAGACCCATTTGCGAGAAAACAGGGAGGCAAGACTGCCTCAACAACTACAATCTAGAATTAAGGATCTTTCAAAAAAGGTAGTTAGAGTTCCAGCCCAAACTTTGTTGATTTGCACAGAAAAAAGTACATCTAGGGAAGGAAAAAAAAAAGTTAATATTTTTCCATTAACTTCTACCTAAACAATAACAGCTTTGCCTCATATATTTTTCTCACAGACCATCAATTGTCATCTTGTGTCTTTCCACATCAAATCAATACTATAGACTTCTTTACAAGAACAAAGATGAGGTAAAAATAAAAAAATCTTCCTAATAATTGTTTCCTTAAAGTCACCTCCACCTCATCTACTGGTTTAGCTGTAACCATATCACTGTTCTAATTTTCTTCTGTTTTCAAGAAAAGAAGCTTAACAGCAATCTCTATACCCTTCTCCTGATAAGTAAAAACATAATATGCTAAAGCAATGTTTTCCCTCAGTGTAAGCAAAGAATGACACATCCCAAGCACTTAAGTGTATCTTCAGTTTAATGAACAAACTGTTTCCAAAATGTATTTTCATTAAATAGATTTATTTGAAGATATTATGAGCGAAAAGACTTTCCAACTGAGAATAGCCCTTCCAGATACTCTCTAATTTAACACCTGTAATTACAAGACACAGTCTAAATGCTCGAGCTAAAAGTTAAGCTGCAGAGAAAAATCTAGTTTATATTTATCTGACATTGGGTTATAGTTTAATAATGTTTTCTTCACTTTGTTCAGTAATCAGTATTACAGTGAATTATACTACAGCATGAGTCTTCAAACCTTTCAGTTCCGTCAGAAAGAGCCTTATTTGTGGCATGCCTGCATTCAGTTGTTTCTAGAGCCCAACATTTGTATTCAGCAAACAACTGAAGTTACAAGCGACTGTTAGTCAAGAGTTTAAATTAGTAACTTGTTTTATCATTTTACTGGATACTAAATCACTAAAATCTAGTAAGTATCATGTAACAGCTTACCCACAATCTAACCTTGGGTTACCTTAACCCTAACTCTTAACAGATTTTAAGGTTTGCCAAAAAAAAAAAAAAAAACCAAAAAACAAACACCAAACCCAAAACAAACTACACTGGCATTTTGCACAGAGAAACTCGATAGAAAAGCAAGTCTTTTGAGAACACAAGAACGTCAAGTCCTCAATTCTTTTCAATCTTAAGTTCCCAGGTAAATCTGGCTTTTTTCTATGGTTTATTTTAATGTAAGCACATCTATAAAATTCTTTACTGAAATACTTTAACTCTTTGTTTGGGTATTTAACTTTACATGGCTCTTAAAATCATTACCAGGAACTATAATCTGTTTGTACCTTCCCACCATCGCAAGTTCATGCTATCGTACAGAACAACACATATTAGGACTGCTACCATTCTTCTAAAAATTATTTGCTCTTAAGAAAACCAATCAACAAATAAAACATAAAGTGATAAATTTAAGAATTACTTCAATAGGAATAAATTCAAGTCAGATTAGCAATATGTATTTAGTATTTGCTATATTTGAACATTAATATCTCAATTGCATAGACTGCAAACGTAGATTTATGGGCTACCAAGTTTTTAATTTCTTTTTTTCCTCTTCATAAAATGCTTTATAGAACAACAGTGTAGACAAATACACTTCTTTCAATAACAAAGTTTAAAGCTATCAGAATTAAATTGTTCTGCAAACTACATCCACCGCTTGATCAGATTCATTTCCAGAGAGTTTATCTTGACTACATTTCAAAACCATTTAGGGAAGTAGTAATGTCAAAGGCAAGAAACTCAAAAGGACCTCATGAAACCGAGTAGGCAAAAAAATTTACTTCAATATATGTAAATGTAAAATAATGCAAATAGGAGATAAAAAAGAAAATAAGCTATGCCTGGTATGTTGAACTTGGAACTGGCAATTACAACTCCACAAAGAAACCCTAAAGTCCTCACTGACTCATGGAATCACCACGGAATCATCAGGCTAGTGAGCAGCAACAGAGGGGAAAAAAAAAAAAAAAAAAAAAAAAAAAACCAAGAAAACAGGAACTCATTAGGAAGGATACTGAGAGCAAGTCAAAGCGGGGGGGCATTCTGCCACTGTATAAAACCTTGATGTGTTCACATCCTAAACATTTGCAGATTTGATCCCTGTAGTGCAAGGAGAATACACCAGAGCTACAGACAGTCCGGAGGAGGGTAACTAAAATGATGAAGGGGTGGAGCAGCTGCCATGTGAGCCGAGACCCTTCAGTCTGAAAGCCTGAGGAGGGGATGATGACTGCAGATTACAAAAGTTACAAAGATGGCAGATAAAGCGAATGCAGAACTGTTGCTCACTAAATTCCCTGGTATGAGAACTGGGAACACTTGATAAAACTAGTAGATCAGATTAAAACAGAGAGCACTTTTCTACCCATCTGGTAGTGAAATTCTGGAATCTCTTGCTACAGTAGGCTGCAGAGGCAAGCAGTACCAGCAGCTTCAGAATGGGATAGGCAAATTCACAGGCAAGTCCACAGAGGGCTTCTTAAAAAGGAGCATGTATGTACAAGCAACTACAGATGCTGAGCAAGCACAACAGAAACACCACAACAGTGGCGAGACTTGCATGCTCTCCCTAAGCAGCATCCCCTAATGTCCTGTGACTACTGAGCTAGATGGACCATCAACCCTAGGAGGACGTTTCTTAAATTCTTATGTCTTTTGTCTTTCTGTGGGAGAACAGGACAGGATGGGACTGAATCCTCTGTTAACAATAGCATTATGATCTGCAGATAGCCTCAAAATTGCAAACTGAACTTAAAGCAACAGAGAAACTGTATATACGTGCAACAGTGTTCTGAGCGCAGTTGTCGATTCCTGACAAACACAGATCGGGGGGGGGGGGGGGGCAACCACACC
>JAVKLA010000027.1:49434058-49455753 GCA_034782735.1 Sagittarius serpentarius
GGCGGGTGGTGAGCAATTGCACTGTGCATCACTTGTCTTGTGTATTCCAATCCTTTTATTATTATTGTCATTTTTTTTCTTGTTATTAGTGTCATTGTTAGTTTCTTCCTTTCTGTTCTATGAAAATGCTCTTATCTCAACCCACAAGCTTTACTTTATTTTTTCTGATTCTCTCCCCCATCCCACTGAGTGGGGGGGAAATGAGTGAGCAGCTGCGTGGTGCTGAGTTGCTGGCTGGGGTTAAACCACGACAGTTTGAAAGCCTGATCTCCAGAGGTTCTCATTAATCAGACACCATTGAAAACAATGCCAGAGAAGTGGGCTTCCTCAAGAAATGTGATTGGCTATAGCTAACATTACGAAGGAGGGAGGTTGGGTCACTGCACTGCAACAGCTAACCCCATCCAGTAATTTCAACAAAAAAAAAAAAAAAAGGGGGAATGTTTGCTATTTACAGCATTCATCTTTGGGCTAAAAGTTGTGGCCCCAGAAACAGAAGGTAAGGAATTGGAAGTCAAACAGGCAGGCATGCAGCAGCTGCAAAAGATTTACGAGCAACCTCCAAGACTAAAAGAACCAAAGCAAATCAGGTGAAACAAAGGATGATTGAAAGCTCTTTGTATTTGGCTGAAATTGGACAACTTCTCATGGGCTCCCAAGTTGACAGGCAAGCTGCGGTCACGGCAGATGAAGACGCCTAACAGCTTTCAAGGAGACCTTGAGCAGTTTAAATCACAGGCACATTCCAGCTGAGGAGTAGTAAAGAACATCCAAGAGACAACTTCTTAATGCACTAGAGATAGTTCACAACTTCTGCATATGCTCTAAACCTGACAAGTTAAGAGTTTGTGTTGCTATTAGAGATGGTTTAATGTCATATTCACATTATTTCCATGCATGTTGTACTCACTGACCAAACTGAGCTGCTGACATTACACATCTTAAGTTCCCTGTTGATCACCAGAATCCCATGTCACTGTACCATGAGTCCATCCTTATACATTTGTATCAATTTATGATAACAACTAAAATGGAAGAGAGTCCATGAAAAAAAGCAAAGGTCCACCCTTTGCAAGACCTACGTGCAATCACACTTGAAATAACATAATTATTATATGCTTAATGTGGACCATTAGTTCTTTCGCAATGGATAGCGTTTTTCAGCACTTTACATCGTGCCCACAGCACAGTCATGTAAAAAGTCGTATTTATTTACGTATGTATTTTCCTCCAATAACATAGTTCATCTCAAGCATACAGTTCCAAATACAGGTGTGCATTTCGCTTCTGTGAGACAATACAAGAAACTGAAGATTCTGCTTGACAGGACCCTGGATAATCTAAAGTTTTGCCTTCAAGAGAAGGTTGTTTAAGATGATTTCCAGAGGTCCCTGCCCACGTAAATATCTCCGATTCTATGATTCTGATGGCATGGCTCTCACACACTCAGAACAAGTATCACTTGGTGCCTCTCAAAACTCACTGTCATTTCTATTTTTCAACATGGCAATTTAAGTGCTGCATTTTTTTCAGTATTGTTGTGGTTTAACCCCAGCCAGCAACTCAGCACCACGCAGCTGCTCACTCATTTCCCCCCCACCCAGTGGGATGGGGGAGAGAATTGGAAAAAAATAAAGTAAAGCTCGTGGGTTGAGATAAGAACAGTTTAACAAGACAGAAAAGAAGAAACTAACAATGACAATAATAACAATAAAGTGGCAATAAGAATAAAAGGATTGGAATACACAAACCAAGTGATGCACAATGCAATTGCTCACCACTTGCCGACCGATGCCCAGTTAGTTCCCAAGCAGTGATCCCCACAGGCCAACTCCCCCAGTTTATATACTGGGCATGATGACCCATGGTACGGGATACCCTTTTGGCCAGTTTGAGTCAGCTGTCCTGGCTGTGTCCCCTCCCAGCTTCCCTGTGCCCCTCCAGCCTTCTTGCTGGCTGGGCCTGAGAAGCTGAAAAGTCCTTGACTTAGTCTAAACACGACTTAGCAACACCTGAAAACATCAGGGTGTTATCAACGTTCTTCTCATATTAACCCAAAACACAGCACTGTACCAGCTACTAGGGAGACAATTAACTCTGTCCCATCTTACTCACCAGAAATTTTCCTTTTTCTGATAGAGACAATTACTGTCATGCTCAGCAACATCTAAGAGACTGTCAAATACACAAAGAAGGTTCATTGTAAACATTTTCTATAGAGAAAGAAAATGAAGGATGAAGTAAAATTAAAGTTTTACTGAACTCATAGCTGAGTAGATCAACTTTTCTCCTTTTTCCTCACTATTTTTAACAAAAGTTGTAACTGAGAAACAATGGTTTTAAAGTTGAGAAGAGTCTCTTTTTCAAAATTCTAAACCCATTAACTGCATAATGTTACGCACTAAGAGTCTGATTAACACCTGATTCAGAGGCCCATACATAGAATTCACCATTTAACATGCATGCTGTATTTGGTCCTTCCATTACATACAGCACCTAGCACAGTAGGAGCATATTGGAATTACTGAAATAAGAACAGTAAGTCATCAAACTTTTCAGTTTCTAAAATTATTCTTGGTAACAAGTCTCAGACAAGAAATCTATTCTTAGATGATTGGCAACTCCTATTCTCTCAGACTGCAGACAAGAGGATACTTTGTTAAAAAAAAATATCAAGAGCTCAAACACTGAAATGAACAAAAATCACCAGGTATCACATTGCATTTTAATACTCTGGCACTGACAGAATAAAGCCTGCAATAAAATAAGGTATTTCTATTGTAAGTAAAGATTATCTTGCTTGTCATCTGCAGTTCTGTTAATATAATTTTCATAAGAATCTCTCAGAGAACAAATCAAAAACGATAAAACACATCACAAAACAAAAACAAGATTCATCTATCAGACTACTTTTTAATACTAATATGTACAGACTATTTTAAGAAAAAAGTAGAAGCAGATGTACTGTATTTCTTCCATACCTTCAATTATTCAATTATAATAGCTTATTTATTGCTTTGTTTTTGAAAGTCTTTTATCTCATTTTTTTTTTACTGCTAAGTGAGATAGAAGTAGGCTTATTTATTTCCACTCCCTCAAGTAGGACTACATTACTGCTAATGGCAATTTATTTAATTAACTAATCAGCGTATTTAGAAACAAGGAGAAAATAATTTAGACCCAAGATTCTTGCTTTTTACTAGTTATTGCCTCAGGATTTTTTTTTGTCAAGTAACATTAAAATGAAATCTAGATTTCCAAAAAGCAGGAGACCCTTTGACATGCAAATGGTTCTACAATTTCTTTTAATTTTCTTTCTACATTTTCTCACATTCTCTTTCATTTCTATATTCCTACAATAAAATCAAACTGAATGATTCCAGCTTCATAACAGGGATTATGATATTTATTCTAAATTGACCTAAAAGAAGTATAACACAACTAGTCCCCCTTTTATCAGACAAAAAATGATCATTATTATTTCTAAATATAAATCAGCATACACACCCTTAGTGCTGATTGTTTTCGCTGTGACCTCTAGTTTCTCCAGTGGTTCTGTTCCAATGTTTTCTAACTTAATGATAAGCTGTTGGGTCTCTCCATTGTAAAGCTGGACAGACACATTAGTGGAGATGTCATCCCCTGAAGAAGGCTGAAGCGTATGAGCAGACCTACAAAACGTGACACACAAAAAACCCATTATCATAAAAATGTGAAAAGCCTATCCAAGTTATATTGGACAAGCCTGTCCAATATATTCCATTAACTATTCTTTCAAAACTCAGAAACTACTGCTCTGCAATCCTGAAGATAGATATCATTCTCCATTCTCATTTTAGCCAGGGCCATTTATTTATACCTATTGAGGACAAACGTAAATATTTTATGCATAAGACAAGTCAGATTTCAAACAATATAAAATAGATATTCCTAACTGTGAAAGCTTGTTAAAAATTGCTGCAAAAACATAAGAAGGGAAAAGAGAAAAAAAGCAAGAGCAGGTCATTAGAATGAGCAAACCTGAAAAAAGTGATATCCGATCTACCAAGTAAGTGTTTGAACACTAGGCCTGAGTAAAAAGGAGTACTGAAGGGCTGAATGTCAAAAAAAAAAAAAAGAAAATTGAAGAGAATAAGTTGAGCGCTACACAGGAGAAACCAGAGTGAGAGTCCTCTGCAAGATCCTGAAGTCCATACTGCACCCAGATGAGTCTCTAAAAATTACAAAAGTGAGAATAAAGTCAAATGGTGGGAGAAACCTTGGAAGAGATGAAACCTTTGTATTCACAAGTGAGGATACATTATCTTACATTGCTAGGCATTCCCAAACTCCACCAACATACAATATATGCAGAATGAAGACAGAAACACCTTTAATGACAGATAAGCAACACTTTTTTACACAGCTGTTTACCTAGAAACTGTTTTCTTGAGGGATCATAAAGAGTATCTGAAATATGAGGTAACATATACTTAGTAGAGCAATATATTGTAAAAATAACTTAGAGATGAAACAAAAATTATTCTACATTATACGTGCTAGAGAAAATGCATGGGTATCTAAAGCATCAGAAACATGAGAATTTATTTAAATAAGTATCAAGCATTTCATTTTAAAGTAACGTGTCAAACCAGTCAATTACCAAAATAGAAGACATGCACAGTGCTACAACAACACATCACTGATTAAGCAGAATTGAGCAGTAACCTTGACCTTTGCTAGGAAGAAGTAACAGGGGAGTTGAGAGAATGCAGTTCTAGTGGACAGCAGAGGGCATAAAACTCGTGGGAGTGGATCCTGGAAGAAATTCACTCTGTGAAAAGAGTGAATATAAATGAAATTCTTAGAACATGAATGAGAAATGAGGATTGCAGAACAAGACAGATGGGCAGAGGTTCAATTTCTGACTGTATTTTTCATGCTAATGCAAAGTGGTCAGAAGGGATCAAGGATACAAGGGCAAAAGCTACTGAGATTAATGACCAATAAATCTGTTGGTAAAACCCAGGTTCAGTAACTTCTTTTGGCAGATAGTTCTGCTATCCTTCCTCTCTATCATATCCTTCCTTAGCACAAGATAAGCAGCCTCCACAAACAATAGCAGATTTTACTCTTTCAGAATGCATCTATTACAACAAGTACTTAAAACACGTATTTTTTGATAATTTAAAATTTACTGTCATATATTGTTATCACTGCAGCAAGTTTGGGCATTTGGAGTGACAGGAAAGAAGGAATTTCTTTTCTCCCCTCAGACAAAGTATCGAGGAATGGCATACTAACAACTCAAACAAATGGTACTTTCAGTGACTGTATCAATGTACATCTGAAATACGAGCCCAAGCTAATTCAGCTTACACATCCTTTTCTGTAATACAGCTTCTTAAATTAAAAACCATCTCCATTCTTAAGTACTGTATAGCCATCAGCTTTGTTCTGAACTTGCAAGACCTCAGGACTGAGACTTGCCGTGGCGATACTGGTAGATGAAAAATTAGACAGGAGCTGGCAACGTGGCTTTCAGCACAGAAAGCCAATTGTATCCTGGGCTGCATCAAAAAAATCGTGGCCAGCAGGTCAAGGGAGGTGATTCTCCCCCTCTACTCCGCTCTCATGAGAACCCCCCCTGGAGTACTGCATCCAGCTCTGGGGTCCCCAGCACAAGAAAAGCATGGATCTGTTGGAGTGAGTCCAGAGGAGGCCATGAAAGTGGTCAGAGGGCTGGAACACCTCTGCTATGAAGAACGGCTGAGGGAGTACTTCAAAAATAAATATATTTGGTGAAGAAATGTCAGCTCAGCTCCACTAGAAGGAGCTATAAAAGCTAACATGCTGACGGTTGTCAAAGGAAATGTGAATGTAAAGCAAATTGGCAAGATGCAAGGATAAAAATTGGATTCAGATCTTATCCTGCTGTCTGTAAATTAAGAGTGTTCTTTCTTTCAGTTCTTCACAATGACTTTTGAAAGTGCATCATCCTCAGGAGAACCCACAGGATAAAGCAGAGTTGACAGGAGTCACATGAGTGAATTTGCTGGTATCATAGAAGCTGGGAGAAGGAGCAAGTGATGGGAAACGGGGACCTCTCCGGCATACTGCAAAGTAGCCAGGAGTGCATCTGAATTCCCAGAGTATTACAGGAACTGAGACTGAGTACCGAAACTAAAGCATCTGAAGAAACTAAGAGTAAATTTAACACCAATGAAAAAGTAAAAACACACCAATACACAAAGAAAATCTTGTTTATGTTCCACATTATCAGCTGAACATCTATCCAAAAAGTGCAGATATTATGCTCATTTAAGAATATTTGTAATTCTCTCTGTATTTCAAACACATCATGTTCTTTAATATACTTCTAACTTTGGCTAGCCACTATTAATTTTGATTACATCTAAACCATACAGACTCCGTATCCAGCAGAATTTTTATAGGGAATTTACCAACACATAACTAAATTGCAGTGTTTTATTATTTTGCTGTCTTCATCAGGATATTACTTTTATAGCTTTGTAATACAATGCCATCAACACAGCCCATTCCACATTAGAAAAGTGGAATTCCATTAGGGAAAATCAGAACCAAACTCGTTTCTTTGCTTTACTAAGCAAACCATACTAAAGAACACAACCAGAAAAAAAAATTAAATATATACACATGCATATATATCTCTGTGTCATACAACACTGATGATGACCCCACCAAGGATCATAAATGGAGCTGAGATCTTCCAATCAATAAAACAATTCCTGTCGTACTTGAGCTATCAAGGCAGTAAGAAACAAAAGCTCTCTCCTGATCCATAGCTAAAAGGAATGTTTAAAAAAAGAAAAGGAAAACTGAAACTCCGTATTTTTACAGTTATTTGCAAAATGGTAGATGGATGGCAAGTCTCTGAGATACAGTGATCAACATGCAGCTTAGCAGGTGAATGCTCTTAAACTTGGAAAGTTCCAAAAATTGAATTGAATCCGTGTCTTACTGGTTCTCTCTAAAATTGTGGAATTCTTCACAAAAACAAAACCCTCAAAAAAAAACCAAAACCCCCACACTACTACTGTGTCCTTGTCGGTGAGTGTATAAGGCAGTTATTTTAGTTGATTCTTCCTATACCTCTTAAACATACTGTTTCTGTAGTATGGTATCAAGCTTGGGCCTCTCCTGAACAATGGAAATACTGATATATTGGAGCAAGTCCACAAGAGAGTTATCAAAATGGTAAGACTAGACCACATGACTTATGAGGACAGGTTAAAAGAGCTGGGTTTGTTCAGTTTGAATAAAAGAAGAGGGGATGATTTTTATTCGTGAGTGTGGTCAGACATTGGAACTGATTTCCCACAGAGGTGATACAAACACTGCCCATGGAGATAATTAAAACTTAACTAGATCATGTCCTGAGCAACCTGATCTAACGTTTAAGTCATATCCCTTGTCAAAGATGGCCCCGTTTTGAGCAAGATCCTGGATCAAATAACCTCCAGAGGCATTCTGTCCAACCTACACTATTCTATGGGTTACCGCTTTACTTCAAGATTTTATGAACATTTAGCCTTTGAATGATATAGTCTTTTAAAAGTATGGCTTCAATAAGGAATAACCATTATACTCCGTCAGTTAATTAAATAGCAAAATATTTTCTATGAAATTGCAAGGTTTCGCGCAGTAGAACAAAAAACTTGGATTTATATTCTAAAGTAAATAGCACAGATATAGTTTAGATCTTACTTTACTAAAGCACTGATTATATACGCAAATGAAGAAGTTTTTATTTAGCATGTGACTAACGCTTAAATACGACCAAATAAAATCACCATTTAATTCAGTTTCTCACCTTGGAAGGGAGGTACTGATCTGCAGCCTTGGCAAAGCTGGAATGACTTCAACAGTACAGCCATTGGTCTTCACTCCTGGAAGATTGTCCAGAAGGCAATCACTGAAGACTCCAAAAACTGCAGTATGGTAACCTGATTTTTAGAAGAAAACACCAGTATGTTGTGAATTTTTCTGTTTTCTGAAAGGTGTAAAAGTACTCAGCTTACTAGTCAGATCTTGCCAACATTTCTGCTACCCAAGCCACCATCTTCTCCACAGGAGAATCTTCTCAGGACACAAAATAATGTAAAATGTTTTAAAACCCCCTAAATAACATTTATAACTACATGACAACACACATGTACACCTCTGTATCTGCGACATGTAAAATAAATTAAAAGAAAGAGTCCATGATTTCTACCATGCACTGTGGTAAGTTCTGTAGAATCCTTTACAAGATCAACATCACAAGTCATAGTAGAGACACCACCATTTTATACTGCATCACCTAATCCACTGGTGGACATAAAACTTGTTACCCTTCAACATATGTTAACAGTTCTCTATTTCCTCCAAAAAATGTTTACAGGGAAGAGCCTCAACTGTATCCAGAAGGTAAGGAAAAAAAAGAATCCTAAAGGAAATTAATTAGGAAAAAAAAAGAAGTACATATGCATACACATAGACACAAGACCACAGCTTATCCTCTACAAGTTCGATTTAGTAGGAAAGTACCTCTACACCGATTCCTTACTGGGCAGTATATATAAGCTGTATCTGAAGGAAAATTTGATACGTTGACACACAAACAGCTGCCAAGTACAGAAATCAACTCCTCTACTTGCAATACATTTTTAGTATGCGAAACTAAAAGCAGACAACTACAGCACAAATGTTCTTTGAAGCTTTGATGCTATTCTGTATTTACTGAAATAGATTGTGGAAAAAAAAAAATCAAATGAAGAATCATTTTATGAGCAGACAGAAAAGCACTTAAGAAAAATTCTGTGAGAAAAGAGTTTCTTGAAGTTCAAAGTCATCTTCTTTTGGTGTTTGGCTTTATTAAAATGGTTCTTTTCCTGTAACTCTGTATTCCAGGAACACGTACCTAAAATTGTGTGATGGTAAGATGATTCAGTCCTACTACGTGTTGAATTTATCATCTTCACATATACCTCCTTTTCTACAAGACTGATCTGCTCATATTCTACAAAAGCTCTTTAATTCTCTTTACTTACTAAAAACACAATTTAATTTAGGCTTATTAATGAAATGGTATCTCAACTGCAACAGACTACACACATTGACTAAACTGTTTTTACAGAAGTAATCTGCAAAAATTTCTGTAATCTTACATGAACACAATTAATTAAGAAAAAATGAACTGCAAGATTATCTTCAGTATTCTCATGAAAGAGTTCAAGTAATCCTCCTCAGAAGCTTTCAAAATAAAAGCATTAACAAAGGGGAGTTTGAGTTCATTATCCTTTTCCTCTTATACATGAGATATTGTAAATATGTGTTCATTACCACTGTTGCAACCAAGTGATTTATCAGGCTATGTTTTTAATGAAATCTAGTACAGAAAACAGATTTCTTTTTTTGTTTTGTTTTTTCTTATACTTACTGAGGAGGATTCAGAGTGGCAAGTATATATGTGGCATACGAACTTAGGTAATCCAAAGAAATGTAAAACACATGGTGGTTTTGCTAGGAGGAGAATGACGAAAGACATCACTTACCATTGACAGTGATCTGTCCAGTAGTTTGAGGAACACCAACAAGAGTTACTGGATAGAGACCAGATTCTGCAGGTAGAGAAAGAGCTGCAGGAAGAGATTCAAATTCCACTCCTGTTGTCAAGAGACCCTGAAAAAGTCATATTACACAGATAAATTCATTTATGATATACACTTACATTTTTATGATAATACTTGTATTTTAATTCCTTGCATTACATCACACAAACTTTTACAATTTATTCCAGTTTGCTCATAGCAGTTATTTTGATTTTAAGTTGCAGTGACTGAAGCATGATCTAGAATTACAGCAAGATTTGTACTCAACAGTGAAAAGTGTTTCAGGATCTGAGGTGGGAACAATGTATAAAAAACTATTAAAAATTTATACCCAAGCATAGTAAAAAGAATGAGTGATATTATCTCCATGATGGTGTTTTGTACCTACGTGTAATTGTATCTGTGACCTTACTTATACATTTGCTTATATTTTGGACAGTGGAAATCAAACATCAATAGCAGCTCTTGCTTAGCTTTAATTTAAGTTCCTGGCCTGAAAATATTTATCTAGGGGGAGAAAAAAAATTTTAGTATTTACAGATAACAGAGCAAGTCCAGCTTTACTATCCAACCTAAGCTTTTCAATGAGTTGGAATAAACTTTTAAACACAGCATTACTGTCCTTAGTAGACTGGGGCTTATTTTTAAACTCAGTTAATGAATTTAAGATGCTTGAACACAGCATGTACTGTTACAAATAAGAAATTTAATGTTGTAAAGCACGCAAGTCTAAGTTACCAGCTGCTTTTCTATACACACAGGTTTTTATTTCTATTTTTTAATAAAGATGCCATCCAAATATCTCCATCAATTAATGCAGTAAGTACAACTGGATTAAACCTCAGCTCCATGAGGAACTCAAAACTCTATGAAAGAGGTACATAATATTTTTGTAACGACAGACCAAAAAACTCATGGTTTGAGCCACAGAAAACCACCAAGTGCCTGAAGACTGAACAATGCGTTTAAGAAGCAGCAATGTTATCTGCACAGTGCCAGAATACCAGCATTGCTTCCTTCTGAAAACATCTATGACTGCCTAGTTTGTAATTCAATTGGATTTTGAACGGTGCACCTCTAATGCTCATGTCAGCTGTAAAAGGCAGAGTAGCCCTCTTATGTTTCTAATTCTCAATTAGAAATTAGGAAAATTGATACTCATGTAACAAGTACTTAAAGAAACGCAAATGGCACCACTGGAATTACCCAGCCAATGACTGAAACGTGACCTGTCTTGTACATTAAGTCTTTAATGGCCTGATTTGCATTGGGACTAACCGCCAGCAAGTCTCCTTCAAGCAATTCCTAGATATTAACCAAAATCAACCCACCAGCAGTCAAAAACTGAACTAAATTAACAGCCATTATCAGAATTTCTTCCCTCCTCAGAAGGCATTGTGCCTTCTGGGAAATTTACAAACTATCTTTTATGTACATGCTACATAACAACTAAATAAGTGCTTTGCACCTAAGATTTTTAACAGCAAAGTCCTAAACACACCAGAAGCTTAAGAAAGCAAACTTAACAGGTTTGTCATGTTCTTGATTTCTCTTCTACTTAAGACCTGAATTCATCAAGATTATAATATACCCCAAAGCTATAAAATCCTTTGTTCTAGCAATTACTTCTTTTTGTAGACTTGACACTGTTGAGACAACACCTAATTCAATCAAAGCTACTCTTGCTTTGTGGAAAGGTACGTTAGAGAACTCTATCCTTAATACTGCACAAAATTCAATTTCATCATTTCACTTGAGTTACAAGAAAATACTGTGTAAAACCCTCATTTCTAGTGAATTCTAGTTTTCCCCCAGTTTCACATGGAGACTTCAGCTGTCGGAAACAATCCACAAAAAAGTAAGTAAAAACTAATTCTGTCTTCCTATATGCTCACCAGCCAGTGCATCAGAGCACTGATGCTTTTTAATTCCCACTTCATAAATGCAGCCTTGGTCACTACTTTTCAAATAGGTATGTTTATGTAGCTGGGAGCTTAGACAAGCCTTGTTTGCACTCTTGGTGAAATATTCCTTGCAATATTTCAGAATAGGGAGATCAAAATAATTATTGCAATAACCAGCCAATACAAACTAATTTTAGATATGGTGAAACATAACTGATTGCATGTGACTGAACATGAATCCTTCCAGCAGGATTCACCCCACAAAAATGGGGTAAATATTCACACTTAAATACTGACTTAGCCTCAGTCTTCATCATAATCATTCTGCTTTTGCTTTGGCTGAAGTAAATCTTAGAACATAAACAAAAGGTGATCCCATTCACACTCCAAAACTCACTTTTAAAACAGGTACAGAAGGCTTTGTAAGATTATTTCAGACCCGAAAGGACTGAACTATCACTTGGCCAAATACTCAAATATATTTGAATTATTCAGGATTCGCCTCAACTAAATGCTTTCATCCCAGGACTTAAAGTCCTAAAAAAATCAATGACAAAAAAAACCCCTCCAAGGTCTTGTTTAGTATCAGCTATAGCAAATGCAAATAAACAGAAATGACAGAGACCCCTAAATATTACCTAACCCATCTCCCTGCTCTGAAGAAGAGCCACCTCCACATTAACCATTCCCAGTACGTTTACCTAGGGAGTTTGGGAATTTCCATCAGTGGTAGTCTCTAAGAGGGAATCAGGTAACTTAATGCAGTGATTAAACTGAAAAGACTGTCCAGTTCAAACTTTCTCCTAACAACTACACTGAACTTAACTTTCAACAATTAATATACACCACTACTTTTCCATTCCTAGCTAACTCCCCAAATTAGCCAGTATATCAAATGCCTATAAACATATACAGAACACTAAGAAATGACACCACCATTGCAAAACCATAGTCAGGTCACTTTTCTTAAATATGGAGGGCTCCTCATTAATACACGGTCCTAATTAGCCCAGTTTTCCTTGGGGCAAGGGGGACATGGAAGCAACGAGTAAATAAAGCTTTCTCCCATGCTCCTACTCCTCTGCTTCACATTTTTAATCAAGCTGGATGTCTGGACATACATTTATACATTCATTTCACTTCTTGCAGTTTAACCAGTCTTACGCTTTCAGTTAACATGAATTAGTCCCCCATCCCAGCAATTAGATGTCCTCCACTATCAAGCTAGATTGAGGGAAACATCTTCCCATGCACCTGAAAGCCTTTTAGGGTCCTGTAAAGGAAAAAATGACCTCAAGGGGGACCATAAACCAGCATAGCCTCAAGAAATGCATCTAAAGTAGCCATGTGCACACATATACAGGCTGCCACATGACCCTAAAGTTGCCAGTCAAAACCTCACCACGCAGCTAGGTTTCATCTATGACACCTATGAGCTCACTCGTTGCAGGCAACTGAAGCTTAGAATAGATCAGAGCCAAGTAACCCTGGAGAATGTAAAGATCACAACCGTGGAGGGGAAAAAAATACAGGGAAATGAACTGAGAAAAATTAAATAAATCAACGGTAGTATTTTTAAAGGCTAAAGGTCAAGGCTCAGGAAAAGCAAGGATCACTACCCAGCAGTCAGAGAAAGCATCTTCCTCATCAAAGGATTTAAACTGAGTGTGTTAACAGCAAACAAAATCCAGACAAAAATCAAGACAAATACAGATGGTAATAGTCAAAAAGGCACGTGAATGCACCTGGAGTACAATCACCCAAAACATGCATGTGCTTACGGACAAGGCAGCAGAGTTACTATTAAGAGAAACTGCTAGTATTAAAATGATTTAATAACAGTAAAGCAAAAAAAAAAAATTGCTATATACAGCCTATATTGTTCCCTAACCCCTGAAATTGTATCAAAATTACACCCTTGGATCATGCTGATAAAAACACAGCATGTTGATCACAGGTTAACTACTAAGGCAAAATAAGTCCTCAGCACAATGTATTTTTCTTATAATGCATTAAGAATGCATTCTCAGTCTATTCTTTAACATCAAAAACCATGAAAACGAAGAGCTTTTCTAGAGAACAAACGCAATGCAAATGCCAAAACACTTGCACTAAGCATATACTATGCCTGGATTAGAAACTAAAGAGTCTCAAGTGTATTACCACACGAAGGAGAATACAGCATTCATTGCTCTCATTATAAGAGTTTTACTATTCAGTAAAACTTTAAGTTTTTAAAAGTAAAGATACTAAGAAAGCATAAAAACTCATTGAAATGGAAAAAAAATAATATAAACCTCAACTAGGCATCAGAGTTCCAGACAAACTGAAATCAAGACACTTACCTTTAGAACTTAACCCACACGAGTAAGTTTTAAAAAACTATGGCCTATCTAGAATGTCTGAAAGACATTGTCAGTATAGCTATTTGCTGGATAGCAGAATTCAGCAATATTTGCCCGACATTGCCCTCTGGTGCCTAAAAAGCTTTTCGAGTAACAGTGACAAATCAAGGCTGAAGTACTGTCATACCCTTTACCTAAACATATCAGACACAAAAAAAAAAAAAAAAAAAAAGAAGTGTCAGATTTCTTTTCCCTAGAGTTTTATACCTTATTTCAAGTAATCATATTTAGTAATCATTTAGTAATCATTGCTCCTTCTGACGTTATAAGAAAACTTTACCCGTATACAAGGTTTCCTCCAGGGAATATATAAATCACACACACCCACAAAAAAAAATCTTACATTTTCTTGTATTCTTATAAAACAATTTAAATTGTCTTAGAGTGAATATATGCATGCTATCACCACAGCATGTCTTTCAATCACTTCAAACCTTCATTTAGCTTTAGAGAAACAAAACAACTGGTACATAAATGGTAGCATTTGGGGATGCTGTTAAAACAACATGAGTATGTAACCGCATTTTTTAGGCTTTACTTACCAATCCCGAAATGCAGTCATTCTTTTTTAAAAGTAACATTGCCTTCCAAGTTAGTTTTCATGTTGAACATACTTTATACAGTGTTGCCAAATACTTTGCACAAAAATTGTCAAATATTTATTTAACAGGAAATTTTCCCTACTATTTCTAATAACGTTATTTTAGGCAGACCTAGAAAACACTCAACATGACCATTTTTATCCTTCTCTCCACACACCTTTTGTGTACATTCTTGCCCAATATAGTTTCAATTAAATGTAGTATATCAATAAGCAAATACTCTCAAGATGGTAGAAACAGTACAAAGATATGAATTCACTGAAGAGCTGTTCAGGGAAACAATTTGGTCATAAGATAAGATAAGTTATGGGAATGATTATATGGAAAGTTTTATCAAAATTTTAGATGGCATTTTTAAACATCAACATAGATCTCTTGGCTATAGTTTTGAAGTTTACCAAAAAAAAAAATCTAAGCCATTCCTATATTATCATTAATCAAAATACCACACTTAAATTGTCTTCAAATAAATACAGGCTCCAAACAGAAGGAGAACTACAGAACAAAGACCTTCTTCTTGAACAATGACTTAATACTATAAATTACATTATCCCCATATTTTGGGGTAGTATTTTTCAGTTTCTCAATATGAATTTTTTAAACACAGTTTACACTGCTCTGTATATATTGTAGCCTTCCTAGAACCACGTTGTATTTAACCACTTTAACACAGTTAAGTGCAGAAAAAATGCTTTCACTCAATAAATAATATTGCCTCAAAATTTCTCGGCTGTTTTTCACTCAATAAATAACATTATCTCAAAATTTCTCTTTTTTTTTTTTCTTGCCTTTAATATGAAACTTGAGAAACAAAGAGGAAAAAGTAGTTAAAATCTTAGAGGACTTAACACCCTTTACAGTGCATCTTCACATGCATTTTATTTTAATAGTAGATCTCACTAGACTGTACCATGATTGACTGCTTGAAACATTTGTCCCAAGATACAAAATAAATCCATCAGAGATTTCCCCAAATTTTTTTGAAGGCTTGAAATCTGAAGGTCATTTTTTCCTGGACAGAAAGAAAGGCTTAGTAACTACCAAAGAGATAAAGGCCATCATCCGTATACATGAACAAGTTTATACAGAAATCAATATACCTGGGAGAAAAAGGTAAATAAGTATACATACTGCTTTAATCTGAACATCACATTTCCTGTTAACTTGGGCTCCACCACCAGGGTAGCAAAAATATTCTGCCTAATCTATTGCAGTCAAAGCTAGTTAGGCTTATTTTTGTCTGTCTCTCACTGTCGATTTAAGGTACCTGCTAAGTTTTATTAAAGCACTTCCTCTGATCATCCCTATCATCTCTCCTACATCACTTTATTGACCAAAATACACAGTTGTTGGACCTAATCACTTCCATATTCCATGATTAACGTTTTCATTTGTTATTTTACAAACACTATTGAACCTTTCAATGGATCAGCCTTCTAACTATAGGGACAAAACAAAAACATGAAATAGAAAAAGACAGAAAAGTAATGCAGAAATGGGACATGCATGAAGAACAGGTATCTAAATAGACTCCCAAATCATGAATATGCATGACGGAATAAACAGCAAGAACAACAAAGATGGGCAAAGGGCTTTGAGAACAGTAAAATAAAACAACAAAAGAAAATCAACTTTTCAGACAGTACAGGGCTTATCATCTGAGCAACACTGATCAAAGTCTCATGTCCACAGTCTCCTGTTAAGTCTAAAAATTCAATTTCTTTTACTTAAGCATACCTCAATTAAACTACATGTACTTAGCATTAATACGTCAAATAATGAAAAAAGCTATAGAAGCCATTCAGAGGGGAATCGTTCTCCTTAAAAACTTGTGCTCAATACTAAGTTATTTAGTATCACAACTTTCAACCATAACAAACAGGAAGACATATTAGGGAAAGTATCATGACAAAAGTTTGGATCGATGCTTCCAGCATTCATTTACCATGAAACGAGTAAGCTAACAGAATAACAAATCATAAATTGAAAAAAGAAGTAAGACTATAGATTTCAGGACAGTTACATGTTGATGAATGGTGAACCACAAAAAGGGTAAAGAACAAAGGAAATCAAGCAATGAAGAACTCAAAGAACTGCCAGTCATTAGAAACAAGCTTGAACAAGTACTCATACTGCAAAGGTAAGTGCTGAGTCAGACAGAAGGAAAAAAGATGTGAGACAAACCAGCTGAAACTGCCACTAATGAGAGAAAAGAATACGCTTGCTACGAAAATGATTCTATCAGACTAAGTAATACGACAGAATGTGATACATGATGAGAAATCAGACAAGGGGGCATGGGGACTGCAAGCATGAGTACGTTAATAATAAAAACATTTTAAAATATTAAAAAATGCTTTGAATTATTAAAATAAAAACAAAAGAGCTTATTCTTGTGATAAAGTAACAGCTATTCCCACATTCTAGAAAGCTCACAGATGAGACTGGAAAATTGGAACAATTCAGGCTGGAAGGAAATGCTAGAGGTCACCTTGCCCAGCCCACTGCTCAAAACAGGGCCAACTTTGATGATAGTTTAGTTTTTTCCACTGTCCTATACAGTCAAGTTTTGAAGATTTATAAACATGGAGATACGATGTTCTCTCTGCACAACCAGTTTCAGTGTATGATCACCCTCATGACTGGAAAAAGGGAATTTTTTATTTGGAAAGTTTTCCATTGCTGCAGCGTGTTCACTGACTCTCACCCTTAATGCGGGGCATCTCCAGGAAAGGTCTGTCTCCATTTTCACTGCACCTTCCCATTTTGGGATCGAGGAAAGCAATAGGAATTACCCCAGTATTCTTCTCCTCTACAAACTGAACAGATGCAACTCTTTAAACCTATCCTCATCTGTCATATGCTCCAGCCTGCCAATCATCTTGGTAGTACTGCTGGACTGATACCAGTATGTCAATATTGCTATTGTACAGGGAGCTCAAAACTGGCCTTGGTTCTAAAGGCACTGTCTTTCAAATGCCAAATTGAGGCGAACAATTGCTTTCCTCAACTTGCTGGCTACAGTCTTGATACCACAGACAAAATATGCAAAATCAACTAATTTCTACCAATGAGATGACATTAGTGCACAGCAGAATTTCTCAAAGCACTCTATCTACGGAGCACTAACTAAAGAATTACGTTAATCACTTCAATTATTCGTATCTAATTTGCATGCCTGCTTCCTCTTATGCTCACCAATGAAAGTGAAATTCAGTATTAATTCAAAGATAGAACGTTATCACATTAACAGTAAAAAGAAGCATTCATGCTACTACAATTAATTTGCTCAGGGAATGGATGGAGTGCACAGCTACGCAAATAACTGTATTCCGAATCCTTAAGTATATGTAAGCACTCATAAGAAATTTCCTCATTAAGAAATTAAGAAATTATCCAAACCCAGTTTTTAAAATATATAATTATATAATTAGTTACACAATACAAATTAGACCATAAATCAAAATGTTCTTAAATAAATTCCTATATAGAATCCTTTCTGATGCACAGCTTTACAACTACTTTTCCTATTCATTCATAACAATCTGAAATACTTCTGAGGGTTAGAGAAAACGCTGCTGAAGAAACCAGAGTGTTCGCTTCCCAGAATGAATTTTATTATGCTACAAGCACAATATTTGGGCATGTTCATTTCCTGTGGAAAAACATTTTATTATATGTGGCATATTGTCAGTAACATGGGTCAAATTGTTTGACTAGCCACTGCAATAGACCTATCAATAAAAAAAACAAACAAAAATCCTGAGCAAACAAATAGACATTGACTTACTTAGTCTAATGGAACAATGGGCTCTAAGAGATGGGATTTATTTTTTAAAGCACTATTAAAGGTAAAAATAATTAACATGAATGACAACACTGGATTAGGACTGAGTGGAGATTAAGTTGGTTTGGTAGTTAGAGGACTGTTAACCTTTAAATGGATAACAATTTAAAAAAAAACCAACTGTTAGTTGGCATAAAGAGGGGGAAAAAAATGATTTGCTTTGTTTCAGGATACACTACAAGCAGCTGACTGAAGTAGTAGAGGGCTTGGGCTTGATCCTTCAAACCTTGCATGCTTCTCTGGTATTTTAGCCTATTTTTTCCTCCCTCCTGATGATTTTACCTTACAGTGTTTTCAAATAACATGTCTCATTAGGAACAGCAGATCCACGAGCTAAAGATTCTATTAAAAAAATAAAGCTTCTCGGAACAGAACTATTGTAATTCCTCATATTTTTAAAAATACGGTCAAAAATGGGAATTTGAAAAGCTAGGATGAATGCAGGTTTTTAAATTACAGTAGCAAGTATACACTAATTAGTAGGTTTCATGATATAATTATTACTTGAAAACCAGTATATGTAAATTATGTAGCATGAATTCTAGTCAATGCAGAAAGGCACAGAACTGATTCACAGGTCACTAACAGTAAAGCATTTAAACACCCTGAGTGGCAGAGATTTTCATTTCAATACCTCATCGCCAACAATTATGAGAAAATTGATGGTACTGCACTGTTAAACTGAGGTTATACTGGGTTAAATGATTTTTTAAACAACTTGATTTACAGAAAACCATATTTGAAAGTCAAAATGAGAATTTTTTTCAGAAAAATAACAGAAAGGGGAGATTTAGAAAGATACATACCATGTTTTCTACTCGGAGCTCAAAAGGCATAGGGTTGTACACCATCAACTGAACTTCACATACATCTCCCTGGACCCACTGGAAGTCTACATGAAATTATTATAGAATTAATGCAAGAATTACCTAATCATAGTGTTATAAAAAGGTAGCACCAGCTGAGCTGTCAGATTGCTATATTATCTTCATGTTCTAAATTAACATCTCTGTACAGTCTTCACAGATCAACTCCTATTCAAGTGCATTGTGGGACGCAAGCTATAAATGCCAGGCAAAGCAATTGGTTAAAAGACCGGAAGCATTCGTTAAGACAGTAATAGTGCTCCAAAGACCCAACACTACATTGGCAAAATTGACTCAGGGATCAATTCAAAACAGTACTTAAACATATCCTTAAACACTTAAGGACTTACATACTTGGAGTTAGGTACAGAGTACACATAGCCTTGTATATTTAAGTCTCAGATAATCAACCAGATAAGGAATGAAAACAACAGGAAGAAGGAAATTAAAAATAATGGAAACAAGTCTTCATATAGACACAGCTGATGATACGAAGTAAAAGATCACTCTAAATCAAGAAGGAAACAACTGCTCACCAGCAAGATGCCACCGCAGTTTCCTCCTACTAATTTTCTCTGGAAAACAGTAATTAGTTTGGGAGAAGGTGTGGGAGGGGAAGATGACACTAGGATCTATAGAGAGATGAGGTTTTTTTCAGGTTCACAAAATGGAGAATTAAGCAATAACAAAAATTAAGTAACTTGTGAAAACACTTAAGAAAGACAATGAACAATCAGGTAGTAAGATGTACTTTCAGTTTATCTCTCACTACAAGACACAGAGGTTCAACTTTAAAGATACTTCACCCTGCCAAGCTTAAAATTTTACATTTTTTTAATTTAAGGAGGCAAGAAGTTTATGGAAGTGAGGTTAGCAGCAGAGACACAAGTTTTGAGAAACTGTTCAATGCAGAAAGATTATTTTACATCAGCACTTCATCATCTTTTCAGTCCACAAGATCCTGTCTACCTTCCAAATTTCTCACAGTTAGCAACATGCACCTGACGTTCAGACTTAAAACTGAATGTGACAAGATTCACCATAAAAGCTGAGGACCTGCAGTCCAAATAAACAAAAGGTGGTTAAACTGTTAAATAAATTATGAATATGAGATAATTATAACATACATAGATTTAACTTTTACTAGTTTACTCAATAATTTTAATATACATTACAACACCTTTTTACTAGGATATTAGAAAGTGTCCAGTAAAAAAAACCAGGATTATTAAAACTGTAATTCACAGTTGAAACCATCTGTACTCTAATTGTACATTCACAATGATTTACTATCTGATTACATTTTGCAAGCAGTATTAGAAAGCTCAAGGGAGATATACTTAATGCAATGTTTAACTCCAATTAATGCTAGTTGAAATTAAGAACATACATTCAGAGATACTAACAGGTTGTATTACTATGAAACCTTAAAACTGTTGATTAAAACAAAACGTTCAAAAGCACAATTATAAGAGATGTTCTGTAAGTTTCTTCTTATTTAACTGCTTGTTAGTGTCCACAATGTCTCATGCATTCTGCAGTCCCCAAAAGAATCAGTTACTCCTCTGAAAAGGGACTGTAGAGAGCTTCAAAGTTATGTAAGCACTGAAGCCCCGTCACGGTTAACAATATGAACACTGGCACTTGCAGTAGCCAAAGTAGGCACTTCAGTCCTTCTAAATTAATTCCCATATTGTGAGAACTACCATAAGACTGGAATGTTTTTTCTGAAAATGTTTTCAATGCAACCATGTAAAAACTGATTAAGTCAGTGACGAGAAAAACACATCAGAAACTTGATTTCATCTAAGTATTACTCTGAACAAAGGCAAACCATAGATATGTCCAATGCTTTAAATCTGTCTTTCCTTCCAAAAATAAAGGATTCTAGGCTCATTTCTTGATTTTTATAATTTCGATCCCTCCCTCGGTGTAGAATACTCCCTGAACTACCTCCTTAACAATAGCACTGAAACGGCGGGAAGCCGACGCTGGCACCGCAAGCAAAGGGCAGCACAAGCAGGACGCAGCTGCGGTGCGCTGAAAGGAGTGCGAAGCTTGTGAGGCCCCCACAGGGTGTCTGAGGGGGTTTCTGAGCCCACCATACCCTTGAGCTGTGTGTGGCGAGGGACCGCCCCGCAAGGCGACAGGTCTCACCAAAGGAAAGGGCCAGGCGAGAGCTGGGCGGTGCCGGCTGTCCCCGCGGCCAGAGCAAAGCGCGGGACGCGGCGTATCACCGGCCCGTGGGTAGCGCCAGCCACCGGGAGCGGCGCGAACGAGGCGTGCAAACAGGGAGTGGCGCCTGAGAGGAGCAGCGCGGGCAGTCTACAGCGCGCGCAGTGAGCGGCGACTGAGGGGAGAGTGCCAGCAGTTCGCGCAGGAAGGGCTGAGCACTCTGCTAGTGGTCGGTCTGCTGCTTGCTCTGCTAATCCTCAGGCTTAGCCTGCTGCTCCGACC
>JAVKLA010000027.1:49458458-49516406 GCA_034782735.1 Sagittarius serpentarius
CCCCCCCCCCCCCCCCCCCATCTTTCCTTCGTAATCATTTGCATGCTCAGCTTTCAGATTTGAGTGCTGCATAGTTCTTGTGTTAGGGATTAGTAATTCTGGCTTGCTAGCAACAGGCAGGTGCAAAATCTGTTTGACTCTGCTGTTTGCAGTCAAATCCAAAGGATGGAAGAAACTGTCTTCCTTTTCTCTTGGAAAAGACAGAGGTGTGGAAGCCTTATCAAAATACATAGTATGCATGGGAATAGTTTCTTTCACGTCTCTCTTGTAGTACTAGCGATGCCAGCAGTGGTTATTGTGTGGAAAAGCTGAGGTATCCAGGCAGGGTTGTCCAGAGCTGTTCAGGCAGGTTTGTGAAGCCTTCTGATCATGTTAATCAGCTCTGCCTGCATAATTAATCCTTAGAATCTCTATATAAGAATGTGTTATACTGAAAGAAAGTATTCTAAGTTCCTTAGTTCAAAGCCCTCCATTAAATTATCTCTGGTTGCTTAAAGGACCAACAGTACCTTTCTCCCCTGCTCCTGGTCCTCTTTGCTGGTGAGCAGTGGAACTTGCTCTGACTTGCTTACCCAATGTTGTTCCCTGCTTGAGCTCCTCTTTCAGTGTTTTGTGGTTAGTCCCTGCACTATTCAACTTTCATTACCAGTATAAATTACTTTTTTACTGGTTTTCATACTCTGCACAAGCAGTAAAGTTTTGTAGACTAGATGAGCCCTTTTAGAATCTTGGCTTTAATTACTCAGTTTGGATGAATTTTGGTTGAACGTAATCACTGAGATTGCCTGTTCAAATTAGCTAAGAAAACTACAAATTTTGGCCAAGAATCTCAAAATCAGAATTAATTATGCTGTTCAGTTGTGTCTTCTAAATAGCATGCTTCCAAATTGTACTTTGGAAGTCAGTTCCTTACATAAATTACTTCTTCATGAGCAGTGGCTGTTGTAGCTAGTGGCTAAATATTTCCTGTGAAGTTCTGAAGTGGTTGGGAAGCTCAAGTAACAGGCAGTATGTTTGTCCACAGATATCCAAGAAGATATTTTATGCTGTTGCACTGAAGAGTTGAAACGGATTTAGTGTGATGCTTGAATTCTTTGCAAAATGGAAGGTGTATGACCCCGGTTCTGTAAACATACGGGTTTATACAGAGTTCATCCCTGGTTCAGATATGCATACAACCTTACTGGGTGGTTTGAACACCAAATAGTTTTTCAGTAAGTCTAGATCAATGGATATACTTTAAATGTTTGCTGCACTTAACTGCTCAAAGAAAAGGTGTTAAATATTCTCATCTTTCCTCTTCAATCTTTAGAAAGTTTTCCAGCTTTATTTTGCTGTGGAGTTAGTACTTCTGATTGTTTTAAAACTTAGGGTTTATATATGAATAGCATAAGCAAGCTGAATAAAAACATCTTTATATTCAGTTTAGTATTTTGTGTGGATGAGTAGGAAAATACTCTAAATGCCTCGACTTTTTTTTTTTATATTTTTGAGTTTTGTAACAGAAAGAATAAATTTATGTAATCCCAAGTAAATGTCAGAAAAGGAATTGTCCTTGATTGAGTTAGAAATACATATGCATAGTGTACCTGAGCTTCTCTGCACAGGGACCTTTCTAGGCACCTGTCACGTAGCATGATGCATCTCTGCTTCTGTGTTCTACTTAGCAGAAATTTAGGACCATGAAACGTGGTTGAACTAAGATCAGTTTATTAAACTAACCTACACTTTCAAGGATAAGTCTTTACATGTGAAATGGTAGTGTATTGCATTTTATTACTTGGGTTGCAATAAAAAGGTTTTTATTGTACCATGCTCTTTTTTGCAGTGACAGATTCCCTGATTGAGGGGAAAGCATTGCATTAAGTCATAACGGGGAAGATACAGGGCTAGAAAGGACCTTCTTCAACAGAGTCCAGTTTCTGTTTCGGCACAATGCGATGTATGATTCTGTTCAGGGTGGGGTAAAGGTTGTCTGAATGCAGGGAGTGCATATGAGAACATCTGGTAGAGTAACTTTTGCTACTTTGTTGGTTTTGAGTCTGTCAGTATAATTAGTTTAAAGAATGAAATAAAAAAAATGTTACTGAGATACTGAGACAAATGAAACTACTTTTTCTAGAATAGGTGGAAATTTCTGAAGGGTTAAAGGTGAAGAATGTCCCCTTACTCTTTTATATACCCTCTGTCCCTTTTTTTTAAATTTCTTTGTATATAATGTATCCTGACCTCCCAGTCAGTGTGCAATTTACTGATTAAAAAGCACAAATAATCTGTATTAAATAGATGGAAGAGAAGGCACACCCTCGGTGCTTATAACAGAGAGTATATGTCTTTGCTGCTGTAGTTGCAGATGTCTGCTTAGGCTAAATAAGCGTGTCTTTTCCTGTAACTTCTAAAATTGAAGTTAAATTTCAGAGTGTACAGCAAAGGTCTCATTAGATGTAGAGCGCATCTGTAACCTTTAGCTAATGAACTGGGTTGATATACTGAGTGAAAATATGTTAAGTTGTTACACGGGACATAGTAATTATGATCACGTGATTTGAAGGCTAATTAAAACTACTGAACTTTTTTTGTATCTTAAGAGACTCCTCTCAGAGCAGTTTATTGTAAAATATTAAGGTTAATACTTATGATCAGGACTAGATACATAGAACTGATCCCTCTTACCCAGTTAGTAAGACTAGCGTTAATTTGGTTGCATAATAGTTGCAATACGAGTGGCTGCTCTTAAGATGCAGAGTTCATAAATTAGGAAGATGGATTATTATGCTGCATTTCAAATAAGATAGTTCTCAGAAAAAGTGGAGCTCATCTTTGTCTTTTGCAAATTGCTTGTATAATGAGCAGAAGAGACAACATTCCCGGAACTCATACTGAGATGACAATATACACAAAACCACTGTATTATTTGTGTAGAAGAATTTTTTTGGCTGGTAGAAACCGTCATGTATGACAAGTAGTGGGATTAAGTCCTAAGAAGTTTCGAAGAAAGACTGTCCTGTTAAATAGGAGTTGTAGGACTGGGAGTCTGACCTTGGTTTAATTCCTAGAGCAGTCAGCCAGCAGGTGATCTTGGCAGATCTGTTAATTTTTCTTTGTTTCTTCATCTGTAAATTAGGTAAAATATTTATGTAGGCACAGGGCTGCTGAGGATAATTGAAAAAGTTTCTGAAATCAGTTGCACTTGGTAGTTATTTATAGGGGCAGGAAACTGATGGAAAAGAATGGAAATGCGTGTTCTCATGATGATACAAAGGTGCTACAAACTTGAAACCAGGAAACATACTTGCCAGAAATGCCAGAAATCCCGTTTGTTTCGTTTTTCTATTTTATTTCTGTTTTCAGCTAAAAAAATAAAACATATTCATGTATAATTATAAATCTACTTGGATAAGCTCATTTTAATGTTGTTCACATCAGTTTGTGTCTTAGGTTCTTTGTTTTTTAATACTGGTAAGGCATCTGTGTAATACTATTGAGTGATGAGAACATAGGGCTCTATTTATAGATGTGTCTTTCTCTACACAGTATTGTAGATGGGATTTGTTTACTGATTTATCAAAGTTTATGGTATCTCAGTATGTGTATGTGGCTGTTAATTTTCTTTCTGTTCTCTGTCTTTCTAATTTTTGTTTTGTTCCTTTCTTTTTTTTTTCTTCTTCTCTCATACTGCCCTGTGAGTTTGTTGTTGGGTCTAAAAAGGTAGGCTGTGATTGCGTATATTTAAAAATAGTTAGCTTTCTTCCATGTACTGCCTTTCCACTCCACCTTCATTGCATATTTTAGTGTTGCTTTTTATATTTATTTTTCAGTACACACAAAAATAATTGCTGCCTGGAACCTTACTACTGTGGTTGACCACTTTTGGCGCATTTGGCAATTATATTTGGTAGCAATGCTGAATTTTTTTGTAGGACACACATAATTTGCTTAGGCGGCTGCTGGCCTCTGGAATTTGCTTTATTTTTTAAACTCCAAAGCCATGAAGCTGTTGCTGCCTGTGTTTGGTTTCCAAATTCAAAAGTTCTGGCAGTCGATCAAATGCCATAGCTGTGTCTTCTAAGTCTGGATAATGTTATGATTGGTGATATCTATAGTTCTGCATGCTAATTGGAATTAGCAGAATTTGATGGAAGTTTTTGTTGAAGCATTTTGCATGAACACTTTTGCAAATTCATTTTGCATGTTTCTTGTTTTTAAATTTAGCCACTTTGAAATTTTGAGGATACAGAAATTCTTCCAAACCTGTTGCTGGATGGTTTGTAGTGAAAATAAATTGTCTTGAAATACACTATTGTTGCTCTGAATTTTCCATAAAATTATCTTGGGATCCTAGAAAAGAGTTGGGGATGAAGGGGTAAAGCATGTATCTTGTATAGCAAATGAGGTAGAAATGGAACTGCAGTTGAATAGTGCTTTTGGTTCCTGGAACAGGTTTACTGTTCTCCAGTAGTAGTAGTGGTCATTGGCGGTAATGATTGCAGTTGTTACTTTGAAGAGAACATGAAGAGTGTGTTAGGTACCAAATTAACACCTAACTTTAGAGAGTAAGATTTTAAACTAGTTTTGTAGTCAACTGTATGTGTACGTGTGTTGAAGAGAGGACCTTCTGAAGAGGAGTTTGGATGACTGACGCTATGGAATATTCCACGTGTGGTCCTTCATTACGTGGCATTGCCTTCCTTTGGGATATTTCTGAGTGCATCACACTCCAGAAGGGGTTTGTGGTATGTCTTTGGGTGAGACTTGGGTGTATCTTTGAAATTTAATGTCTTAAATGATCTTCTAGAGGAAAAATAAATAGAAACAGCTCTTAGCAGTAGGGTACTACAAGGACCTGACCTGGAAAAAGGTTGTCATCTTATCCTAGAAAAAGTAGCAGTTAACTTACGTGGACTTCCTGTTATCAATAGGATTAAGCAGTAGAGAGCCAAAATAATTAAACAGTGTTTTCACTTTCAGCTTTGTGGCCAGATTCTTCAGGTAAAGCTGTGAAGCAAAACGAGCTAGATATTAAGATGAATAATCATAATTTTATGCTGATATATATATGCATGTATGATTTTTTCCATTAAATTTGCACCCCAGTATGCATTGAAGAAACCATCAGTCACTTAGACATGCTTTTAATGACCTGATATTGTAGATACTAGATATTTTTCAAAACCGGCTTCCCAAATATGAAGTAAATTAAGTTTTGCTGTCTGTGGAGAGTGCGTTTCATTTCAGTGAAGTCTTTGCCTTTTATCTTTTTGGACATACTTGCAGGAATTGGGGGGAAAAAAAAGCCTTAATTCATTGTACTTAATTGTAAGCGCTAAATTAAGACACAGTTTATACATTTGTACGGTGCAAACTTCCTCTATAATTAGGGAGAAAACGTTTTCCAGGAGGAGGGTGAAGGCTTACAGGGACTGTAGGAGATAGTTTCTGTCTTGACAACACATTTAGGAGCCTAAAAGTAAGTGGGAGGAATTCAGTCTTTGAATAATTAATAGTAAATTTCTTCATCACCAGGAGTAAATTATGTTTGTTTATAAATAAGCAGAGTTTCTAAAAGAGAATTGTTTTGTATGAACAATGTTTATTGGTGTCTAAGTGAATAAATGCATTCAAACTTTGCATATATTGACATATGCATAAATCTGCAGCAAAATTAGGTGTTGGTTAGGAAGAGCTGTTGGTGAGGCAGTATGATTGAAACGATTCCAGTATTAGGTTCTGGTTTAGGAGTCTGGCACCATCACTTTTCCTTTTGTTGTATGACTCATTTATCAACTTAATCACATGCAATCTGGAAAATCTGGAAGAGAACTTAAAAGCTACAGTTTTGAGAGAATAAGAAATGTAATTTGTCCATAAACATAGTTTACTTGAAAGAGTAGAGAGAGGAAATTTGAAGTGTTAGCATCTTTGAAAGGAATTATAGCGGTGTAAGGAAACAATGATTCTCCAATTCCATTATTTATTCTGTTTAAAAAAAAAAAAAAAAATTAAACGCAATGTAACACTTACAATCTTAATTTCATTCTGGAATGCAGAAACCTGACTTGTCAACAATTTATACTCTCCTATACAATAGTGATTGAAGATTACAAACTAACTTTTTGACGGAGGTATTTCTCTATAACTCAAAGCTCTGACTGAAATTTTGGTAGGATTTGGTGCCCTTCCATAGTTCATGCAGAGAAGCTTTAATTTTCACTTTCTTGCATTTTTTTTCTTAAAAAGATCTGTAAAATACATGCTTATTGAAAAATAAAAGATAAGAAATGTTGCAATTTCGTGACATCTGAAAGATAAAGAGTCGTCGTGTATTTAGCTTCATTTAATGTCATGATGTTCACATCAATTGTGGATACGATGTGATAGATCTGAAAAGTGGGAGCATTTATATAGGTGTTATTTGTAACCTTTTAGATGGAAAGGAGCAACAGGAGACATGCTTCTTGTCTCGTTTTATAATTTCCAGTTTTTCTTGTGAACAAGACACATGGCACTGGTTCTGATTGCTTTTCTATTTAATTTTTATAAGGACATTGTATGTGCTTCCATATGTCGTATCTTTTTAAATTTCTGTCCTCCATCCATATAAATCAGTTACTTTCTCTTCATCTTCTTCATAAACTATTCTTTTTTTCCAATCAACTACAAGGAATAAGATATTATTTCATTATTTGGTGGCTGAATGCAGTGGTTATCCTTTGGACTTGATGCTTCTCTTTGGTGTAAAAAACCCAACCCAACCCAAAAACTTCAAAAGCAAACAAACCAGTAACATGTAATTGTTTTTATTATTATCATTTCTACTAGCCTTTCTGCCTTAAAATCTAAAGGAAATTAATATGCTTATTCCTACTCTTATACTTCAGATGTTCTGTCCTCTTTTTACTTTTTTTTTTTCCACATTACAGACTACATGAAGGCAGTGTGTTATGAGAGATTATTTCAGTTGCATTTTAATTCATCTCTAGAGTCCTCTGGAAGTTGTTTGCTGGAAAAAAACCCACCACCCCAAACCCAATTTCTTTCCATAATGGTGGCATTTCCTCTTATGTTCAACTCTTGCTCTATGGTGTAAGAGTTTGGCATCTGGAGAATGGATATTACCCTGGTGGTGTGTTTTTTTTTTTTCTTTTACATTGTTAGGTTCAATTATGCTAGGTCCTTTTAAAAAAGATATTCTCCTGGATTTAGTTTAATAGAAAAAGTATCACTACATCTACTAAAAGCTGAAAATGTGTAACTATGACAGACAGTCCAAGATGGTTCTTTGTATTTTTGGAAACCTTTCTTAACCAGATTCTTTGGAGATACTTCACGTGTGCAATAAAGAATGACAAGTAACTTTTGGTTTAAACCATCCAAAGAAAAAAGATTTTTTCCTTGGTGTGAAGTTTGGACAATGAAATTGTATGCCTCTATATATTTATGTACTTAGAAGACATTGTTAGAACAAAAGGATGTACTATTGGAGTAATGTAGATAAATGAATAAAATATCTAAGTTGATATTTAATTTTTCCCTAAGAAAAGAATTTTATAAGGTAGGGCAAGGTTATTCTTGCTAGGGAGTACTTTTGCAGGAGGGAGAACAGGACTGCTGATGGACCCAGGAGAGCAACGTTGTTCTGAACTGTGACTTAAATCATGTGGCGCTTGGAAAGGCTAATGTGTCTTACTTTGCCTCTGTTACATTTCTTTAGCTGCAACTTACTAAAAAAACCTAACTAGTAAGGTTAGTGCCTTTATCGCATGGATTTGTGCCCAAGTTGCCTTTTCAGTTGTACCCAACTGTTCAGTATTTTCAGTAGGACTTCACTGGCCTTGACTATTAATTTTATTTGGGAAAGGAAAGAACTTCATCATTTATTTTAATATGTAAAAAAAGGAGTAGCAAGAGAAACCCTGTCAGTTCTTGCCTGAAGTGATAGTGGTCTTTCACTAATCATTCCTTTAAAGGAAAAACATACCTGTTTCAGGACCATGACATTTCTAAAAAGATAGTATTTCTTCATAAACGTAAGCAAGTCTTTACAAACCATGGGGAGCCAACGCTGGCAGGAGCACCAGTTGCTGCGCGCTGAGGGGAGCGCGAGGCTTGTGAGACGCGCGCCGGGTGTCTGAGGGGGTCTCTGGGCCACCGACACCCTGGGGCTGTGTGTGGGGAGGGATCAAGCGACAGGTCTCACCAGAGGAGAGGGGCGGGCGAGAGCTGGGCGGTGCCGGCTGTCCCCGCGGCCAGAGCAAAGCGCGGGAAGCCGCGTACCACCGGCCCGTGGGTAGCGCCAGCCACCGGGAGCGGCGCCAGCAGTTCGCGCAGGAAGGGCTGCGCACTCTGCTAGTGGTCGGGCTGCTGCTTGCTCTGCTAATCCTCAGGCTTAGCCTGCTGCTCCGACCGTCACCCCTGCTAGCTGGTGGCTGTGCGAGCCTACCCAGCACCTCGAGGTCTCCAGGGAATTAGAAGGGCTGACTAGGCAGTGCTTTGAGGTTGTCAGAAGCATGATGGCACAGACCAGGCAAGGGCTGTGCTCTGCAGCAGGCAGGAATCAGCTACCTTGCCAGGCTAGCCTGGGCTGAGTGGAAGCAGGCCCCCAGGCAGAGCTTGCTATCAGGGCAGCTGCTGTCCGGGTGGAGGGCTGCACCCCTGCCTTCTGGGTGGAGGAGGGTGGAAGCTCCACCTGTGCAAGGTGTGCTCTGGTGGGGTCACTCAGGCAGTGGGTGGAGGAGCTGCAGGAGGGAGTCACAGCTGTGCTTTATTACAGAGGCTAAACAAGAGTATTCTTTGAGGCTTTGCAAGAAGAAATACCTGGGTCCTGTGGCACTGACCTCCAGAGACTACTGGACAAAGAGCTTCAACAGCAAGCTGACAGCATCTTGCAGCAGAAGGTGCCTTGGTCTCTTATGACCCGTAGGAACAGGATATCCCTTCAGTCCCCTTCCCTTTATGTACCAACCAGCAAGAGATACGAAGCCTTGGCAGAGGACAAAAACCCATGAGCAAGATTCACAGGCAGAAGCCGCACCAGCAGCACATAGTAAAAGCTGCAAAAGGACACAGCAAGTGCTAGGAATGTGTGGCAGCTGAGAGGCATGAAGGCACTCATCTGCTGGTCTGACACACAGTCAAGGGAGGTTTGCTGCTTGCCAGGAGCCAAGATCTGGGATGTCACAAAGAGACGACTGCCACAGCTAGTTAAAAGCACAGACTACTGTCACTTGCTTCTTTTCCATATGGCCACCAATGACATGGTAAAGCAAAACCTGGGCAAGATCAAGCAGGTCTTCAGAGCCTTGGAGGCGCAAGTAAAGGGTACAGTTGCCCAAGCGATTTTCTTCTCTCTCTTGCCAGTCAGAGATAGGGGTGCAGGCAGAAGTTGTCGGGTCATGCAGATCAATACATGGCTTTGTGGCTGGTGTTACCACTAGGGCTTTGGTTTCTACGATCATGGGAAGTCCTTCAACAAATACGGCCTACTGGGGAGAGACAGGCTCCACTTACCTAGAAGAGGCAGGAGAATCTTTGCTAGCAGATTGGCTGCCTTTCCAATCTTGCTGTAAACTAATGAACTTGGGGCGGGGGTAGTGTTCAAAACTGTGACACTTACATGTTCATAGGTAACAGGGTAGATACTTGCACCTACATGAGTAGTTAGGAATGCTCCCCAACCCTCTCCAAAGGCAAGAATCCTAAGTTCAGCCACTTTGAGTGCATGTCTACCAACGCAAGTAGTTTGGGCAACAAAAAGGAGCAACTGGAGCTCTGTGTCCAGTCTGAGACTTATGATGTCACAGGAACCACAGAAACGTGGTGGGAATACCCACATGAGTGGAAGACCACACTGGATGTCTACAAGCTCTTTGAGAAAGATTGGACAGGAAGAAGAGGCGGTAGAGTTGCACTTCATGTAAAAGAGAAATTTGAATGTATGGAGCTGAGCTATGGAGACCATGAAAGTTGTACTGAATGCCTTTGGATCAAGATTAGAGGATCATCACCAAGGGGCATCTTATGTCAGATCTGTTACCAACCTCCCAATCAGGATGACAAGGCTGATGAAAGCTTATTTCGGCTGATTAAGGAAGCATCGGGCCAACAGAACCTGCTCCTCATGGGTGACTTCAATTACACGAGCATTTGTTAAGAAAGCAACGCAGTGGTGCACAAGTTGTCCCATCAGTTTGCTGGAACGCATTAAGGACTGCTTCCTGCTATTGACGCTGGACCTGCCCACAAGGAACAGTGCAGTGCTAGATTTACTGCTCACAAACCAAGACGACTTGCCTGACAACGTAACTACCAGTGGTAGCCTTGGATACAGCAACACCACCACTGGGGAGTTTAAGATCCTGGTGAGCACACTGATGACCAGTAGCAGGACAAAGACCCTGGATTTTAGAAGAGCTAACTTCAATATGCTCAGAGCCCAGATGTGAGGGATTCCATGGGAAGCATCCATGGATGGCAAAGGAGCTTGTGAGTGCTGGAGTTACTCAAGAACACCCTCCTGGAAGCACAAGAACAGTCCATTCCCTCAGTAGGGAATGGAAGAAGGCAGAACAAGAGACCACCCTGGCTTAATAATGAGCTTAAAAGCAAAAAAAGAACCGTACCAGCTATGGAAAAGCATCCAGATACCCACTGAGGACTGCAAGAACCTTGTTTTGGAGGTTTTCAAGATGTGACTGGACAGGGTGCTAGATAATCTCATCTAGGCTCCATTTCCATGAAAGGTTGGACTAGATGATCTTTTGAGGTGCCTTCCAACCTGGGTAATTCTATGATTCTGTTTTATTTCATTTGTGACAAGGCTATTAAAGAGCTCTGAAGTGCAATCTTTTAACTTTGTGACTCTATCTGTGTAAATGCTATGTAGCCAAAGTAAGTGATACTTTTTTTTTTTAAATATCTCCTCTAAATCTAGATTCTTTTGCCTATTATGCATATTATGCTGGTTAGAATTCATACTGGGTGTTTGTTCAGAGAAACAGAGTAAATTAATGTTGATCTGTTATTAAGGAGAAAAGAAAATTGACTTTATGTGTTTATTACCTCAGATAAGTGTTTGCTGGAAATAACTGTAGATTGTACCTTTTATTTTGCAGACACTATAAGAAGCGTTGTCAAGGCCGGATGCGGAAACATGTTGGTGACCTGTGTTTACAAGCTGGGATGTTACAAGATTCCTTGGTGCATTATCACATGGCAGTGGAACTTCTGCGGTCTGTGAATGACTTTCTGTGGCTTGGAGGTAGGATTAATTGATGATAGTGAATCAAATAATTAGTTGCTAAAACCAAGTAAATCAAACTATCTTCTATAACTTTTCTTCTGTATTATGAGTATTATTTTGGTGACCAAAATCTGAATATCAAGTGTGACTAAAAATTGTCAAAATAAAAATTAGTTAATAAGATGTGAGAAAGAAATGTGTTTAAGAAAACCTGCAACATAAAATATATTGTAGTAAAGCATGTACTTAAAAAAACCCAACAATATTGCGTGTGACTTTTTAATACTTCTCTGGAAGATGTTTATTTTTGTCAGTGGATTGTATGGCTGTTTTAAAAATCTTTCTTGCAGATATCTGCTATGGACTGTTAGCAAAAGATTTTTGCCTTTACATCTACCTAAAGCCACAAGTGTTTAACTTCCACAAGCATAACTTGCTGGCTTTCAGATTAGTTCCTAGGCTTCACTTTTTCCCTGACTTTTCCTTCCTCCTTTCCTTTTCTTTTTTTCTGTCCTGCTTTTTTCTATTTATTGGATATACAAGTCATCTTTGAGCACAATTTCTGCTTCTCAGTTTCATACCCTTTTAGGAAAATTTCTGTCTGCAGGTTCTGCTTTTAGCTTTCTCATTCTACTTGGAAATCCATTTAGCTTCCTAATGGCTCTGTATGTTACATATTATGAAAACCATAATACCTTCTCACTTTCTACTTCTTTCCTTCTGCTCTTTCAAAAGGTTAAATGGCTTGAGATCCTTCAAGCAGGAAAGGAGAACTCTTCTACTTCTGCAGGAAATGAAAATATTTTAAGGCCCATCTGTTGGACTACCAAATTATAGACTCAGAATAATTTGGATTGGAAGTGACCTCTGAGGTCCCCAAGTCTGATCTCTTGCTTATACCACATTCAGTTACATCAGGTTGCTCATGGACCTGTCCAGTTGAGTTTCAGGTATATTTAAGGATGGAAGTTCTACAGTCTCTGAGCAATCTGTTCTAACATTTTCTGCTTGTAGTTTGAAAAAACCCAATGAAAAAAACAACAAAAAACCATAAATTTTTCCTACATTACAGCAGAATTTTTTGTGTCAACTTGTGTTGACTCTCATCCAGTCACTGCACCTCTGAGAAGCATCTGACTCCATCTCTTCTGTGCCTTCCCACTGGGTGTTTAAAGACAGCAATAAGATCTCCTCTTAGCCTCTTGTTCTTAAGGCTTAACAAACCCAGTTCTCTCCGCTCCTCACATGTCATGGCCTCCAGCCCCCTGACCATTTTGATGGCCATCCACTGGACTTGCTTCAGGATGTCAGTGTCTTTCTAATACTGGGGAGACCAAAGCTGGATACAGTGCTCCAGGTGTGATCTCAGATGCAGAATAGAGGGGAATAATCGCTTCCCTTGACTTGCTGGCTACACTGTGGCTGTTAACAGCCCAGTATGCAGCTGGCCACCATTGTTGCAAGGGCCTACTGCTAACTGCTGTTAACTTGTCCACCATGACCGCCAGGTCCTTTTCTGCAAAGCTGCTTTCCAGCCTGTCAGCTCCCAGGCTGCACTGCTGCAGAGTTATCCCATCTGAGATACATGAGCCTTTCTTGAACTGAATCAAGCTCCTATTGGCCCATACCTCCAGCCTGTTAAGTTCTCTCTGCATTGAAGGCCTCCTTGACTGTTCCTCCTGATTTGGTATCACCCAGGAATTTTCTGGGAGTGCTCTATGCAATCATCCAGGCTGTTAATGAAGACATTACAGTATTGTTCCCAGGATTCATTCCTCGGGGACACCACAAGTAACTGGCAACCATTTGGACTTTGTATTGCTGATCATAATCCTTTGAGCCTAGCTGTCCAGCCCATTTTCCATCTACTTTATAGGCCAGCTATCCAAACCTTATCTCATCAATTTGGCTATAAGCATGCTATGGGAGACCATGTCCAAAGGTTGTGTGATAGTCAAAACATCCACTGCTGCTCCTTTGTCCACTGAGCTAATTATCTCATCATAGGAGGCAGTGAGGTTGCCAAGGACTGATTTATCCTCGCTAAATCAGTGTTTGCGGTTCCCAGTCACCTTCTTGTCCTTCATGTGCTTGGAAATGGCTTCCAGAAGGATTTCTTTATAGCCATGCCAGGGAGCTGAGGTCGACCTGCCTGTAGACTCCTGGTATTTCCTTCTTGTGATGTTTTGTTTTTTTCTAGTCATTAGAAGACTTCCCCAATTCACATGACCTGTTGGAGGTGAATAAGAGAGTGGCCTCACATTGGCCAGCTCTCTTGGCATCCATGGATGCATCTTACCTGGTTTTGTGGATTTGTGTCCAATTGGATTAAGTGCTTTGTATGTCTGTCTTTACTGTGGCTAGTGCATGTCCTACAGATTCTGCTAGTAGGCTTGGGGACCTGGGAGGTCTGAGGGTAAACCTTACCAGTGAAAACGGTGATAAAAAGGACATTGAAGATCTCAGGCTTTTCCATGACCTTTGTCACTAGGTCTCCAATTTGAGGCATACTTAATTTTTGTGTAAATACACTTTACTACATGATACTTCACTTCTTGCTAGTATCTCTACTAATCTGTTGGCTGTTTTCTTTACCCTACAGCTGCTCTTGAGGGGTTATGCTCAGCATCAGTCATCTATCATTATCCAGGTGGTACTGGAGGTAAAGTTGGATCTCGCAGGGCACAAGGAGGTTCTCTTTCTGCTGAGGCAGGCAACAGGCACAGACCAGGTGAGGATGGGGTTTTGTTTTTACTCTGTTTACCACCACGGAACATCTGAAAATTTCCTCCCTACTTTCTGTGTAAAATTATACCAATGACAGGATAAACTGGAGGAGGGGTTGGGAAGGAAGAACTGTATTTCTTTTTAAGATTTTTACATTAATGACTCTTCTGCTGTTTTGGTGTTAATGTCAACATGTGTGCTTTGCATAGACTTGCAAAGCTTTTGATCTCTTAATCTGATTGTTAACAGTGTCTGTGTTTGAATTTTGCTGGACGGCATGCAGACAGTTTTCATGAAGTACATATGTGGCAGAGCTACGCATATTAAGAAGAATAAGTTAGGTACTTTTATTCAGAGGTATTTTGCTATTCTAAAGTCAACATTTAATAAGTAGATTTGGTTAACTAAATACCAGTACATCAACATCATTTTTAAGATTTGGTATACTTTTTCTAAACTCTCAGATTGCATAACTAATATGAGGATTGTATTAACATCGATATCATAGACTTTTTTTGACAAATGGTCTGCTTAAAATATTTTAGAAATTATTAGGAAAGCAACAGAGAGAAAAAAATAGAAAATATCATTAAGTCTGTGGTTCACCTGCATCTGGAATATTGTATGCCATTTCAGTTTTCCATCTCAAAAGGGTGTTCATGTTCCCTATCTCCCATTTTTCTACTGGAAGGAGGTTGAAGATTGGCAACAAAGATGACCTTGGTATCGTCTCTGTACAAAGAATAACTGAGTAGCCTAGGACTCGACAGTTTTGCAAAAGAGATGGCTGAGGAGAAATAGGAGAGAGCTCTCTAATATGGTGGATGTTGTGGAAGAGGATGGATAGGGAACAGAGGTTCAGTGTTTCTTCCGATAGACGAACTGAGGTTATAAAATAGATCTAGCAGATGGAAAAGCAAATTAAAGGAATTATTATTTATCCAATGTATAGGTATGATGTGGAACTCATTGTCATTAGTAGTTACCAGATCTGGTAGTGTGATAGAGGCAAAGCTGCTGCAACAACATGTCCCCAGGTCCAGCCAGTCATAAGGCTGAGCGGGCATTCCCAATAGGCATACAGGGACATGCACACACAACGTATATACACACAGCCACACAGACCAACACAGAAAACACAACACTCATATAAACACAGACAGCGCTAGCAGCCTGATCCTGCTCCCCCCTCTGGCTGATCGGGATGAAAGCCTGTTAGTAGTATGGATCCATCCAATAGCTAGCTGCTTGACTGCAGCAGTTACTGACACCTGGATCTAGAAGCCTCTGAGACCCAGAGTCCCATTCCAGTTGTCGGTACTTAGACCTACACGCACTCCCCTTATGCCTCTATTTTCCCATGCTTGTTCCCTAAACTGCCTTGATCCCTCTTTTTCCGTCTTTGGTTTGTCCCCTACACATCCCATAAGAAATCTTGTACAATCCCAAGATGTTCTTTTTCTGTATCTTATAATGAGCCCCATATCCTGTAGGTGGTAACCCCCCCACAGTCTGTCTGTAAGGTGATCCAGAGAGCTGCTCATGTTAACTGATCTTGATGGGTTTCATCCCCAGACAGCTCTGTTATTGGGGTTCAGCTAACTGTCACTGTTCCTCTGTGCTCTTTTGTGTTTGTGGAGGTGAGCCTTTAATTATATAACCTAACACTTGCCACATGGTGTTAAGGCTCCTGAAAGTTTCTGTGACTTCCAGGAGAGGCTGGCTAGGGTGTTGAAAGAAAAATGTGTTGATTATTAGAAGCTGGGTGAGCCTTTTGTCTAACCCAGCACAGCTGTTTCTGTGTATATACTCTGGTTCTTACACAGTACCAAAACAAACAGAAGCTGGGTTTAAGTGCTGGTGTTAAGTACTGTTGTGTGCAGCGTGATCAAAGTGGATTCCTTCATCTAAAAAAACCACCCACTCATCTTAATTCATCTATAAGTCACAATCTAGTAAACACTTGCTTTGTATTATCTTTATTACAACTGCATGTTGACACCAGATAATTGTGATAGTAAAATTGTAAAATTGCCTTATTTCAGGAGAGAATACTAGTTTTTCATATAATACCTAGTCATTAAAATCTGTGCATTTGGTACCATGACCTGTAAGTGCATTTTATGTTGGCTTTTACAGTATAATTTCACACAGTTATTGACCTTTGTCCACTTTTCAACAAATATTTAACAGTAGATGTTGCAATCTGTTTGTAGTGGGTACTCCTTGTTACTAAAGAAGGTAACAAATAAGTCACAGCTATCAGAATAATTGAATATATATTTTGGGTATATTATTGCTGCTTCTCTATATAAGTTATCTTGTCATTTAAAGTCCTATCTGCAAACTTGTTAGTGTGGTCATATTTTAGTTTCATATGACAAGATTTTTTAAAGGACTTTTGTGTGAAAGAAAAATTGATTACAGGTTTTTTGTCATCCCTTGCAGGTGAAAATATTACTTCATGGTCCATTAGATATTGTTCCTTGACTCTAGTTATGATCTGTTAATGTTCTGAGATCTAACTGCTGAACTCTGTCTAGACAAACAGCTATTGTTGTGATGTCTTTTTCCTACAAGGTTGTCTGAAAGTTTCTTTTCAATACCTTTTTTTGACTCTGCAGTGCCTTTGTCCTGGTTTCGACTGGGATAGAGTTAATTGTCTTCCTAGTAGCTGGTGCAGTGCTGTGTTTTGGGTTTAGTATGAGAAGAATGTTGATAACACCCTGATGTTTTCAGTTGTTGCTAAGTCTTGTTTAGACTAACTCAAGGACTTCCCAGCTTTTCATGCCCAGCCAGCAAGAAGGCTGGAGGGTCACAAGAAAGTTGGGAGGGGAGGCAGCCAGGACAGCTGACCCAAACTGGTCAAAGGGGTGTTCCACACCATGGGACGTCATGCCCAGTATATAAACTGGGGGAGTTGGCCTGGGGGCCGGAGCAGATTGCTGCTCGGCAACTAACTGGACATCGGTGGGCAAGTGGTGAGCAATTGCATTGTGCATTGCTTGTCTTGTGTACTCCAATCCTTTAATTATTATTGTCACTTTATTGTTGTTATTATTGTCACTGTTAGTTTCTTCCTTTCTGTTCTATTAAACTGTTCTTATCTCAACCCACGAGCTTTACTTTATATTCTGATTCTCTCCCCCATCCCACTGGGGCAGGGGGAAGTGAGTGAGCGGCTGCATGGTGCTGAATTGCTGGCTGGGGTTAAACCATGACAGCCTTTCATTTAAAATATTTTCAAACTGCACGTTTGTCTATAATCTACTTTGTTATAATTAATATTGTGAGGACAGTATTTAATCTGGGAAACAAATTCCAGTGTATCTTTCTGTAGGATAAGGCCAGAAACAAAAGAGTTTTCCCAGTTCTGTGCAAAGCAAGAAGTGCCATTCTTGGAACTGACATTCAATTCGTGCCTACTTTTGAGGCATATAGATGTGAGAGTTACCTTTATTGCTTCCTGATATGCCTGGACTTGCACCTCTTCCTGTGCCTGTACTTCACCCTTAACAGGACGGGATTTCTTGCTACTGCCTTTGTGCCCAGACGTGGTCAAGAGAAACATCCTTCTCTTGAATCTCCTGTGATTTCCACCATTTGGCATTTTTAGGCTATAACACAGGACCTGGCTGCTCAAAAAACGTTGTGATGTCTGCTTTATACAGAAACATCTTTGGAAAGAGAATATTAGTGTCGTCTGACTTTGTGTAATACAGAACACAAGCTGAAGTGGGCAGTGTTAAAGGGTTTTTTTTGGTGTTTTTTTCCCCCTACTATGCAGAATTGCAATATTTCATACCTATCTGTAACCATCAGAATATTGTCTCTTGTTTTTGTTAGTGTACCCTTCAACTTCTCTTGAAACTCTTTTGATAGGAATAGTTCATTCAGAAGAGAATTAGTTGATAATAAAGTGTTTAAAGTACTTGTCTGATGGAAGGACACATGGAATCTTGCCTGCTCCAAAGACAGGTTTCTTCCTTGGTCATTGCCATGAGCCCTTGGACTGCAGTGTCTTGCTGATTGTGAAAAGGGAACTTTGATGTTTTAAAGAAGTGTGACTTCTCGTGTTCCTAAAACCTTTTGTTTGTAGGGGGAAAGCTTTAGGCTGTGTCCCCTTGAATGGCTGGATTCGTCTCTGCAGCCTTCAGTGTAAATGAAGATTTTGAGTTGCTTAGTTCCTGTTGGCCAGGAACCTGGCTATGGTGTGTTGACTATGTGTTTTGTATGTTGATAAGCCAAGTTTACATTGCTTTATGTTTAGCTTACTAGCTGTTTTGGGTTTCTCTATTGTGTTTTATTTGTTTGAAGTGCTAAACTCTTAATTAAGTCCCTTGACATTCTTCTTCCTCAAGCAGAACTGGGACATGTGAATGAAGTGTTGGAGTATCTTTTTGATCTAGCTCTAAATCTCTACTTCACTAGTCTGGAGTCTGAGCTAATCAACTGAAGGGAGATCCTGTCTCGCTCATAAAGCAATTGGTTTTGACTGCTTAACCCTTGATCTTAACAATCTCACTGCCATGTTTAATCAAAGTTTAGGGCAACAAGGTGTTATATATATGATAATCCAACTTTGCAATACTCTTGGCAACTATTTTATGGGAATAGTCGGGTTTGTTGAGTTGGCATGACTCAATTATTCAGAAAATTTGATGGAGTGAAATTAATGACAACTGAAAGGGATACAATTACTTGAAAATGTTACCCTAGAGTATTGTGTAGATTAAATGAGCTCCCACAAGGAGATTTAAGTACTGTAGGACCTGATATTAAAATATAGTAAGTGGATTGTGATGGAAACTTGCCAACTAAAACAAGAATAAAGAAAAAGGAGAAAAAGTATATGGCTTTAAATTATACACTGAAAATTCTTCAGTTCTTCTTGATGTGTCTTGAAATTCATTGCAAGTTTATGGGATTTTTACATTTATTTTTTAACAAAATGAGATTTAACATATGGTGACTACTTGAATTATAATTGGTAGTCCTTCAAAACAGCAATTATGATCCTAATAAATCTTATAATATTGTGCAAGCCTGATGTTAATTATAAAACATTATAAGAGCTTATTTTGTTGGCTATATTTAAGGCTGAAAAAAAAAATCATTTTTGTTCCTCCTTTTAGGGGCACAAGAAGTTCTCATTGATCCAGGTACATTATTTTCATGCATGTTTCCGAAGTATTTTCTCTTATTAGTTGCATATGTTCTGCATTTGTATAGATAGTTACTGCCACTTGCCAAAACTAGTACTGATTCCTGATGCTTCAGTTTTTGGCTATAAATCTTGAGGAGGCAAAGAGACTGAAGGGTAACTGGCACAAAATGAGTGATGTAGTTCCGTGGTTGTTTCCCTGTAAATTCTAATCAAGATTGCTTCTTCTCATGAGTAGTGAGGATTTTTACATTTTTTTTAACTGACAACCTGAATGGTCACATGTAGTCCTACAGTGTCAAGTGACTCTTTCAGTCATCACTTAAAGATTTCTTAACTTCCATAAAAACCCTAAGGTGTTAATCTACAGATGTGCTTGGTATGATTCTTTAAGGTTGATAAACATATAAAAAAGCTGCTTTAGCATTTGAGCATGTGAAATACCATTATTTCTGAATATATAGGGGGAGTAGAAAGTATCTTTCACAGTAGTTTTTGAACTGTTTATTGAGAGTTAGGTCCAGCTCTGAAACACAAAGATTTCTTTGCCATCTTAGTAGAGAAACCTCTTGGAGAAATAAATTACCGTATAATCCTACAGATTAAGTAGGTATAGAGCCTTGCTGAACCTTTGATGTATGTTTTCAATTTTATTATGTTAACTCTGCAATAAAATTAAATTCTAGAAATAAAATTTTCGTGTTCTTTGTAATATCCCAGATTTCTTTGGCTTCTATTTCAGATTCTTAACCCTTACATGTGTAAAGACTCTTTCTGTCTCTTGCCTTCTTTCTTATCTAAGAAAAGCAATTTCTTACTGTTTTGTCTGAGCCTCAGGTAATTACTTTTTTTTTTAGTGTGGAAGGCTCAGATTTGGTGGCCTTTGTTACAATGTAACATTTGGTTTTCTATGATTAGACATAGGGAAGAGAAGTATTTGTTTTAAATAACTGGAGAAGGTCACGGTTCTAATAATTAGTTTATAAAAAAATTGCATATTTTTTTTCTTAGGTGTGCTTTAGAAATATAATTTTTAAGTAGAACAAGGAATAATTCAAAGATTAAAATTGCATATTCAGATGTGGACATAATCTAGCAATCTAATAATAATTTTAGCAATCTAATATTTTATTCATAGTCTAAATACTCAGACAAGTGTAAAAGATTATGAATATATTTGTTTTTTAGTGAATGAAAGATGATTTCCTGTTTGGTTCATGATGGAATAAATATTTCATTTATTCTCTTTAAAATAGCATAGTAAAACAAAACTAATGTTTTCTAGGTAGGGAATGATTTCTTTCTAGGTAGGGCAAGTATTTTCTGTGTATGCTTTAGTCAAACCTACAGCATATCCTAGTTTTCTTCTTAAATATTTAGTATTTGCTAAAAGTCCTTCTGCTCATTTCTTACCCTGTTCTGTTCTAGGTGCACTGACTTCAAATGGTATAAATGCAGATACCAGTGCTGAGATAGGACGTGCCAAGAATTGCCTTAGTCCTGAAGACATCATAGATAAATATAAAGAAGCCATTTCTTACTACGGCAAGGTAATCCTACTTATTTTTAAGACACTTCACTGAAATTCTTGTGAATAATGAACTGCTATGGTTTTGGTTTCAGAGGATCTTCTAAAGCATGTGAAATAAAGTTTGTAAAACATATGATAATGGAAGAAATAGGAATAAGTTATACTACTGAACCAAGTGCTTGGTTTAGAGTTTGGGAATCTCAGAACTTTGGTCAAAGACAACACCTAAAATGGCAATGTGCTGAGTAAACTATTTACTGTGCCTGCTAGTACCTGGAGGTTTTGGATTAACTGTTTTATAGTTTCAAAGCACTTCAAGCAGAAGTGTTAGATGTTTGAAGGTTTGTTAACTATTACATATGTTTATGGTCCTTAATACTTATGTCATAATCTCCAGTGATGCTTTTATGCATTGTGTAAGCTGAATGCTTATTTACTGTGCCTGCTGCAATGATCTCTGGGGAATTTAGTTTATGAAGAGGTTGCTGATGATGGGTATGATTTTACAGGAGTGTTCAGGGAGGCTAATATTTAGAGCATGCAGAGAGGTAGGGGATCATCGAGGAAATGAGAAGGACAAGTGTTCTTAAAAGAGGATTTAGAAAAAATAAACAGTTTTCAGCTCTACTGGAGCATTTTTTTTAGATTTTTGTGCAAATGCTCAGAGCATAAGATAGTAAGGTAGCTTAATGTTTGCATTCATAATATGAAGAGAAAAAAAATTATTTCATACTGTGGCAATAGTGGCTCAATATCCACATCAACATTAAAGGAAAGTTTAATTGTATTGCAGTGTAGTTATTTACGCTTTAACCACTTTTAAATTTCAGATGTCTGTCGTGTTTGGTATTGAGAGTATCTTTAGACTAAGCTATGCAAATATGTGCCATTTCCATGTCTGTGTTGAAGGGAGACTCTCCAAATGAAACAAGATAAACTGTGTGCCTGAGTGCAGTAGCAATGAAAGGTGATAGTTTTGGGGATAGTTTCAGATAAATTTGAATCCATCAATGTAACAATAATTCTCAAGTATGCATTCAGCTTTTTATGTTGCCATAAGGGTAAGTTGCTCATCTAGAAAGAGTATGATTTCTTTCGAAGTATAAGATTATTGGACTTTGGACTTAGGGCAGGATATTTATATTTTGATTATAATATACATTATGCTCTCAGCAAGTAATAACTATGCTTCACTGCAGCTTCATTTGCAAATAACAAAGAGCTTTGTCTTAGGACTGATCTATAACTGTTCAAGACAAGTATAGTTAGCTTTTGTCTGTTAAGACCTACAGATAGAGTAACTCCTAGCTCTAATGCTGAGGAAGCAACACTTCCTACATATTTTTTATGTTATCACTGCACTTAAACTTTTGTAGCATCTTCTAAAATGGATTCAATCTCCAGTGATTTGTTTTTACTGATACAAATGCACAAGAGAGGAATATGTAACTGCTTTGGTGGAGTAACTTGCATTTTGTTCTGAGCTTTGTTTCCCCCGTTAGATTTCAAACACGATAAATACCTGAACACAGTTTAACTTGCAGGAGATAGGCCCACTCAAATATCCAATATCAGTATTGTTTGGGGAAATAACTACATCAGATTGTTTGTCTAGAAAATTGCCCATGTTTGTTGTCCAAGCTCAAACAGATCAATGCACATCTACATTGTCTTCTGCCTTTCTTAAGCAAGCTAAATAACTGAAGCAGTCATTTATAGAAAATGTTTTGTAAATAGACACTAGAAAACTCAGAATGGTTTGTAATTCACTTGTCATCAGTGATACTGTTTTAACTAAAGAGAATAATGATGTAGTAAAAAAGTTCTGTTGCTACAGCTTCCCATCCTGTATAGCATATTTTGTAGTAAGTAGAAAAGGCAAAATTAATTCTTTGTTTATTGTGATAGAACAGTTTAAGTGTTGATGTATTACTGTAAAATTCTGCTTACATACCTATTATACTGTGAAGGTAGAATTTATTTCTTTGCTGCAGACACAACACCCACACCCACCATATATATGAGGTTATCCAAAATGGTACTAATATTCCCCACTTTTCTTCTCGTCTGAACTCTCAGACTGAAGCTGTGCTGTGTCTCAAAATAAGAAAAGTGAGTGAAGAGGCTGAAAACTGTTGTTTTCCATAATAACATTTTAGATAACACCTTAATTTTCACTTGGGCATATGTTGGTAATTTCAGTATAGTCACTAGCATTAAGGAATTGCTGGGTGTGGAAGTTGTGACAGCTGATTTGTGTTGAGCAGAAACACTTATCAAATCTAACAGGTGCAATACTTCAATATTATTTTAATTTTCTCCCTCTTCAAGTACAAGAATGCTGGTGTGATCGAACTGGAAGCCTGCGTGAAGGCAGTGAGAGTTCTGGCAATACAGAAAAGGAGCATGGAAGCCTCGGAGTTTCTTCAAAATGCAGTTTATATCAACCTTCGCCAGGTCGGTGCAGAAAGTCCAGTTACTTTTCTTTTCTTGTTTGAGAGATTATACTGAAGTGTGAGAGCTACTTAGATTCAGGGGACTTAAGTTTATTTTCTGTATCACTACCTTCCTTCTCACTAGGACTTCTGAGGATTTTCACATCCTTGAGTCTGGTTTAAAAGGTATTCAGGGTTCATCTAAAAACATGAGGACTTAGTTTGAGATTAAAGACTCTATTGGTTATTCTTCCTTGTGAGAAAAGAAAAAAAAACCCATTGTTGTTCTGTTGTGATGTTGTACGAGGGAAAAATAGCTGCTTGGGACAGATCTGCAACGGATTTTTTTTTTTTTTTTCCTTGATTGTATCTCGTTCAGTGAAACTGTGAACAAATCAGGAATGGCCTGTTGCAAAGTGAGCTTAAGAGTCTGACTAGTGCTGTTAATCAATTGAATTTTAGTCATGTAGTGTAAAGTCTTGTGAGGCCAAATCAGAAAGGAATTCAGAGGAGAAAATCAGTTTTCGGCACTGTGAGAAAAATGCTCAGTACCACCACAGAACAAGATTAACTTTTATCAGTGTTTCAAGCTTGGTGTCACTGGTTACAGAGAGACTGGTATGGTTGAAAGAATTCATAAAAAGCTGTTAGGTTTCTTACCATTTTTCCTTTTTTGCTCGTTACATCTTGGTAAGACTAGCAGTTTCAGTCTACACCATTGATCTTACTAAGCCCGGATGGGACGGCAAATTTATGAGGGTGGTAGAATACTTTCTTTCATTTGCAGAGAATCCTTTTATGGAGTCAATTTTCTAACCCAACATAAATGAGAAATTAATTAATTGCTAAGCTATCATAAAAATCATCAGTTTTGTTGCAGAGTACCTTAACTGCTGTAATCCTTGCAGTGCTAAGGGCCTTCTCTTTAATTCTGTAGTCTGTCGTCTGCTCGCGGCTCTGCAGCCTTTCATGTAAGCTGCTGTGGCAGTATTTTTCCCTTGTTGTTCTTGCGCTGTTATTCTCATGGCCTGCAAGCTCCAATATTGTTATTATGTTGTTCTTCCTATGGAAGCAATTACTGTCATTGTGAGAATCACCTCTTCTTCTGCCTGACACCAACGATGTTGCAACTTTCACTTTATATTAGAGGAAAAAATAAGACTTAGTGAATGGCAAAGTATATAAGTCATTTAAATAGCTGATAAGTATTACCTAATAATACACAAGCACAAAGCTTGGCAGCTAGTCAGCATGCAACACGTGCCCTGATGAAAGCTTGCCCCAGCCAGCTCTAATAGTGTCCCAAATAGAAACAACTGAGAGTTTTGAGTAGGTCCTGAAGAAATGCATCTAGTGAAAAAGTGTGGTGAGAAAGCATCATCGTTTTTGTCACCTGCTGTGTTGAAGAGAACCAGAGAAGGGTGTTTGGGTCCCCACTGCTTTTTTTCCTAGCTGGCTGGTCTCTTTCTCTCTGCTTTGTTTTTTCCCCTAAAGGAACTTGGAACTTGATGTATGCCATCAGCTGTTGACCCCACAAATAAATCTTTGTGCATGTAAAGTGTCCATTGTCACGCTATATAAAATGTATTGTATAAATGCCAGATCTTCCACTGTCTGGAAAACCTTGAAATAAAAATCAGATACGTTATATATTTTTGTTGTAGCTCAGTCAGAATTTAGGGAGTTAATGCAGATATCATCTAGCAACCTTTAGTAAAGCGTTTGACACTGTTTCCCACAGCCTTCTGAACAAACTGGCAAGATACAGACTGGATGGGTGGTCTGCAAGAAGGGTAGGAAATTGGCTAACAGGCCGCACTCAGAGGATGATGATAAAAAGTTTTTACTCGGACTGGCAGCCTGTCACAAGTGGGGTCCTTCAGGGGTTGATACTGGGCCCCACGCTGTTCAACATCTTCAAAAATGATCTGGATGATGGGATTGATGATGACATGAAACTAGATGATGAGGTGGACACATCAGAAGGGAGAGCCATTTTACAGAGGGACCTGGACAGGCTAGAAGAGTGGGTTAGTAAGAACTGTATGAGGTTTAACAAAGACAAGTGCAAAGGCCTGCACCTGGGATGACATAACCAAAGAGCCCAGTACAGGCTAGGATCTTCATATGGCTGGGGAGCAACCTTGCTGAAAGGGACCTGAGGGTCCTGGTGGACAACAAGCTGAAGAGGAGTCAGCAGTGCACAGCTGCAGCAGCAGCGGCAAAGGCAAAATGGATCCTGGGCTGCATCCACAGGGGCATTCCTAGCAGAGACAGAGATGTAATTGTCCCACTTTACTCAGCCTTTGTCAGGCTGCACCTGGAGTACTGTGACCAATTCTGGCCCCCACAGTTCAAGAAAGACACAGACAGACTGGAGAGGATCCAAAGAAGGGCCACCAAGATGACCAAGGGGCTGGAGAAACTGCCCCATGACGGAAGACTGAAGGAGTTGGGTCTCTTTTCCCTGGAGAAGAGAAGGTTCAGGGGGGAATTTCATCACAGAATTCCAGTACTTAAAGTGTGGTTAGAAAGAGGACAGAGGCTCTCTTTTCACAAGGAGCCACATGGAGAAAGGCAAGGGGCAGGGGGTACAAGTTGCACTGGGAGAAGTTTGATTGCAATATGAGAAAATTTTTTTACAGTGAGAACAGTCATTCGCTGGAATAACCTCCCCAGGGACATGGTGGAGTCCCCATCATTGGAGTTTTTCAACATGCTATTGAACAGGGTGCTAGATGATCTTATCTAGTCTCCCTTTCCCATGAAGTATTGGACTAGAGGATCTTTTGAGGTCCCTTCCAACCTGGACTGTTCTATAATTCTATGATTTATTTGGCAGGGGCAGGGAATAAATACAGTCTTCTCATTCCCACAGGAGAACATGTCTACTCTCTCCCGCCACCAAAAAGACACTCCCACTTCTAGAAATCTCACTAGCTGCCTCTGGTTTCCTTTCCAGAAGACCTAGCCACCCCATGTAAAAGATGCCAGGGCAATGCTACAGAATTGCTTCCTTGGGGGAAAAAACTTTTGAAAGCAAAGTTAAATCAGGTTATATGGTCCTAGGTAAAGAGCTATATTTATATCGTGTAATATAGGTATGACATTAGTTGCCAGATTTATTAATGGAACTATATTATCCATTCTTGCTTCTTTAGACTATCAGCACTTTAAAAGAAAAAAAAGACTTTATGTCAAAAATCAGTAGGTTTATTTCTTGTGACTAGTGTACTATTAAAGCAATTTAACCAGAATATAATTATCCCACTTATTGTTTCCAGTCAGAAAAGCTTATCAAGCTGAAAACATTTCCTCAAGACTTTCTAAAGGGTTTTGTCTCCCTTAGGTTTGTCAGTAATACTTGATTTCCTTTGCTGTAACAATAGTTTAACCAAAATATAGTTTGCATATTTCCATGTAAGAAAAACACAGTTAATTTGTTATTGTTGTTGTTTGTAATTAGAGTTAAATACATGTCATTAAAATGTTCTCATTAGTTTCAAAGTTTATTAGATTTCTCATCTTCTTTCAAAGAAGTATCTTATTTTGTATATTCTTTTGTTTGCAAAGTTTTGAGTGAAACATCAGAGGCTTTTAACAGTGAATGCACTGTGTATATACTTCAAAAGATAAATGCATTAGAGGATCACAGGCAGTTCAGACATCTCCTTCGGCTAAATAAAAACCTAAAAGGAGTAACTGCCCTGTATAATGTAAAACTCCTGTGGTACACACAGCACAAACAAATCCTAACTTGAACTGTTTCAAAAAATGCAGGTGCCTTTTGCATCCATCAAGGAACAAGAATACTGCATAATACAACTGTTTCACAAGATTAGCAATAAGGTTTTATTTAAATGAAAAAAACCATGACAAGTTATACCTAAGAGATTAAAAGTTGAAAATTTAATTGTGATCAATTTTTAAGCAATTTATTAAGAGAAATAATAAAAGCTATTTTCCAAATAAGTATTTCTTTAATGGGAGAGCACTTTAAGATGTTCCCATAAGTCTACATTTTTTAAATTTCTTACCCTTGACTTAATTCTTATTTCTTACCCTTTTTTTAATTTCTTATCCTTTATCTTTTGAAATCAAAGTAGTACTGCAGCAAAGTAGCACTAAGCCATGTCCATCCAAACTGCCAGATCCATACCTGTGCATATCTCCTAATTCCTCATGTTTCAACTTTTTATTGAAAATACACATCATCATAAAACAAATGAGAAAATGGGCATGTTCTTCTCTAGGTGAGAGATTATCATCTTAGTCATAATCAGGGGTCCACAGCACAGGCAGGTTAAGTCCAACATCTAACTTAGAAGACTATGTGGAAGAAGCCTGTAGCCCCACATGTCAGAATGAAGAAACCATACAGAGAGATTCTCCAAGTACTGGCTCTGCAGGCCAGGCACAATCCAGATGAACAAGCCAAGTAGTTGCAACACTGCTGGAGAAAATTAATTTTAAAAGTAGATGAAAGAGGACTGTCGGAAGGGTATAAAAAGGAGAGAGACAAAAAAGGAAGAGTCCCAGAGAGGAATGCAATACACTGCAATACAAATACACTATCACTAACAAGAGAAACGAAGAATATAGGGAACAGCATTCCCCACCTCTCATATGCATTCATGCTTGAGAGGGGCAGGGTGCAGGGGACAGAAAATGAAGTTCAGGTGCTGAGGAGCACACACGCTTGTCCTACTCAAAAGTTTCCACCCTAATTTTTTCCTGAACTACCTATATGAAGAATTAGTTGGAACCACTACTGGCAATGACCTGCCAGATGTTCAGTATTCTACAATTCAAAGCATGATGCAGAAAATCTAACAAACCTTGATGATATTTCCAAGTACTGTTTTTCTACTTTTTTTTGTGTGTGACACAGTACTAAAATCAGTGACATAAGGAGCCAAGTTAAAATAAACAACATTCTGCAAATTTCTGTATTGAAGTTTTTACAATCACTTCTATTCCATAGTCACAAAAATCCTTTTTGTGCTGACACTAATGCTTACGTTAAAAATTATCATGCATGTGATATGCATAAAAGCAACAAAAAGGGCTACCAATATTTGTAACATAATCCAGGATTTTAAGCAAGCCTTATAATCTGTTTCCAATGACACAATTACTGCACTGAAGAGCTTTATAATAAATGAAATAATCCTCTAGCAGAAGATGACTAGTATTCCAAATGTTGTTTATAAGGCTTTATTTTTGCTGAACTGCCTTTAAGAAAAACTGACTAATCATTCTAAGTTTATGTTAAAGTATAATAGGATATCAACTAGATGCATCTGAAAGAGAAACTGAAAACCAATTTTAAAATCCCAGTGGTCTAACATTGGGATTCTATGGGCGATGAGCTACCACAGTCCAATCTCCTATGGATTTGCATCTGTTGTCCAAGAAACTGCAGCTCATTCATCCTAATTTCTTCATGTTCATGATGATATACCCTTATCAGAAAAGGGGGAACCCCAACAGTGCATCTAGCTCACAGCACCACACATGGTAACTGGCTAAGCTGGCTGCTGCCAAACAGAATGTGTCAGATAGCAGTTTTCCCTGATTTCTCTTTTGTTTGAGAAGGAAATAAAACTAGTTTATATCCTCTGAAAATCAATTTTATCATCTATGAGACTTTCTTCCTCTTTCGAATTTGAAACTGTCCCACACAGAACAAAGCTTTGCTCCTTCAGAACTTCAGGCTAAAAAGCTGATTATTTCAAATACAAGAAAGTAATGTTCAGGTTTGCCTTCCTTGACGAAGAAAGATTTTCTAATTTAACAAAACAACGGAAAATACTGCAAAATATTCTTACCTATTTTCTTATTTCGTTCTTCCCCACGACTGTGCGCAATAATTGGAGAATATATGAAGGGGCTTTTGGTTGACACATTCTGACCAAGTAGACTTTTCATTTTGTGAGGTCGGAGACTGGTTGGAAGGTTCAAGAGCTTCACAGATCTGTTAAGTAAAAATAATTTTAAAATATTTTATTTATTCTATTTATTTTATAATAGATGGTTGTGTTAAAAATGAAGTGATAAATACTAAATGACAGTCTGAGTAGGTACCAATTAAAATACCTGAAATGGAAAACATGAAGTAAACACCTACAGTACACAAGAAAGTAATACCAACTCAAGGAAACTAAAGACAAAGTTTCAGAAAGCTCTCAGAAAACAAATACCATAGGAAAAACATCTTCTATAGAAACCAACAAAACCAAAACTAGCTAGATAGGTGATTTTAAATCCAGCTATTAATTTCCAAGTTAAGTGCACACCACAGTGAACACCACAAATCCAGTGCAGAAAGCAACCAAACATTTAACTTAAACCCAAACTAGAAGCCAGACAAAATTTCATTGGACAACGTAAAGAACTTCTCCAAGGTGTATAAAAGAGACTTTAAAATGGTTAAAATGCACAGAGTTGCTTCTGGAAGGAAGGAAGGAAACATCCCAGAAATTTGGGTGGGTTTGTTAAATGACCAGAAAGCAATTACAAATAGACAGAAAACTAATGATTTATTAGACTATATCCCTGTTAGACCCAAATCCCTAAAATATGGTGCAGGGAAATCACGGGCCTTCCAATGCTGATGGGAAATTAAAGACTAAATATTGTGCATAAGAACAAGCAATAAATTAGTGGATATTCAGTAGAAGTAGCAGCATTATAAAAGCCCATAAGAATCCTAGTTACTTAGAGTCAGGAAGGAGCGAGGAAAGGAAAAACAAAAGGTGAGTAACAGCATCATTCAGTATCATAGCTATTTTGCTACAGTCTATTAAGCTTGAAATATTTGTGCTTTTAATTAAGAACTTCATCAAGAGACAAGAATCTCCCCTTTATAATCACTTGTGGATAAATCTCCAACTTTTTAAAAATTTGGTTTTCAATTAAAAAAAATCCTATAGAATAAAACTACAATTTTTGCTTATTGCTAGAGGCATCCCACCACACCAAGGTAGACAAGCAAGAATGAAATAAAACGCTTATAAAACTTGCCAGCAATAAACTTTTAAAAGATACTTAAAGATATAGTAGGTATGTACCAAGACGAACAACAGAGTCTAGCTAAAACCCTAGGAGACTTCTAAAACCAATTAAGAGGCCAAGTGCAAGAATGCTAGAAAACCCCAACTTGCTCAAAGATTAACACCCTTCTTCCCCTCTTTCCTACATCCACCTCCCACAGAAAAACTTACCTCACTGGAATTCTTTGATAATGCCATAATAAACCAAAGAGTTTATAAACGTTACAGTACATGATTAAGTTGTCGTGTTTTATGAAGTTCTTCAAATACTATGGCAAGAGCACTTGAGCACTAAGAAAGAAACCTGCCTTCCTCAGCTGTAAAGGTCCTAGAAACAACTTAAGTGTCTTCGCCTTGAACAGCGGATAAATATTCTTTTACATGTTCAAAGAGTTTTGCATCATTTACAGGATATAACCAAAGTAATTCACTTGCCAAAGCTACAGAATTATACTTAATTTCAAAACAATAAACTGTTACTGAGGACATGAAAATAATTTAAGTCCTCAGCACATTAAAGAACAATTGTACAAATATCCTACATATGTACAAGAAAACAATGTTTTTAAAATTACCCATATCAGTGAAGATAATGTGGTACTGCTGAAAAATAATGAAGCTGTAAGAGTAACACCACACAGATACGTTATCTCTGTAATACAAAACACCTGATAAGAAGTTACTAGATAACACAAAGTATTTTGGAACAAGAAATAAATCACATCCATATATTATCTGTTGGTGATACTTAGTGTCAGCATTTTGTCACAATCAAATGCAAAATAACAGACAACAAGCCTGAGGAATAAAGAGAAACTGACAGATTGCTGAATATTTCATATTTTGAAACCTCTTCTGATAGAATTTTGTTACAAATTAGAATGCAACTTAAAGCAAAACATGTAAATGATACTTATTTGAGGAAGCATTACATTTGATAAAGTGCTATAAAAAGGAATTTTATTTTATATATAGAAATAAGTGCTTTGACTTATCCACCATTATTACATAAATACTGGTGGATAACCTTTTTTATCTTAATGCATGACAGTGGCAGGAATGTTCTTCAGCCACACATTAAACAGCCATACCCTCACAGGTCATACATAGAACATTAAATCCTTTGTGTGAAAAGCTTCAGTAATGAACATTTTCTAGCCCCTGGCCCAGCCCGACTGAATTCAAATGAGTGACAATTAGGAACTGCAAAATAATTTCACTCACTACGCAGAAGATCAAAATCTTCTCTTTGGAAAAAGTTGTGTTAATTAAAACCAACCTTGCTTAGAGGGGAAATGAAGAAAATTTTTTAAAAAAACACTCTACTAAGTAAACAGAGGGAAGGAAAAAATAGCACCAAGTAAATTTAAAGTAGTAAGAAAAGTATATAAGGACAACTAAAAGACATCAGTGGTGAAAAGGAAGAAAATTCTTTCTTCTGTTAACTATATTAGTAAGAAAATTAGTTTTAACACAGGTAAATTATGAAAATGGGAATAGTGCATCTATTAGAATAGGAAGGCAATAAATTCTTCTATTTTGTATTACAGAAAATACTAGATAATGATTTTATAGTATGCTATAATGGAATACTTTACAATCCAACATGCTTTTAATTTCTGAATCTTCATCAAAAGAAATAAAAATTCATCAAGGAGCATTCCATATTGCACTACAGTATTTGAAATGTCAAAAAAAAAAAATCCCAAAATTCCAAAGCCTACAAGAAAATACATAAAAATATTATAATATTTAAAACATGGCAATAATAAACCAAACATCTATTAAAAGGCATGATACACACAAAGACAGACTACAAAGAATACCATACTTAAAGGACAGCTAGACATTAAATACTAGTTAATGAGTAATGGGATATAAAGATTTTGCTGAGCCAAATCTCTTCTATTGCTTTATAGATATGGGGGGAAAAAAGGTAACAGTGCAACCATGTTCCAATTTCACTGTGGCATTTCAGTGTTTGACAGTATTTTGATTAAGAAATCTGCATCCAAAATAAGTACCTCACATTAAATGGATTAAAAACTAGTAGACCATGAAATGCCAACAGTAAATAGAAGTCATCATCATCAGTAAACGTATGTGTTTCTAGACGGCTCTAGCATGGATTGTGTAATAAGCTTAGGTTATTCAACATTGATCAAAACCACATTTCCATACATTTATAATTTATGTCTCAAAAATTAACATGATTTAGCTCAAAGAACTCTGTTGTCCTGCAGCACGGCTATTTTCCAACTAGCCAGACAGCTCTACAATACACTAGGTCGGCTGTGTAGATGTAACTGGAGGCTTTACATTTAGACGTTAACTAACACTATGTTGGATTACGAATTTTTATCACTATGGCTTTTATAGAACTTTCAAAAGACAAGAAGGGGGAACGGGAAAAGGAGCACAAACAGCGATTCTTAGTTGTTAAATAATGTTGATGTTATGTTTCTCATCCCATGGCAAAACAGTGGCGACTATTATCAACACTCCAAGTGCCGCCAAGTCAGCACAAGCTGATAGCGTAAATGAAGTACCTGGATGGTGAGCAGTTTCTTAAAGCTAGTCCTAGGAATAACAAGTAAATACAATGTGCTTGTCCCCTTCTCTCAGCATACAAAACATTTTAAGTGAGGCAGAGCCTTTCCCATTGAAGTCTTGGTAATCTGCTGCCAAAGTTTCAACTGGCTTTTATATGCATAACTCCTATAAAAAAGGGATTCAATCAGCATTTCCTGTATCTTCCAGACTTCAATTTTCTTCAATATTCAATATGGAGAAGAACAAGAAAGCGTTATGGAATACGTCCAGTACAATCCACCTCCTCCATAGATTAAAAGTTAAGCAAAAAGCAAAAACCTGAGACCAATTCAGGATTTAACACTTCACAGCTAAACACAATGCTGCTTTTTTGCAGAAGTTCAGGGTTAGACTCAAGGGAACTTTAGCATCGCATTTCTGCACCTATTTGACAGCCAAGGCATACAGATAGCATACACAGTCAGATTAAGAAAGGTAGTTTTGGTTTTATACTGTTTAAGACTTAAGACTGTTCCTAGAACAGAGATCTGTAAGAGGCACTAAATGGCTGACAGCACTCTTGCCCTCAAAAGAAATTATTTTGCCTTAAAAACATTTTCATGGAAGCTTTTGCTCTTAACTTCTCTCTACAGTCACATTAACTTAAGTGCTAGAAAGGACTATACAAGTTTGCTTAATTAACTTCAATTTTTTTAATACTATTTAATTTTTCTTTCTAAAAAAACTGCTAGGTTAAAATTTGCATTGTTTGTTGTCTAAAAACTTTCAGGAGAAGAAATACAGGCCTCCTTCATGTATTTAGCTGGGAACCTGCCTTCAGAATATACTGACCAGGGAACTCATCTAACACACACACACAGTTACCTGAATTTGTCATTGGACATCTTTAAGGTCAATGGAAAATGAGTCAATACAGTCCACACACTCCAGTAATTCAACTCATCCTAAAGCAGATACCTAAATTAGGTTAGAAAAACCTGGAAGTGACTATCTACGTGTCTTGACTGCAGATATGATCTAGGATAGTCAAATATGACTAGCTTAGCTCTATACATAGATTTTTTGTGAAACTGAATCAACCCCAAGGTCAGCTGATAATAAATTACTCGAAGAACTTTCCCTCTGTAATATGGAGCTTTGGTTCTAACAGTTAAGGTTTGGGGATCGTATGTCCACGTTGCATGTTTTCCAGCAAAGAATTTGATACCAGTATGCCCTTTACCACTGAACATGCAACACAAAGCAGGTATCTACAAAATCATCCTAGATGATTTGTCAGTGCTAACTGAATCCACTGAGGGGACAATGCTGGAAGACCTCAGGGAAGATGCATTTTTTCCCCCATGAGTACACATTAAAAGCGGAGTGACCCAGGTGGCTAGTCAGTGCACAGCTTTGTACTTGGTCCAACCAGGAGAAAAAACACTGTTTCCAGGACAGCCCTGGAAACGATGTGACTGTTCTGATTCTGCATACAATTCCATCTGACCACATACAACCATGTGCTCCAGTCAAACCTGCACCTTAAGCGAGCACCTCCCACGCAACAAATTGTTAGTGTGAAAAGACCTATCATGTTAAATGCACTACAAATAGTTACACAAGGTCTCTTTCTTCTTTGCATTTACTGAAGGCAAAAAAAGTTAGAGAGAACATAGTAAAACTAGTTGTATCATGAAAAATGGTCATAGAGTAAACATTCATTTTCATTTTAGAGACTAAAAGTAATCTGAAAACAAAAAATAATTTTCACTCTTTGGTTATACAATTCATTATCACTTTGTGATACCAGAACTCTTGCTTCATGAACTGATGACATCCCAAGAACTCCAATCTCTATGAGAACTCTTTTCAATAACTTCTACCATATTTTTTCCTGAATAGCAATTATCTTTCCTTCAAAAAGCCACTTCTTGAGAAAGATTTTCTTTTAGCCTTTTCTTTTGTTATTGATGCCCAATGACTGTTTTCTCTCTCTGACTCTCTCTAATACTTTATGCTAAGCTTTAACCTAAACAAGCTATTATTCATTAGACTGACTGCCTGATGTGCCTTGGCACCCAGGCACAAAAAGGAACATAGATTTAGAATAGGCCAGCGAAGGTGTCAGCTTGAAAATGCATCATGTGGAAAGCAACAGCCACAAAAGGCATCAGGTCCAGCTGAGTTCCAAGCTCCACAGATGAAGACAGCATCCAGCTCGTGGACCTTCAGCATCATCAGGTATCTAACTTAAATCTCGGCTGCAATGACAAAATACTTTTCTTTGATTGTTTCAGAAACTCTTGAATGACAGTTTAAAAAAAAAAAAACTCTCTCCTTCTGAAACTAAAGGCCACAGAAAGTATTTTCTGCTCAAAGGCTCTATTTTTGCCTAAGAACTTTTCAAAACAATTCGACATTTTGACATTTTTCCATGTTATTCTGAACAGCTTACGTAAACTGAGAAGACTACATCCTTCCAGTATCCTTTAAAATTTGACAGGTACTGTGGAAAAGGTAAAGATTGTATTTTGGAGCCTTACCTCACAATAGGCAATTTGGTGAATGGAACAGGAGGTAACTTCAAACCGTCTGGAAGAGTGATGAATTCCATTGTACCAGGGCATTTTGCTGTGTAGCTTTCCAAGCTCTGTGTTACATCTTTCTTTTCTAGAAAATAAGTGTTTAAAATAAAATTAAAAAAACATTTCAAACTTAACATGTAACAAAAGTTTAAGATGAATTTATAACCTAAAGTTTTACCGGGTTTTTTGTTTTTATACAAAATAACTCTAGTGGAATGCCAACCAGTTTTTGCATACAATGCTTAGAGTTATGCTCCAGAAGCCTTAATGAGTGGATCAAATATAATTAAGTGACCTTAAGCAAGACAGTTTTCTGGACTTTTCAGAATTTTTAAAGTGTTAGTCTATACCTACTTTGTGTTAATTTTTCCATTGTCAAAATAAAAATTTCTACAATTTATCTAGTAAATCTACATATCTAACACAATTAGCCTCAAGCATGTTAAGGTTATTAATAAAAAGCATTGTTATGTGAACAAGCCCTGTTCAGAAACATTACCTGAAACAATACCAAAGGCAAAGAAGAGAAACAAATTGCTTTTGATGTTACTGTGTGTTAAAACTACCTAATTCTTAAAATAATGGTACTATATTATGCTACTAAACCGTAACAACTGGTAAGAAAATTTTTGGTTTTGCTTAAATTGCTTAAAAATACAAGAACATTCAAACAAACATACGTTATTTGGGTTATCTTCAATAATGTACAGTAAATGCTTATGAATTTTATCCAACAATTATTTTCAACAATGTATACAATTGTGTATCCAGAAAAAAAGTCTATTTGGAAATATATGACCTAAACACAAAGTTATATTCCTGTGATCAAATGGGAGTCTGCAAACAGAAATAAGCCTGAGTGTGTGTGTTTAGAGGAAAGAATGAGATAGTTGAAAAGTCTTAGACTTACGTTGTTTTAAAGCACAGTGAACATTCCTCCATATATGTGCTACCAATAGAAATAACTATTCAATAACTAAACTGTTTCTAGAAAATACTTCAGGAGATCAAAATACTCAACGATAAAACAAAAGAGAGAAGGGAAGGGTGATAGTAAATACTGCTTTCCAAAAAAACCTGCTTAGACAAGTGTATTGAGTTTATGCATCAAGGTTTTGGTAGCAAGGGGTGCTGTAGGGGTGGCCTTTGGGAGAACAGACCATGAGTGGCTCCATGTCATAGGGAGTCACTTCCAGCTCCAGAATGGACATGCCACTGCCCAAAGCTGGGCTCATCAGTAATGCTGGTGGCACCTCTGTGATAGCATATTTAAGAAAGGGTAAAAAATGTTGCATAGCAGCTGTGAGAGGGAGGAGTGAGAAAACCGTGAGAGAAGCATATCCTGCAAACCATGCCACTGCCCAAAACACCACTTGGGGCCTTGAAAGGCACAAACATCCACTGATGTTTGTGCTGCCCCCATCAATCCAGCTTAGTTTGTAAACTTCTAAGGCCATGAGTACATACTCTTTCAAAGCAAACAAACATTGACTGTCATTGCCTTCACTCTGAAATTAATGCCACATAACTGACAAATTACCTTGCTTGTGTCTGTGTTTCACTGAACTGTCTCCTGAACCACTCACTACATTTCAGTTGTATGTTGGAAATGTTCCCAAAAATACATTATTAGATGTACACATACACTCAGATCAGTGTAGCACAGCCAGGAGCTGTAGTGGCTCAAGACTGAGTATCTTCATAAAATTTTCAGGCTATAGCATTCAGGTTGTTATTTGTCATGTTATGTGAGCAAGGGCACATAGTACAAGTAGAATCCACAGAGATGGAAAGCATCACAGCTACCAAGAATGATGAAGACAACACTACAGTATGCGTTTAATTCTGCTTGAAACCAGAGCTCTGTCATTCTGAAGAACTGGCTTTCACTTCCTAGTGTGAAACAGTCAATTACTGTATTCAAAGAGAGCATGCTGCCACTTGCAAAAAGAATTTGTTTATAGATTTTACAGTCTCATTTTTATTTCACAGTAGAAGCTCAGCATGCTTTCTGCAAAGACAAGGCTAAAACAAGACATTTTTCTATGCTGATATTGTATGAAATGCAGTTTAAAACATGCTGCTGCCAAGCCAGCATCTCTATTACTTTTTACTTAGCACCACATCTCAGCTGAGATGCTTAAAGGAATCCACATCAGTAGGACATATCAAGAAGCATTCATGATGCAAAAGAACAAGAGCTGCATGATCTTGCCTGAGACCTGCTTCTGAAAGCAAATGTTGGAGCCTTTCGCCCCAGACTGAGCACCTCTGCTACCTGACCTCTATAGTATGAATGAATGATACAAACTTCTCTACTTAGTCAAATTTGCAAAGCCTTATAGTTGCCAAAAACCTGCTACAGTCTGCTACTTTCAAACAGCTCTGAATTCTCCTAGCATCTGCCTGGCTGTCATCATATTCTGACACAATCACAAACTGCACAAACCTCCTGGGAGGATCTATTCAACTACTAAGCCTCCTGACCCATAGTTTAGAAGACTGACTGTGACTGAAACAGTTATCACCAGTAGTTATCTTTCTCTTTGCAAAGAAGAGATAGAAAACAGCTACTCTTGGAGGTCTTTACCCGCCTAGTGTCTTCATGCTTGTATACATCAGCAGGAAAGCAATCACCACTTGATCCTTTGACCTGTGAATTCACCTAAAACAGCTTTAAAAGCCTGCACTGCAACTGGAAACACTACTGGATACTCTTGTGTAGGTATTACAGAGACTCATCTGTTGAGTGAGAAATGATGGTTTATGTCATTATCTGGAACAACTATGTTCACAGGGTTTTTTTAATCCAGTTTCTCTCCATACTCATTGAAAGATCAGGATCATAGAACAGCTGCAACCAAATAAAGCTGAACAAAGTCATAGTCAGTACTGCCACTCGAGCACATACTTCTCAGTTTGTTCAGTATAACCTCACAGTACAGTTTCCCCATTTCACACCAAATTGTTTTCATTACCTTTTTTTGGCTGCTTCTGACAACTGAAAATTTTGCAAGTCCACCAATATTCATGGTAATTTTTTGCTTAACTACCTCATGCCAATACAATGAATGCCGGTTTTCTCCCAAAGCTGCTTCGAACCTTCCTCTAATATGAGAACACAAAAATCTGAAAGCTTCAGTTGCACAGTTAGAAAACATTTTTGACTGAAAGCTCTAAATGTGAAAAAGAAAAGTCTTTCTGCTAGTTTCACAATAATGTGAAGCAGTATTTCACAATAATGGAGCCACTGAAAAATCAGTCCAGGACAGGAAAGAAGGTCAGTTATAGACTAATATTTTTAAGCACTTCAGTAACTGTGATTTAACAGTATCACACAAACAGCGTTTCCTGCCTTGGCAGATAACAGAGAAAATTAGAAGAACACAACTGCTATAACTGTATGTTTTAGCTCTTTAATATTTGAAAAAAATGTAAAGTATCTGTACTTGGTCTCAGTCACTAGCCATTAAAAACTAAGTCAAATATTAAAAATACAACATTTGATCTCTGGCAAACAATTGCTTGATCTGGTTTTGATCAAGTCATTGTGTCCCTTGCAGAACAACCCATGTTGTCTCACCTGCCAATTACATTGGAAGACAACTTTCTATTTCGTAATGCAACTTGCTAAAGTATTGAAAAAGGAAGTGGGGAAACAAATAGCTAAAAGCCTTCTGACTTCAGTTTTCCCGTGGTGATAAACCCAGAATCAATGTTTTAACAAAATAACTAGTACCCAGGGTTCTTTGTGCTGGCTGAGCTTCTCCTTCCCCCTTGTAAACAGCAAACGTTCACAAAGGAGAAGTCCAAGGAGACCTCCTGCAGCAGTCCGCCCCTGAGAAGTGGCAGACAGCTGGCCTTCCCAACTCTCAGGAACAAAGCGTCAAACTTCTCCTTGCTAAGTTACTAGTAACATGTAACAAGACAGAAAAGTCGGTTTTATAGCAGAAAAAGCAAGAGAAACATTAGTTTCTGCACCCACAAACATAGATACTTCCTTCACAAAAAAAAAAAAAAAAAAAAAAAAAATTTGCTTGGTGAGCCCTCTTACAACTAGAGAAGAAAATAAAAGTCAGTGTCTGCTGCCAGGGATATCTTCAGCATCACCGTGCCATCAAGACACAGTGTATTCTTTAAACTAAAAAAGAATTTCAGAAAGGCTAAAAAATACATTAAGACCCTCACAAAAGCTGACATAGAAATTGAGTATTCATAGACAGTAACCGCTAAAAACCTTTTACCTTGAAGTTAATCAGTAGATTATAGCACGTATGCAAAGGTCTTCATGACCTTTCAGGTAGTTCCTCAACTCTAGTTTCAGATAGATGCAGATGGACAGTGAGCAACCTATTTGTACACTCAGCACATCACTCTTCAGTACCACAAGCAAGCTAATGTTGTAAGTGAAGTGCCTTAGCAAGACCTGCATGATCAATCCGCTAATTCAGTATTTCAGTTGTTTAATTCAGCAGAACAGAGCAGGTCTCTAATTTGCAGGCAAGCATCACCTGTTTTTTGGTTACATTAAGTCTGATGGGTATTAGATGACAGCATTTGCTACAGTTTTAGTAAACAGCATCTCTAATATTTTTCTGAAGAATACATGGAGCAAGTAAACACTGCTTCAGACTGCTCAGAGATCCGATACTTGAACAAATTGCTTTGAAAGCAACACAAGGAATGCTGGGTTTTCACTCGAATATTCTCTACTGCAATAAATCTCAGCACTTTTACCTATGTTTTTATACTGTCCTGAACAGCTACATTTCAGACTCCTACTGATACTCATTAGGTCATCACTTATACAGGAAGCACATGCAAGCTGACTGGCCAACTGGATGACAAAATAACCAAAGCAAGTGAGAATTAATGGTCTTTCTTCCTTTCACTCCTCAGGACACTGTTAGCATGTATGTTTTCTATGTATAAAAAAAACTGTCATGAAACTGGAAAATTAACACCTCTGATCTGTTCTCCATACCACGTTTTGTCAATAGACTCAAAAGCTATTCTTATGGGGAAAACCAGAAAGGCACTGGCAGAGCACGTATTATATGAATCCTCTTTCTTTGAGGGATAGAGGAAAATAAATCTCTAAATACAATGGAGACTAAAACTAATAAAATTCACAGTTTGACATGGAAAAGTGCAGGAACAAGAAGAAAATAATTAATCTATACTACCCACAGAGCTAGACACATTTTCATGAACAGATCATCATGAACAATATCAAAGAAAGTGGCTCCATCCATACAAAGACGAGAATGAGAGCAAAAGGATTCAGTTATTTGTTGGGTAACAGCACGTATTTGAAAAAGAAATTAACAGCTTTACTACTAACTTTGCAGGGGGGGGCAGGGAAGGAGAAGATAATCTTTTCAACATAGACAAAAAGAAGAGTTGTATGTTTGGCAGAATAATGTTTTCCACTTTTAAGATGACCACCACAGAGACAGAATGGAAAGAGACTGACTAAACACACCATGGTCTTCTATTACAAGATTTTTAGTAATTATATAGAATGCACACACATTAAGTCACAGTCAGTTTGAAATTCACAGGTAGCACAAAAATATTTTTAGATAAAATCTTATGAAAAATTGTCATAGCTGAAGTCAGAGTTTAGAAACATGCCATGAAAATTTCAGTATCTAGTTCTCCACCATATCTGAGAACTTCAGATGTCTGTATACTTTGAATACTACAAAAATATATTTTGTACATACAAAATCAGTATGTAAATGACTGAACAATATTAATAATTTTTTCATGTTAAGAAATACCAGAAGATCTACCTCAACATAAAGTGGAGCAAATTAAGCATAGATAACTTCCATAATAAAAAAATATAAGGGCTACTCCAAAGCTGCTTCTGAGCAAATTAGGCTTTGTAAAAGTTTACAGATACAATGGCATAACTGTTAAACACATCTGATTTTGTATTTCGGGTGGAAGAAGCACAGAGACAGAAGACGGCAAGAGCAACACGCTGATTTCTGTAGGACTTTTTTCCCAATATACTGTTATGCAAAGTCACAGGAATTTGGCCTGAGAGGATTATCATGATTCAAAGTTTCAATGCCTCCACTAGTGAGACAAAGAGAAGAGACTCTTGCTTGAGAAAAGAACAATTTAATTGTTTAAAAAACTAGACAATTGGCTGAAAATTTATAATGAAAACATGTCAGCCCGCTCTACTAACTTATAGTTGAGTTTCCCCATCCCTTTGAAAAAATATTTCATCAGTATCACTGCTAGACCTTACTCTCCTTTTCTTAGCACAACCAATCATACTCAATGGACATCGTATGGGGAGTTCACCAAAGTACATGGATGATCCTCTTTTAAACATGGATATTTATTTTTAGATATAAAGTGCTACTTTCAGTATCAGCCTTGATTCCAGTGCCTTCATTTGGATTTAGGCTAAAGAGAGCAGTACTGAGTCTGTTAAGTGTCATATAAAATTCATTTGAATTTTAGTAATATAGCACCTCCTAAAATAGCTTCCTTCAGTACAAAAATATTAGCTCTTAAAAATACAGCACAAATTCTTCATGTCTTCATATTGCCAGTTAAAGTATGTTTTCCCCAAAGTCATCTTTTTTTCTGGAACAAAAACTTTGCAACTTGTCTTCATTTGAACACTTACATCTTTTCCCTCAATTAATCAAAGCCAGCTTCTTCAAAAATCAGAGGTAACTGCATAAAGATAGGAATTTTGAGCTAAAGCTCAGAAACTTCATTTTGTTCATGAAAGACTTTAAACAAATTACTAGGAAACTTTTGTCATAAAGAAATGGACTATTTCATTGTAATAATCAATCTTCTGTTTTACCCAAGAATTTGAATATGGTATTGGCTGGAGTTTTTGTCTGTACCTCATCAACATGCAAGTCTAAACAAAGGTAAATCATGTGTGAAAGACTTTCAGGTTTGTTTATAATGCTAGGCAATTTGGATCAGTCTTCATTTTATTCACAGTACATTATTTTTTCTTTCATATAACATACGACTTAAAAGACTGTTGGTCTTCATATTTTGTGCTATGCAAATGAATTTAAATCTTTTATTGCTGATGCTAGTTTACCCAGTCTCATTTATTTACTCCACTTCAAAAAAAATAAATTCACTGAATTAGGGTCTGAACTAGAGTTATTCAAGAAACACAAGGATAAGCAGGTTACTATTTGAAACAGATAAACATGCATAGTTATTGTGGTTTTTCTCTTAGTAACCTTCACTTTCTACATCGTCCAAAAGACAAGTATTTCGGGAAATTACACCTTCTTAATAAAGCAGTTTGGGTGAAGTTATTTAATTAAAGCCAGCTTGTCTCTAGAAAACACCAATTCCAGAGAGAGGTTTAAAAGAATAAAACAAGCCCAGAGTGTTTTACACTACTACTACTATTTTGAATCTTTTTTTTAAAAATGGGGTTTTAAAAAAGCAGGGAAAAGTGTTGCAGATAAACAACTCCCAGGAACAAGAGCACATAACAGTGCTGAAGTTTCATAGTTCACAACTGAAGAAAACACAGAACTAAATGAAAAGCAGCAAAATTCATGGTACCGTAATGAATAACAAGAGTCCAGTGGCTTCTAAGAAGCTTCCTCCTACATTCATGTACAATCTCCAAAGTTTTTTTATAACAGTATGTCAGAAAGTATTTACATTCAAGCTTTAATATATTCATTCTTAGACCATATTGTGCCACTGCTATACATCAAACACACAAAGTGACAAGTCTGTTCAATTACATTTTTTTATATATGTATATACACAAATGTACTTTTTTATATATACGTACACAGATAAGATATGGGACTATGCTGAAGCTGTAAAAGGATTTCCAATTAATGGCTAAGAACCTACCATGCTTCTATAAGTATTCCCTGGTAATTATATCAAAGATTTCAGTCTCCATCCTGAAATCGGTTAATTTTAATATTATAAGACCAACCAAACTAGCTCCCTTTTGAAAGATTTATTGGTTAGGCAAAAACAACTTGCAGGTACTTTGTCAACTAAAATACAATGCAGTACACTAAAACTAGTTAATTAGTGTCAGTTAAGTAAACCTCACTTAAACTTATAAGTTTACATCAAGTTTCAATCTGCATTATATTCTCTGTTCAGTCTGATTAAAGCTTCATAATTTTCAGCCCTTGAAATCAATAACTTTAACCTTTCTAAAAATTAATTTACACCCTATAGAGGGCCCTAGGGAAAATACTGTCCTAATTTAAACGCAGTATTCAGGAATAACGTTCCTTATGGCTGCAAAATATTGCAAAGTGCCAACAGGCTACATCTATATTATCAAGTATTGCAGACCAAAAGGAGAGAAGCTGTAGAGCAAAGCAGTTGGTGCCTACATTACACACACTTCAGGGGATTACTTGTGACAGTCAGCATAAGCAGACCTTCTAAGAGGAGGTTTCCAACACAGGATCTCTTACTTTCCACTCTCAGGAAACAATATCACAATCAAGTCTACTCTAGAAACTCTTCTAAATAACCCTGGCTCATCAACAAATTGTGATATTACCATTTTTGCCAGTTTCCTAATAGCTTACAACTGTTTTGAAAAACAAAAGCCACATGACTAATAATCTCTTTCCTCAACACCATGATTCCGTTCACTTACTGTTTCTTTCTCTCTGTTCTAATCATTAATTAATCAATGTACCAAAAGGGGTTTTTTGGTTTGGGTTGTTGGGGTTTTTTTAAATTCAGGAACATTGTATTGACTAAATCACACTCATTTAAATGCTCCATCACTTCTTGGAAAGAGGTCACACTTCAAAGATGTTCCAGTTAGATCACAATTATCCATACGCCTACCATTATTTACTGTAGTTTCTTGTAATTTACCCAGTACAGATACCAAATTTACTGAACTCCAGATGGGTTCAAAGGATGGAATTCAGTTTCCCTTACTTCAAGAGAAGTGTAGATGACTAGGGTCAGGTGCAGACACCTAGTCAGTACCGAGATATGTGTAAAGGGAGTGATGAATCTTGTTCAAAAGAATCACTGGGATGGCCAGGATCACTAGGATGACTAGGATGCAGACATCTACACCGAAGATACACCAACCTCAGTTAGAAGAACTTCCATCCCTCTCTGAACTCTTAAAAAACTGCAGAGATGCATTTGCCATTTGTAATTTTAAAATGAGAATGAAGATAACTAAAGAAATCTATTAACTGCACCTGTTCAACTATTTAATTTTAAAATTCCTTCAGCATCTTTGAACCTTATCTGCTACCTGAATTTATTACTACTTATTTTACAGTTCAGATCACTCCCCTCTATAAACCATTTCTAATTACACTTTGAAACAATTCCACAGATTTATTCTCTGTAGAGGAAGGATCAAGCCTCAGAATCTTCCTTCCTAAAAAGAAAACCTTGATCAAAATTTTCTGATACAGCTCAATCTTCCCTGTGTGTCTCTTTTTATACCTCAATTATGTTGCAGTTCTGGCAGGTTTCCTGCTTCTAATATGTTTGAAGAAGTTGTTAGCTTTCATGAGTTCAGCAAGTTACGCCTCAAAATCTTTTCTGGGCTTATTTCCCCCCCCCACCTCATTTAGTTTATCAGGGTTGACATTCCCTTCTACTTTCTGTGTTTGGACACAACATCCATATTTTTATGCAGCAGACTTTTTTTTTCTCCCCCAATTGCATTTATTTTTGCTGTTCAACTACCCTTGCTTTTTTCATTATTTTTTAATTTGTTTTAATGGAGAAGGAGAATACACTTACTCAGAATCTACTATGACATCTTTAAGCAGTCTCTATGCTACCAGCAAACATACCACTCCTTTTAATTTCTTCCAATTAGCTTCTTTACTTTTATGTATCTCCTCCTTTCAAAGTTTAATACTACTGTCAAGGTGGTTTGTTTATTTTAAAATCAGGCCTTCATATTTGTTTATCCTACATTTTATTTCTAATACTTATAATATTGTTTCCTGTGACCTAAATATGAAGAACAGAAGGAAAAAGAGGAGGAGCACTATGGGAATCGGCAGGAGGAACAGCAAACAGAGGGGAGCAATGGCAAGCAGTGAGCTCAAACTAAAAACAGTGAGCTGAAGCGCTGAAGAACTCTTGCTACAGCAGTCTAAACAGGGAAAAATGAGAAAGTCATAGCAAGACATAAACAAGAAAACAGGATACAACTAGGTGAACATACAGTAACAAGTTACTCCAGCAGTCCATCAAAACAAGAGGTGATTTTAAATTATTCCATGCTCTCGAGTAGCAGCAATTATTTATAGGTTTATAGGCAATTCTTACCACTTTCTCCAGTGAAATGCCATTTAATCAAATCTGTGTGGAGAAGTATAACTCACCAAGTGCCTATGCAGTTTGATTTCATTTTCCCAGATGTTTGGGAGGAGATTCAAGACAATGTTCTAAGTAAAGATGCTCAGAAGTTGAGTCTGGTCTTTACTTCTGCCTGTATAGGCTTGGCAAAAGGGTTACACTTAGGGGCATTTACACATTCACTTTTAGTCTAGCTGTCAATTTTTACGAGCCTAGTTTAATATTCTTTCTTATTTCCTATATTTCTACATAGCAATTTGAAATTTAAATAGCACCAAGTGAATGCATACGCAATCTCTCCTATAAATAAAAATGTCTGTAAAATACTGCATAGTTTCCTCTTTCAAGCTGTGAGATAGAAAGACGTATTTTAAGAGTTGTCAGACACCACATCTGACATCATCAAATTACGATCAGTCCAGGCTTAACCATCATTTCTAAAAATAAACAAGGCTTGGGGATTTTTTTCTTAAATCAACCTCGTCACTTCTTTGCAAAAGGCACAGACTTCACCCTGGCAGTTATGTCAGCCATCACCTGAGCACAGCAGTCTTGAAAGGATGAAAAGGTTCTGAAAGCCATCTCAGATTACTGGCATGCAGTCCCTGGTGCTCCAACTACCAACAACTCAAAGCTGTCAAGGCGTCTAAGTTGTCTGCCACGCCAACACTGACAAGTCCATCACAACTGATCTAGAGGATGAGAGGAACCGAAAGAGCATTTAGCATAAATTTTGGCAAGAATTCTTCATCAAGAAGGATGATCTCAGCACAGGATAAGAATAAGGATCTTCTGGAAAGTTAGAGATTGTTTTCGTAAGAAAAACAGCCTGGAACGAAACTTCGAAACCTCTAAGGTTTGTATGGCATGGATCAACGTGTCATATGATTTTGAAGTACCAATAGCCAGTATTGCAGTAGAGAGAGAATCCTGCCACCATGGTGTTCAGAATCACATGAATGGAATTTAGGCAACTAAGAATATTTGTGAAAATTCAACTCAGGACCTCTGAAAGGAACAAAAATCTTCTTCTTCAGTAGAGCTATGTTTTTATCATCTGACTGACCAAGTGCAGCCATGGCATGCAGTTGCTATCTGAGATAAACCAGAAAAACAACTCCTGACCAAGTAATGATCTCAGCCACTCTATGGTATTTCCTGTGCAATGCCTGTATGGAAATATATAAAGTAGGCATACGAAAATCAAAATCCACACACAGAAATCCCTTCTAATGGAGACTGATGAACTCTGTTCATAAGGTTTGCTTCTGAAGATAAAATATCCAGCTACAGCAAGGAAACCCCCTAAAGTCCTTCATCACATGCAGGACCTCGTCTGTCCTCTGGTTGAAAAGAAGTGTCGTAACAAGTCTTTCACTAAAGATTTCATGTCTTTCAGCAGAATCAATGACTGTAGCCAGGGTGGTAAGTACCCACCCTGGGGAGGGTATGTCTCTGTCAAAGGGTATTTGTAATGAAGCCCAGGATATGGGCTGGATGGGGCTCTGAGCAACCTGATCAAGTTGAAGGTGTCCCCGCTCATCGCAGGGGGGTTGGACTAGATGACCTTTGATGGTCCCTTCCAACCCAAGCCATTCTATGATTCTGATACATTTTTTAGTTTGCTAGGGCTAAAACAAATTTCTTCATGACATCAGTAGAAAAATAAATAAGCTAAAATAATTCAAAATCTTATACTCAGTGAGCAAAGCCCTGATAACCAGATCTGCAAAACTGGAACAACAGGCATATCTTATTTGCCAAGCTGCCAGACATTTTGTGGTCATGGCTGCAGAACCTGGACTATTTATTTTTGGTCACTGCTGCTGCTGAAAAGACTAGCAGCAAAGGTCATCACAGAAAGACTCTGAATTACGTGATATCCACTATTCTCTGTCTTTCTGGTGTTGAAAGGTAAACATGTACATACATGAGGCCACATGGTTGTTCTTCAGATTGTTAGCCAATATGGTTCTGTTTCTAAAGAGAGTATTCATGTTAATCTAGGGAATGATAAGAGCAGCAGAATGGACATTTTGAGACACCAAAGGCCATGCTAATGCTGTAACAGTACCTGTGCTGACAATCCAGTCAGACAGAGAAGCACCTGAAGGGTCCCAAGAGAGCTCAATCATACAGGCTGTATCCAAAATCAATAACCATGATGGAGAGAAGAAAAAATATGGAACATTGTCATTTGTCTTGTTACCTTTGCCTGCTGACGATCCAGGACCAACAGGTAGAACTGGTGTCAAAAGACCAACACGCACCTTCATTTTAGCCTCCACAATCTCAAACCCCACCAAACTGCTTTAGGAACCAACCTCTGTCCTAAAGTCTGGTAACAGAGGATGCAGCTGGAACTAACAGTGGCGTCCAATAATACAAGGATCAACCATGCACAGGAATGACAGGAAGGCACCCTAGGATGTTTCAGGAAGAATTTTTAGATATTGTTCTCTCCATCACCCACTGTCACTCACCTCAAGAATAAAGACATCCAGAACACTGGTCAACAGATGAAAAATGACTGCTGCATGTTTAATGCAAGGTAGAATCATCACAGAATCAGTAGTTTAAGTACACAACAGACAGAGCAGTGGAGATCTCAGATATGAAGCCTGTCATCTCACTAGAAGGCTGAAAAGAACTAAAGCACAACAATCGCAGGACAGGAAGATCTTAATGGCAGAGGTATGAGAAGCACTGAAGTGTACATTATTTCCCAAATAATAAAATAGACAAACTTTAAGGATCTTTCAGGAATGGAACTCGCCCACAAAGAAAAAAAAAAAAAGGAATGAAGCATTCCTAGTTTCATCCCATACCATGAATGGTGAGAAAAGGTCACCTCAGTGCACTGAGGTCCTTGCCACCAAAACCAAAACAGCAGGCGTGACAGTTGGAAACCTACTGAATGACTGAAAGAATGTGAGCTTGCAGGTGTGACAGACATGCTCTCTGTTAAGTGGTTTCTGTGTGGACAGTCACATTTTGATAATAGCTGTTTCCAAGTAGCTCTGTGTTTAGACAGGCCCTAATAGATGAGGTAACTCAGAATCATTTGCACACATTACAAATCACAGTCCTTTTAAGTAGTATCAATATTATCAATAAAGATCCACCATAAAATACTGGGATTTTTTCCAAGCATCTGACCTTACCCAAATCAAACTCAGTGTGAGCTGTACACCCAGTGTTATATTTCAAAAAGTATTATGCAAAAGAGAGATTTAAGCAATTGCACATTTTAATTCTTATTTAAAGAAAGAGTGATTCTCAAGGGCTTGTTAACATTAAAACATAATGGCTTGAGATTAGAGAGCTTTTATGCAGAATTTGATACCTCTTTTTTTGCTAAGCAGATTTCATTTTACATATTTATGTAACTAAATAGCTTAATTTTAAATCAGACTCTTAGCTTCCATGTTGTTAAAACAGTGACTGACATCTCCCATTTACTTTATGATACTTTTTATACAGATTTGCCAGGCTGCATAGTTGGAAATTGTAATTCAAGTAAACATATACAAAAGCTGTATTTTAAAATAGTTATCAAGTGTAATTCAATTAAAAGAAAATTTTATTGTAAACACAAACTAGTTTTGACTATGCATTTGTGTTCCACAAATAGAAGAGCTTCTAATTAATAGATCATTCATTATAACTACTAAATCTTATCTTCTGAACTACTACTTGAAGTGAAGAAATCAATTTTTTGTTTGCTGAAGTCCCAATATCTCAACTTAAACTGAACGAGTAAATGAACAGAGCTAGATTAACAAACTAGAACGAGAGAATATTCCTTTTCTGTGTCTAGAAGCTGCTAATCCTGAGACAAAAAGGGTTAGATCAAGTTCCAGTGCCAAATGTTTAGCTGGTAACTGTCTCAGCTTAGAGTTTTCACTTCTGTTTGTTCATTTTAAAGATGATCTGCAAACTACCTGAATTTCAAATGCAAGCATAGGATTTAACATATATTATCAATTACAAGATTTAAAAATATGAAGTTTATTTGATTTAAGAAAAAACACATTCATGTAAAAACTTAGTTTCAACAAGTGAGTTTTCCTCCACCTAGTAACTGGTAACTTGACAACCTTTTATGCAGCACAGAAAAATAATAAAATCTTAACATTCTTGAACTCCAATGCTGCTATATTACTTCAGTTTCCTAATTAAACTTTTAATTGGTTAAGAAAACCTGGACGCTTCATTCGTGTGATTATTAGAGAAGAATACCATTTACAACACTTTTTAAAAGTTCATAATATGAGGGAAACAGTTGACAGACTTAAAATAGTACGTAGCATAATCCTATGCATTCAAATCGTCTTGCTTTTGTCCTTTACTACAATCCAAGGTTGAAGAGGTTTTGTTGGTTTATTTTTTCCTATGCTAAATGGACCCTTGCACAACATCACATGATATCAATCTCAGAAAACTTACCAAAAAATTACAAGCCAGAAAACATTTCTGGCACTGTCATCCACACTAGCTAGTTTGGAACACCACTGTGTCTGAGCAACATGCTGTGAATAAAAGACTTCAAACACAACAGCAAGTTCTATTTTGGATGCCTTCAAGGAGAGGAGGAAAAATAGATTCAGCTACTTTTCAAACACATTCGAGAACATTTAGTTTGATTTTTCAAAGACACTAAACATCATATCACAGGTCTTATGAAACTGGAAGCATTACTCAGACATATAATGTCTGAAGACAAGAACAACAGAAGTTGCTTCTCATCATATGTGGACATGCATAGTAGAAGAGTTTAAAACCTTGTCTTCAGCCAAAGTTTCCACACACAAATCAACAAAGCTTCACCAAAAGTCCTACAGACCACAGACTGAAAGATCTACAGACAGAAAGATTATTTATTCCAGTTTATCAGTTCCTCTCAGTTCCTCTCCTTCCTCCACTACCGATTTGAGCCACTAAACAGAGGGAATTCACTGGCAGGCAAAGACCTAAAGCTCGCCAGCAAAGTCACCAAGGAGAGACATTTGGCCGTAACGAAAGGAGAAAAGAGAAAAGAAAAAAACCTACACCATTTTACTCCCATCCTCTTTATCATAAACAAGGGAATAACTGAAAAAAAATGCACTTTTAACCTAGCTTACTGTGAATCAAAAACATTTTTTAAAACCTTTCATCACTAGTTCAATCTCCTTGATCTGGGTGATAAACAAACCTGTTTGAATATTTTTCCTAACAAACATAATACAAACATAACAGTTGTCACTTTTTGCTTTTCTAGGTGATTTTGTAAATGCTGCATGGCCCTCCCCCACAAAAGGGTCCTCACACACATCATTACCATTTCTGAAAATCATCCACAGGCACATTCATTCCATTGTCATCCACTGACAAATTTAATAAATCCCACTTAAATTTATGGCTGAATTAAAAGGTTTTTTTGAAAGAAACCACAGAAACTTACAGAAACTTAAGCCTACTGTCCTAGTTAAAGACTGTTTAATTCAATTCCATCACATTCAGCTTCTACAATTTCATTGTCTCAAATACAGAGACGAGGATCATGCCTACTCCCTTAGATGAATTCTGTATCCACATTATGTTCATCAGAAAACATATTTCATGAGGAAACTCATGGTAGATTCAGTCTGAACTACCTTACACTCCTGTTTTCTGCATTTACTTTTCAACCTCAACTCCTCTCAATCTCTTCATTAATAGCACTTATGAAAGCTGCTAGTATTTTTAAGTAATGCTTCTTTTTTTAATACACATGCAAATTAAGCCCTCTGATCATATTCTTAATATTTACAGAGGAAAAACAGCATTAGGCTTGAGGCAGTCAACCTCAGATGGAAAACACTAAAGGAAGTTTTATTTTAGATACTACACGTCAAGATCAGAACACTAATATTTAAAGCTAGTAATACTGTATACATGATTGATTACCATCAACAAGCTACCTCATTCATACACAGAATTCCTTAACTTCTGTGCTCTCCACTACTTCTCAAATCAAGTATATTTCAAAACAAAGTCACATTATTTGACTGCAGAACAGAAGAAAGTGTTAATATCTCTTTCTTTTAAAAATCATACCTTGATCAGAAAGAAAATCCAGCATAGTCTGGAGAAGGAAAGACAGATGCCTGACGCATAGAGCAGGATTGCCCATTCTTCTGGAAGCATATACTAGTTCATGAAGCAAACGCATCTGTACTGCAGCCCATCCTCTATGAGTTCCTATAAAGTAAGCAGTCATTCAATACGTTTTAAAGCTAGAAGTCATTACAAAGCAATTGATTTTGGTTTTCTTTATATACTAAGCAGTAATTTAATGACATTTATAAAAAACACCCAGTGGAACCAATAATTACAAAATCCAAATCTTGTACTCAAAACAAAAGAAAAATTAGGATCTTCGAGTTTGCATGAATATTTAAATGAGAAAGCAATTTTTGTTTTATATGCTTGTCTATTGACTAATAAATTTATCATTAGAATTCAGAAAATGAAGTTAACACTTCCCATGAAGTAAAAACAAAACGATACACAAAACCTTTAAAGTTTTATATTTTTAAATTATCTGAACAAGAAATGAACATGAGATTTCATACAGAAACTTCATTTTTATCCAAATGAAGTACTACTTAACTCCATTTAAAGATCAAGCAAAAGATATTTTCTCTAAATGCTTTCCTGGCCATTAAAAGTAAAAAGCAATAAAATTACAGGACATGAAGCACATTTCCTGATTTTCAGTTTAAAAACTAAGTTTCGGACTATATTTCGTATTTGCAAAGTTTCTATAGTGACAATAAATTAATCATCATAACCTAAATTTTCTTTCAAAAATGTAATATGCAGTATTCTTCATGAAACTTAACCTGCTTTTAGTAGTAAGAAAGAGCAATAATTTTTAAGTAACAGATATTCCAAGATGTGCAATACTTCATAAACTTCTAAACAGCCTTCCTTCTACTACTACCCTTTAGCATTTGGCAAACTTTTCTTGAAATATTTACTGCAACCAAGCCTTTAGAGTTTATATTTTGCACACACGAGTCATTATTTTTCATGTGTGAAATGTCATTCTTACCAAGTAGTTCTTACAGTTTACAGTGATCTTTCCATATGTCTCTGAAGCAGCCATTTTAGGAGTAAAATCTGACAAAACACTTCAGTGCAACATAAAAGCAAAGTAAAAATGAAAGATAAGCACCAGCCTTGTCACTTTGGGGGTTTTTTAAATCATCGCTTCTTGCAGAACTTCTACAACCTCTTCTCCCAACACAGTCCCACCCCCATCTTCTCCTTTTCCATCATAGGCCACAGCATATTCCAGCACTTTCCGTCTTCCTAGACTCTTTGTACCTTTCTGTCAAGTTCACTTGGCATTTTCTACCTCGTTTCACATATAATTTCTTTCAGTGACTGCTAAATTCACACCAGTTTTTAAAAAAAAAACTAACCATCCACACATACAGTGGGTAGTCTACATGCGTGTTTCATCAATGGAGCTAAGAGAGCTTGGAAAATACCATCTAGTGGCTAGTCAGATTAGTTTTTCCAGATTTTCCCTTGACTGAATTGATGAGATAGCTCCATTATTTCAATGGTTAAGTGACCTACCATATACAGAAACAACTAACCTTGCAACTGAACTTATAAGACAACATCGAACTGGAATGCCAACAATAGTCAATGTACTGTCACAAAAGGGAGAATAATATTCTGGTTCCTGTTTGTTCATATTTAAACCAGTTCAGACTTTCCGTACTGGTGAACTCCACCTCCTTTACACCAATACATGCTCAGCCCATTGCTTGCCAGTCCTCTCCCACAGCTACAACATTTAGTGAATGGTCCTCAAAAATGTTACTATACAAAAGAATGCAAGTTTTTGGGCAACATGGAAAATTTTACTCAAAAATAGTACCCAAGCAGCATATTAGCTGTCTCTTCCTTTAGAGGAAAAATGCAGCACAGTGTACTCAAATCAAAATAACTTTTAAAATTATTACTTTATATACAGCTTTAGATAACATTGATAAAGTTGTTGAAACATAGCTTACCTAAAGAAAGGGCAGCAAGTAGCACATAATTTGCAGAAAGTGAACACAATATTTAACAGCTGCAAGAATTGGCATGTGTTCTTATGGACTATTTTTCCTTTGGTTTTTAGTAGATGCAATAAAATAGTAATTCAAACGCTATATGGCATCTAAAAACTGTTGAAATGTCTTAACCAAATGCTAGTCCTACAGATAACATCACTCTGATCTAATTTATGGAAAAATGTGACATATTTGACGCTACAGATACAGATATAATTACATTATATGTATGTGTGTCTATATACAAAAATATGTAAAAGAATTTTTCATTATAAGATCAAACAGCAACAAATACCAAAAGAAATACAATTTCTGATACACAAATTGAAGACACTTTAATTGAAAAAATACTCAAAAATAAAATATGACCTTTTTTGTACCAAGAAGTGTATGATCAAAAACAAAGACATATTTGAAAAAAGTAGAAACGAAGCTCTCATAAATAAAACGTAATTATTTGCTGCAAACAGAGGAATACAGCAACACATTCAGCAGTGGCTCGCAGAAGTCTGAAATTACTAAAAGCAATGCTACGAAATGGTGAAGGTACAGTGTTAAAGAACTGCTCTATTTGCCGCAATTAGTTTCAGATAGGTAAATGATTTTGGTTTAATTTGAAATCTCTCAAGGAAAAAAATTATAGAAAGCCAGTTGAGTGACCTACTATGCTAATCCATACTTCCCCAGAGACACTTACCTTTGCTGAAATCTTTAGGATCCAGTGATAAGCTATAGCCAGGTAGAGTTTCCAAAAGCAATTTGTAGCAGGCCCTCCACCCAGGTTCTGGGATGCTAGGTGCAGCACACTGCATTGCTGCTATACGCTTGAAAAAAGCAGACTTTCGGTGAAAACCAATACGTTCATACAGCTCAGAAAGAATGCTGTAACGCTGGATTTTTTCTTCTTCCGAAAGCTGAAATTTAAAGGGAAAAGGATTGGTTTTAACCAAAATTTTAAAGCATATATCCAAGTTTAAAAGAAAAAAAAATAACAGGAGGAAAACAAATGTTGTAGACCTATCTCCAACATTACAGAAAGCCAGGATTTTGCATATAGCCAGTCATGCCAGCTTCTACTGCCAGGAAAACTTAATCTTGCTTCAAGTGCAACAGCTAACAAAAGCAGAAAAGAGAGAGTTCTTTAGCAACTTTATTTGTCAGTAGTACTACCGTAAATAGTCAAAACAGTCAATGACAGCCAAACAGCTCCACATTTTATGGAAATTGTTTAACAGGATGTTTTTATGTGCATAATAAGAATGTAAAAATATACCACTACCAAAATGTATTGATTTACCTAGTTAAGCATTTTCATCCCTTTAAGATTAAATCTAATTATTAATCTTGAAATCTCCAGCTATGAAAGCAAAGAAACTACTGTCTCAATTTTTGTATGTTTCTCATCTTGTAAACCACAAAATTTTCATTCCATGATACTATACATATGCACTCTGCCAACTAGCGAGGAAGAATTTAGTGAAAAGTTAAGCCCTGTTAGGCTTGAAGTTGAAACAGACTACCAACATGTGCTTCTGTAGCTAATCAATATATTGCCACAAGTCTCAAGTAAGCATTCTTTCCCCTCTGCTTTGAATGACAATCTTGCTTTGAAGAAAGCTTTTGAAAGCCAAGGAGAAACTGCTGCAGAAACTCTGGAAGCTACCAACTACTTCAAGTCTACATTCCAGTAACAGGCACTGTTAAGTTCTGAAGGTGGACCAATGCTGACACCTAGTGCACAATACCTGGCATGCACAACCAAAACCAATAGAAAATATTTTAAATTACTCTAAAGCCGTTAACACGTTTTGCAAAGGCGTTTAAAGTGACAAATTTCATACAAAAATAGCACTAAAGGACAGAAACAGCGTTTCTGCAACTCATTCTTCAAAACTGAAACTATCAATCAGTGGATTCTGTGCTTTTAACTTCAGATACTTAAAGCCTTAGAAAGTCAGAAGAAGATGCTAGCCACGCTGGTTTAACTTTTACAGAAACAATTAGCTCTTATAAATTAAGCTTCAAAACATCTTTTAGTCACTTAAATCCTAATACAACTACAAAAAAATAGTCTGTTTTCAACAGCGACTTCTAATTTTGGACAGAGGGATATAAGAGACCGCAAAGAAGCCTAGAGTTTTCAGAAGGCACCATGACCTTATCTGATAGTTCAAATCTTAGTACTTCAGGATATGAAGAGACAGAAACAGATAGAGGCACAAAAAGACAACACTGAACAATTTTAAACCAGTTTATCAGAATCCCCAAAAGCTATCATTCAGAAAGAACGCAAGGTGTCAGATTAAGGTTACCTACTCTAGCAGAAAAAAAGATGTTCCACCTATTTTTTTCCCTCCTTTTTCCATTTATGTCATTTTAAAAATGTTAGCACAATAAAAAATAAGGCAGCAGAGTTGAAAAGGGCATGAGCACATGATCACATACTAAAGTTAGAAAAATTTAAGAAAAAATATCAAAAGCTATTATTCAAATACATAATAGTGTCAATGATCACACACCTATGAAAAATAAGTTTTTAAGATGAGAAAAAGACAGGGTTGTGCTGTTTAGGTAGCAGCAAAATTACGTTTTCCCTCAGCACAAATCGTTATGTGTTACCACCCAGGGATTTAAAATAAAAAGAAAAAAAAATCCGCAGGTACTCCAAGTAATTAATTCTGGGAAGACTGCAGCAGGCATTCCACAAGGCACTAGTGTAGCATTCACAAACATTTTCCCTGACCTTACGAATTTATGAAAGCTTAAGGCCTATGAAGTGGCTGCAAAAGAGCCAACCTCTGAAGCACAGCATCTTTTCCATCTAGTTAATTTTCATTTAACTGTTACAACAAACCAAGTTACCAATTGCACCTACAAAGGCTGTAATTCACTATCCAAGCAACTGAGCCCGTTTTTTCACAGGCTTGTTTTAAGACAAGCTTTCAAGAGGACAGCTTTTTTTTTTTAAATTATTCCTTACCATATTAAAATTCTATAATCTCACTTTCTTTGTAATCAGATGTTACAATTTATTCAACATAACTGGATGCAAAGATAAGACTTATTACCTTGCAGCTCTCCTATAATCAGAAAACACCAGTTACATAATGTTACTAGACTGGGTAGTCTAGTAATAGACTGAATATATGGAAAGAAACTAGTTTTCCTGTTTGTCAGAGGCATACACTTTATCCTGTGAGGTGTTTTTTCTGCTGTCAAATATTGGTTGTATTGATGTTATCTCTACCTGCAAGAGAAAAACACTGTCCTACAGTTTTTTTCCCTAACCTATCACAGGATGACTCCTCCTCTGAGTTAGTCCAAATTATAAATACAACTATTATCTGCTTCCATGCTATATACAGTAAATCTTGAAGAGCTGCAAATATAATTCCCAGCCATACCCCTCTGCTGGGGAGGTGCCTCCCCAACACTGGAAAGATTATCTTACTCGTATTTCTCATAATAATGCTTTCTAGAAAATTACAAAATAGTAGACATGCAGTTATAAGCTAGATGAATGTCATCCTTGATTGAAATCAATAAAGGTAAAGAATGGTTCACAGCTCAGCAGTGGGCCTCAATGCCCAAATAATCAGTATCATCAAGGTGTCAGTTTGTTTTATTTTTAAAGCAACCATATACAGAACTTCTACAGTGGCATAATGATAATAGCAGATATAGCTGACATTGGGAAAGGAACAAGTGATCATTAGGTATACAAGGTACAGCAGAAGATTCAGTGGTAAAGACCCAACCTAAACTAATAATATGATTTTTTAAAAAAATTTTTAAAAAATCAGTGAATACCAGTATCACTGGAGAAGAAAAATTTTCATGCTCCTTAATATCCAGTTTAACATTTCTTTTTTTCTAGAACACATGTACTGAGTATCATCATCATCATCTAGTTTGATCTCCCATGCTGTGCAAACAACAGTTACACTCAGTGATACAGAATCATCACAGAAAAGCCATGGTTGGAAGGGACCCTTTTGTGAGAAAGGCAGTCTAGATGAGATCATCTAGCACCCTGTCCAGTAGCATCTTGAAAACCTCCAGCAATGCAGATTCCACCATGTCCCTGGGGAGGTTATTCCAGCGAATGACTGTTCACACTCAAAAAATTTTTTTTCTTATATTTCAATGAAACATCCCCCAGTGCAACTTGTACCCCCTGCCCCTTGCCTTTCTCCATGTGGCTCCTTGTGAAAAGAGAGCCTCTGTCCTCTTT